>JAKTTU010000008.1:0-617842 GCA_030581595.1 Yamadazyma blattariae | reverse complement strand
TTAAAATATCTTTTTTGTTTTGAATGATAGAATATAGTGGATCATTAGTTAAAAAGTTAGCTCCACTAACTGTACCACGATAACTATGGTCAGCACTTTCATCTCTACCACCACCATTTCCACCATTTCCGCCATTGTCATCACCACTATTACCTCCTTCACTTGAACCAGAATCTAAATAATATAATTTGTTTAACTTGTAGGGGATGTTATTAAAAAAACGATTATCAGCTTCAGTATTTGGATGATTTAAAGAAGTGTGGAAAAAATAAACTAGTGACTCCACAAGTGTAGGACAACTTGAACAAGCAGATATTATCTTTGTTTCAATAGGAATATCACTAGCAATTGAAATTCGCTTTTATTTTATCTGTTCATTCAAATCTACAGATTCTGCACTTTCTGGACTCGAATTGTTATATTTTTTCATCTTTTTTAATTTATTTAATTCATCGATTGTAAGTTGTGAGAATGGTTGCAAAACATTACCATCAAGTGTAGTTTGAATATGTACTAGAATCAAATGAAATCCATTGGTGATAAAACCATACTTGCACTGTAAGCTTACCATATAATCTAATAGTTGGATTATAATTCCATGACAGGTATCATTTAATATGTCCAGTTTCTTAAATTCTTTTGAACAAGTCGATTCTTTAAATAAGGGAAATATTTTGAATTCCCCAATAGCGGCTAATTTTTGATCTTTTTTACCAACAATGACTATGTCAGTTTGAACTATTTTGTTTGACTTAATTATAAATTTATTTAATATGCTAGTATTAGTTGCTTCTAGATGCAGTTGGGTCTTCTTTAAATTAAGCATTGGCAAAATAGAATTAAGTAAAATTAAAAATAAATGAGTAACATCAGCTTCTGAAGTTTCATCACCTCTACTTTCAGAATTAAATAAACAAACGAAACAAATTAATTCTTTTTTTGTTATTTCCCTGACTGAGTTAAAATATTCATGCAAACCTTGTTCTACTTGATTATCTTTAATTTCATCAATAAATGATTTATATCTCAAATTCCAATTAGTGTGCAACTCTCCATTCAAATAACCTTTTGCATTAACGTTATTTCTTTTAAAAAATGGTCTCAAATCATACATAAGAACAGGAAGACTAATTAAAAACTTCAAAATCTTAATTGGAGGAGTTATGTATGTCATACCATTAGATGAATTAACAAGACGGGGGTAACAAACACAATTAGAAAGCGCATACAAGATCTTCCCTTCTTTATCAGCGCCAATAAATTTACAAAAATCTTCTATACTTGCATTATTTGGTAACCAGCTTTTATAATCATTGAATTTATACCCATTTGAACCATCGTAAGAAGCTACCAATCTTTCAAAGCTTTCTAATAACTGTAATTGTTGTGGTGAGATTGACATTAATTTGTTTGTGGTTTTGAAAATCAACAGCCGCATTATATTGCAGCTTAAAGTCTTACTTGATTGAGGCACTATTATATAAAAATAATTATCAGTATAAGTTACCATTACCTCCAAACTTGGTAATTCTCCATATAATAGTTTTTTAGTATGATGTATTTAAAATCTTAGTGTGCCCCCCGAAAAATTTTAATACACTGGAAAAATTCATCATCAAATTGATTGACTTGCAATCACCATCACCAAAAAACCAAAAAAGAGATCACAATCAATGATCTTTTCCGTACTTTAGCTGAACCAGTTCAAATAGGTAAAAACCATATATCTCAAGACCTAATAATTTCCTCCGATGACACAAAACTTTTATTTTCAAATCTTCAGGAACTTGAAAATACCAAGGAATTGGATAATTTATTAAAGACTCAAGACTTAGTGAATATAAAAGAATATATATATTTTTTTACTCTTCAATTACATTAATCTCTTTTCACCCTGTCGCTTCTGAATCAAAGAAAAATTATAAACTGATATTTACTTGAATTATATGATATAAAAATAAGATTTAGGTGCTAGATAAATTAAACAACTACACATATATTTATCTATTTTACAATTCATAAGAATAATTTTTTTGCTTTTTGTTTTTGTACTTTTATTTTATTTTTATTTTTAACTACCTTTTTATTTTTACAATTTCATACTTTTGCTTATACATCTTTTTTACATTTTCTTTACATCTTTACAATTTAGATCTTTTATAAAATTTCTTTACTATAAAATTTCTTCATAAAAATTTGAATTAATTAAATTGAATTAAATTAAAAAACTTATTTTTTTATTCAATTTAATTTAATTTTTAATTTCTAAACACCACCAAAACTTACACCACTCCAATTTTCTGGGATCCTGTTGACCATTAACCAATCATCCCTTCACCACAGGGCCTTACCTCTTAAAATCCACAGTTCCATCTACTTCTTAGATTTCAATCCAATTAAATCTCAGGAACAAATTCCGGTTTACCAGATTCAATTGATTTTAAAACTGTTTCAATAGCTAATAATGTATTTAAAGCATCTTCCACACTACATTTTATAAATTTTTCATCTCCTCTAATTAAATTAATGAAATGATCTAATTGTAAATCGAATGGTTGTACATCATCACCGCCATCACTACCACCACCACTCATATTTTCATCATTGGTGATGTCTTCCATTATTGTCATGTTGGTGTACGAATTAGCCGGGGTATAAGTACCTAAATTCAAATCATCAGAAGTATTTTGACTAGTACCCAGAAGGTTTTGAACAATATAAGGATTTTCCCAACTTGGCAGATCCTGAGTATAAAAATTTAAATCCGGCACAGATAAAGTTCCCAGAGCACCAAAAATCCTATAAAACCCATTTAAATTAGTGAATTTTGGGATATTAGGGTTTTCACCGGTCCCATTCTCAAAATTAAAGGGCGAGATCAAGTTATCAGAACAAATGAAATTCCCTTTACACCCATTTTTAAACGTGATTAACAATGTACAACCTTCATCAACGGTATAGGGACGTTGTTTAGGTAACAATTCGGCGTAAATTTTTTCAATAGGGCCCAATAAGTAAATCAATAAATCTAAATCATGTACTAAATTAATTAAGATTGTACCTCCTCCCATATCATTATTGATTCTCCAAGGTTTCTCTAAGAAATAGGAGTCGGGTTTTTTGATACACCATGAACCTTGCACAGCCACCGGTTTGCCAATTTTAAATAAATTTTTTTTGGTTTCAATGATATAAGGATTGAATCTTCTATGATGACCAATCAATACTTTCAAACCACCAACGGTGGAATCAATATCAATATTATTACCGTTGTTCAAATAATTTAAATGATTGATTACTTTTTTACATTCTGAAACATTGGTAGATAAAGGTTTTTCAATCAAACAATGAATCCCCTTATCTAACAACTTAATAGCGAAATCAACATGGGTATGATTAGGAGTAGCAATAATGGCACCATCAGGATAATTTAAATTATTTAATTCGATATAATGAATCATATCATCGATATTTTTGAATAGTAAGGTGGAGAATTTGGAAGCTATCTTGGGACCATTTGATGAATGGTCTATAATGGCAAAGATTTTGACATCAGATCTTTTGTAGATATGATTAGCATGTCGAGGACCAATTAAACCAGCTCCAATAACTATAAGATTAAGGATGTCCATTGAAATAAAAAACCAGCTAAAAGTTGAAAAGACTGTATTCTAATGTAACTAACGATAACTAAGGATAAAGGATAACTAAGATAACAGGATAACTATTGATGGTATATTTATGTATTTATGGTATATTTATGTTAATTTCAACTGTTGAGAATCTCAAATTTTCTTATCAATACGATAAGACATCGATGGCGTTGCCGACATTGTCAAGGAGAGACATAAGGAGAGACATAAGGAGATAAATAAGGAGATAATAGGTTTAATAGGTTCAGTATGGTTGAAGATTATTTAGTTATATAGTAGTGGTAGCAGTAGTAGTAGCAACACCAGTATTAGTAGTGGTGGTAGTAGTGGTAGTGGTGGTGGTGGGTAAAAATCTTATCATTTCTTATCAGTCGCATTTCCTTTATTTTCTTTTTATAAGGGGTTTAATTTATATTTAGCAGTTAAAGTTAACTATTGCACGTGTAATACTACTTAGTAGTGATTACTATAGTGGGCACTGATTAGTAGAGTTAAAGTTTTAACTCATGCACTAGATCAGTAGAAATCGATCACTTGAATAAGATTGGATAAATGGATTACCAGAATAATATATATAATATATATAATATGATATGATATATACAGAGTATACAATGTATATAATATAATATATATGATATATATAGAATATAGAGAATATGATATAGAATATAGAATATATGATATAGAGTATATGATATAGAATATAGAGTATATGATATAGAATAGATTATGAATATTATATTTACCTTCATACATCATACTCTCATCTCATCTTTATCTGTAATTTAACAACATAATACTGTACCACAATACTACAACACTACCGTACTATCCAAGTCATACTGTACTACAACACTACAATATATCTAAGTTATCTCTATCTGTCTCTCTTTGAGTGTTTTCACCAGTACACTAAAGACCAACAAAAATTCTCAACCGTTTTTCTTTTTCCACCCAAAATAGGCTTATGTAATACCCATACCACACCATACATACTATACATACCATACATACTATACATACTATACTATACTATTACTACTATTACCATACTATTACCATTACTACCACCATTACTAGTTTCTATTATACTAGTTACTACTAGTTACTGTTACTACATTGTGAAATCACCATTATGATCTGATCTCATCTCATACAATACTCACACAACTACTACAATATTAATACAATACTGATTCTAATCTTGCACTTACATAGTTAATACATAATACATAGTTAATACTTACATAACACATAGTTAATACATACATAGTTAATCCATAGTTAATAGGTAATGCTTACATAACACATAGTTAATGGGTTAATGGTAGTGCTTACATAATACATAGTTAATAGGTTAATGGGTTGAGGTGTGCTTACGTAACTCGGTTGTGTTGGATTCCTGTATATGCCCACCCAAAACTTTAAAATTTCCCAACACCAAAAAAATTTAAATTTGAACTTCTTTCCACATTTTTAAAATTGTTTTTAGTTTCCACAACTGAATCTTCAATTCAAATCAGAGTTTAAGGGTCATCGTTATTGGTAATTGCCACCTGCTAGTCTTTGCAACGCTTTTGAATCGCTTTTTAAATCACTTTTAAATCCAACGCTTTTTAAATTTTGGCTGCTAATTTAGACCTCAGCGGTAAATAGATAAACATAGAAACAGTGAAAGAAACAAACAAACAAAGGGTTAAACAAAGAAAAATATGTCCAATAGACCATTTCAATTAACATTCAATAATTATGAATTGAATCTTTTGATTGATTCGAAATTTTATCAAATTTTTCAACAATTAAATTTACAATTTAATAAATCTATTGATTTAGATTCACCAGAAAATTCAATTGAAAATTCAATTGAATTATTTAATTTTTTCATTGGATTTATTAATTCTTTAATTAAAGATTCAAATTCAAATAAAAATTATGATTTAAATGAATTAAAAGAAATTTTAAAATTTTGTATTAATGAATTTGAATTAAATTTTTTAAATACTGATATTCATAATTTTTTCATTGATTTATTACAACAAGATAAAACTAATTTATCAAAAATTAAAATCATGTTAAATAATTATTATAATTCTTTAGATATTTTGCAAAAAAAATTACCTTCAATACATTCAAAATTATTTAGTGAAAGTAGTAATACTAATGATGATGATGAAAAAAGTATTTACGCCATTTTTGGTGGTCAAGGTAATACCGATGATTATTTTGAAGAATTAAGAGATTTATATAATACTTATAAACCATTAATTAAAGATTTTTTAATTCAAATTAACAATAATTTATCTACTGTTTTAAAATCAATTGATAATTATGATAAAATTTATACTCAAGGTCTTGATTTTATTAATTGGTTAGAAAATTTCGATAAAACTCCAAATCAAGATTATTTATTATCAGTCCCAGTTAGTTGTCCATTAATTTGTATATTACAATTATGTCATTATCAAATTAATTGTAAAATCTTAGGTTTAAACCCAGGTGAATTTTTAAAATTTTTAAATGGTTCAACTGGTCATTCTCAAGGTTTAGTTACTGCTTTATCAATTGCTTCTTCAAGCAATTGGGATGATTTCTTAATTAATTCAATTAAATCTGTTAATTTATTATTGTTTATTGGTTTAAATTGTTTATTAACTTATCCAAATACTACTTTACCTCCATCAATGTTACAAGATTCTTTAGAAAATTCTGAAGGTAGACCATCACCAATGTTATCAATTAGAGATTTATCTCAAGAGAAAGTTGAGTTTTTTATTAATCAAACTAATAATCATTTACCATTAGAAAAACATATTTCCATTTCATTAATTAATGGTCCTAATCAATTTGTTTTATCTGGTCCTCCAGAATCTTTATATGGTTTAAATGTTTCATTGAGAAATGAAAAGGCACCAAGTGGATTAGATCAATCAAGAGTACCATTTTCCAAGAGAAAATTAAAATTCTCCAACAGATTTTTACCTATTTTTGCTCCATTCCATTCACATTTATTGAAAAATGGGTTATCATCAATTTTAAAACTTTGTCATTTAAATAATATTGAATTTGCAAAAGACGAAATTAAAATACCAGTGTTTGATACTTTTAATGGATCAAATTTCCAAGATTTAAGTGACAATGATTCAATCGTGGAAAGGTTAGTTAAATTAATTATTGAATTACCAGTTAATTGGGAAATCTCAACCAATTTCCAATCAACTCATATTTTAGATTTTGGTCCTGGTGGAGTTAGTGGGTTAGGGATTTTAACTCATAAAAATAAAGATGGTACAGGTACTAGAATTATTTTAGCTGGTGTTTTAGATGAATCATTAGATGATGAATATGGTTTTAAAAATGAAATGTTTAATAATAATTCAATTAAATACCAAATTAACTGGCTTAAAAATTTTAAGCCAAAATTAATTAAGAACCAACAAGGGAAAATCTTCTTATCTACTAAATTCTCCAAAATTTTAAGTAGACCTCCATTAATGGTCCCTGGTATGACTCCATCAACTGTTAATTCTCAATTTGTAATTGATACTTTAAACCAAGGTTATCATATTGAATTAGGTGGTGGTGGTTACTTCAATGCCACTATGTTTAAAGACGCAATCGATAAAATCACTAATAATATCAAACCTGGTTTCGGTATCTCAATTAATTTAATTTATGTTAATCCTAGACAAATGCAATGGGCCATTCCATTAATTAAAGATTTAAGAGACCAAGGTTATCCAATCCAAGGTTTAACTATTGGTGCTGGTGTCCCATCATTAGAAGTTGCTAATGAATATATTAGAGATTTAAAATTAACTCATTTAGGTTTAAAACCAGGTTCTATTGATGCCATTAATCAAGTTATCAATATCGCTAAAAATAATCCAAATTTCCCAATTATTTTACAATGGACCGGTGGTAGAGGTGGTGGTCACCATAGTTTTGAAGATTTCCATCAACCAATTTTACAAATGTACAGCAAAATTAGAAAATTTGGTAATATTGTACTTGTTGCCGGTTCTGGATTTGGTGATGATAATGATACTTATCCTTATTTAAATGGTACCTGGTCCCAAAGGTTCAATTATCCACCAATGCCATTTGATGGGTTCCTTTTCGGTTCTAGAGTTATGACTGCTAAAGAATGTTTCACCTCATTGGATGCTAAAAAGGCAATTGCTGATTGTAGTGGGGTTGATGATGAAAATTGGGAAACTAGTTTTAATAAACCAACTGGAGGTGTTTTATCAGTTATTTCTGAAATGGGTGAACCAATTCATAAAATTGCCACTAGAGGGGTTAAATTATGGAAAGAATTTGATGATACATTATTCAATTTACCTAAGCCAAAATTATTAGATGCTTTGAAAACCAAGAAATCATATATTATCGATAGATTGAATAAAGATTTTCAAAAAGTTTGGTTTGGTAAGAATATTGATGGGGTTTGTGATTTAGAAGATATGACTTACATGGAAGTAAGTAATAGATTAATTGAATTATTATATGTTAAGAAATCAGGTAGATGGATTGATATTACTTTAAGGAACTTTTATTGTGATTTCTTAAGAAGAGTGGAAGAAAGATTTGCTAGTAATACTGAGTCATTAATTCAAAATTATAATCAATTATCTATTGAAGATCCTCAAAGTTTCAGTGACAAATTTTTTACCAAATTCCCATTAGGTGCCAAACAGTTAATTAATGAAGAAGATTGTGATTATTTCCTCAACTTATGTTCCAGACCAGGTCAAAAACCAGCACCTTTTATCCCAATCTTAGATGAAAAATTTTCATTTTACTTCAAAAAGGATAGTTTATGGCAATCAGAAGATTTAGAAGCAGTGGTTGATGAAGATGTTGGCAGAACTTGTATTTTACATGGTCCAGTGGCAACCAAATACGCTAAGAAAGTTAATGAACCAATTGGTGAGATTATGAACGGTATTAATGATGGGTTAATTGCTAAATTATTAAAAGATGAATATAATAACGATGAATCATTAATTGAAACCGTTGAATATTTAACCGTTGATTCAATTCCAATTAATGAGTCAATTAAAGATTTCGTTCATGTTGAAACTACCACCACCACCAAGAAATTAACTGTTGTTGAAGCTGATGTTTCAAAGATTAATTTACAAGATTGGTTAAGTTTAATTTCTGGTGATAAGATTAATTGGTTATATGCTTTTATTCAATCAACTAAAGTTGTTCAAGGTAATAATCATATCGATAACACTATTCATAAAGTTTTAACTCCAATTAAGAATTTAATTATTGAAATTGAAAATTTCACCAACATTAATAATGATTCAAATACCGTTTTAACTGCATTTGAAAAAATTAATAATCTTGATTATAAACCAGTTGTTAAAATCTCATTTGATAAGGTGAACCACCAAATTGTTTATAAATTAATTGAACATAGAACCGCTGATGGGGTACCTGTTGAATTACCATTTTTATTCAATTATAACGTTAATGATGGGTTTGCACCAATTAGTGAAATTATGAACGATAGAAATATTAGAATTAAAGAATTTTATTGGAAATTATGGTATGGTTCTTCTATCCCGGTTGATTTAGATATTGATGTTTCTAAAGAAATCATTGGTGAAGAAATGATTATTAATGGTAAAGATGTTGGTGAATTTATTCACGCTATTGGTAATACTCAAGAATCATTCGTTGCTAGATCAACTACTAGTGGTACTTCTAAGAATTTTGCTCCAATGGATTTTGCTATTGTTATTGGTTGGAAAGCAATCATCAATGCTATTTTTCCAAAAACTGTTGATGGTGATTTATTAAAATTAGTTCATTTATCCAATGGTTATAGAATGATTCCTGGTGCAAAATTATTAAAACATGGTGATAAAGTTAGTACTAGAGCTGAAATTAAATCAGTTTTAAATCAATCCAGTGGTAAAATGGTTGAAGTTATTGGTACTATTATTAGAGATAACAAACCAGTTTTAGAAGTTACATCCCAATTTTTATACCGTGGAGAATATAAAGATTTTGAAAATACATTTAGCAAAAAAATTGAAACTCCATATGAAGTTAAAATTTCAAATATGAAAGATTTATCAATCTTAAAATCTAAAGAATGGTTTGAAATTTTACAAGATGTTGATTTATTAAATAAAACTTTAATTTTTAGATGTGAATCAATTTATAAATTTGAATCAATTGATGTTTATTCCAAAATTATAACCACTGGTAAAGTATTAATTGAATTATCTACCAAGGAAATTATTCAAATTGCTGAAATTAATTATGAATCTTCAAAATCTTTTGGTAATCCAGTTATTGAATATTTATCAAGAAATGGTAAAACAATTGAACAAGCAATAATTTTTGAAAATTCAATCCCATTGTCTTCAAATGAAGAATTATTTACAAAAGCTCCAACTACAAATGTTCCTTATGCTAAAGTTAGTGGTGATTATAATCCAATTCATGTCTCAAGAGTTTTCGCTAATTATGCTAATTTACCTGGTACTATCACTCATGGAATGTATTCATCTGGTTCAATTAGATCTTTAGTTGAAGAATGGGCAGCTAATTCAGTTCCTGAAAGAGTTATTGCATTTAAATGTAATTTTGTTGGTATGGTTTTACCAAATGATAAATTACAAACTACTTTACAACATATTGGTATGATTAATGGTAGAAAAATTATTAAAATCCAAACTAAAAATAATGAAACTGATTCAATTGTTTTAGAAGGTGAAGCAGAAATTGAACAACCAATTACTACTTATGTTTTCACTGGTCAAGGTTCTCAAGAACAAGGTATGGGTATGGATTTATATAATAAATCTTCAGTTGCTAAAGAAGTTTGGGATAGAGCCGATGTTCATTTTATTAATAATTATGGTTTCTCAATTTTAGATATTGTTAAAAATAATCCAAATGAATTAGTTATTCATTTTAATGGTCAAAAAGGTAGAAAAATTAGAGAAAATTATATTGGTATGATGTTTGAAACCATTGGTAAAGATGGTGAAATTAAATCCGAAGCAATTTTTAAAGATATTGATCATACTACTACTTCATATAAATTTGTTTCACCAACAGGTTTATTATCTGCTACTCAATTTACTCAACCTGCTTTAACATTAATGGAGAAGGCAAGTTATGAAGATATTAAATCAAAAGGTTTAGTTCCAACTGATGCTATGTTTGCAGGTCATTCATTAGGTGAATATAGTGCATTATCATCATTAGCAAGTGTTATGCCAGTTGAATCATTAGTTGATGTTGTATTTTATCGTGGTATGACAATGCAAGTTGCCGTTCCAAGAGATGAATTAGGTAGATCTAATTATGGTATGTGTGCAGTTAATCCAACAAGAGTTAATCCAACCTTTAATGATGGTGCTTTAAGATTTGTTGTTCAAGAAATTAGTGAAAAGACCAATTGGTTATTAGAAATTGTTAATTATAATGTTGAAAATACTCAATATGTTGTTGCTGGTGATTTAAGAGGTTTAGATACTTTAACTAATGTTTTAAATGTTTTAAAAATTAATAAAATTGATATTGTTAAATTACAAGAACAATTATCAATTGATCAAGTTAAAGAACATTTAATTGAAATTATTAATGAAGTTTCTGCAAATTCTTTAAAGAAACCACAACCAATTGATTTAGAAAGAGGTTTTGCTGTTATTCCATTAAAAGGTATTTCAGTTCCTTTCCATTCTTCATATTTAATGTCTGGTGTTAAACCTTTCCAAAGATTTTTAAATAAAAAAATTAATAAAAGTTCAGTTAATCCAAATGATTTAATTAATAAATATATTCCAAATTTAACTGCAAAACCTTTTGAAATTACAAAAGAATATTTCCAAGAAGTTTATAATTTAACTAAATCTGAAAAATTAAAGAAAATTATTGAGAATTGGGATCAATATGAAAAGGCTTAAAACTTTAAGTTTAAGTTTATTTATTTAATTTTTAATTTATATTGTTTATAGAAATTTATAATGTTTAGAAATCGGCTCTTGTAGCTCATATCTACTTGTTCATATCAACTTGGCCTTACAAACTTTGTGTTGGAAGCTTGTGTTGGAAGCTCTTTGTAGAACACTCTTTGTTTGTGGTTCACCATACGTTTGTGGATAAATGCTTCTGAAAATAGAGTGGGATTCCAACGAAAGTATATTTCACTATATAATTCTATTTTAAAGTCCACTAGTTAACGGACTTGAAATATTAACCGGGGTAAACTTTTTAGGTAATGAAACTCTTGTAAATCTACTTTTCAATCTTTGAACAACTAAATCCATATCTAAATGTCTAGTTAAATTAACCCTTGGAATACAACCAATATAATGATTATCATCTAATTCAACATCTAGTGGATCTTGAGTATGACAACCTGGACTTAATGATAATCTAATCAGATGTTTTTTACCACCTTGAATTGTTTCACTTTCAAAAACTTCAAATGTAATTTGTGATAAATAATCTAATTCAGGTAATGCATTACGTGCTATTGACATATGAATTTTAGATTCATACAAGACATTCAATAATGTATAAATATGTGATTCTTTTGTAAAATATAAATTAACACTTGGTGAATCATTTTTTCTAATATCTTGAATATCATTTAATATTTGTTTAGCTAATGGTAATGATGTTAATAATCCAATATCTAATTTTTCTTCATCTTTAATACCATATTCTTGTGGACAAATGAAATCAAATAATACCTTTGATAATCTATATAATTCTCTTAATCTTGCAAATGATGGATGATCAAAAGGATTTTCTTCTTCTGATGAATTTGATCCTGAACTTGATGGAATATTATGATTATGAAGTCTATTAGGAGTTGTTGGAGTAGTTGCATTAGCACTATTACCAGTACTATTACCGGTATTAATACTATTATTTTCATTACTCTCTTCAACACTTGTAGTTGTACCTGCATTATTAGGTGATGCAGCTGTTGTTGATGCTGACGTAGACGCCCCCTTTAATACCCAACCTAAAGAGCCAGCTGATGCATGATTATTTGAAATATTATTTAATAAATTATAACTAGAATTTCTTTTAGAATTATTATTTGAATTATTAGTTGAATTATTATTTGAATTACCACTACTTAAAATTGAATCGTTTGGAATTCTAAAATTATTCATTGCTAAAATATTAATTGGATATTCAGAAACTAAACCAGTCGAATTAATTGTATCACCACAAGTTTCATTTAATAAATCAATTAATTTTTCATCATTTGGATCAAATGCGAAAACTTTTGATAAAAATGGTCTATTATGTAAAGCATCATATTTCATGGTATCATATAATTCACTAATCTTTGATGGATGAGTTTTTTCGACTGTTGTGAATTCTTGAAATAATTTATCCCATCTTTCCTTGAATAATGTTGGATCTTCACCACAACACCAATTATTTTGAAAATTTTCAACATCTTTTTGATTAAAATTATATTCCATTAATTTTTTATGAAAATTCATTAATTGACAAACTCTTTTAATTACAATAAATGGTTCAGGCATTTTAGGTGGCCATGCAAATTGTGGTGGTGCTTCAGCTCCTTGTCTTAATAATGGTTTTAATTTCTTCTTAACTTTATCCATTAAATCTTTAGCAGCATTTGAATCATCTAATAGATCTTTTCTAATGGTTAAGAAATCATCAGGTAATGATGATTCATCATCTTCATTATTATCAGTTGTAGTAGTCTCATCAGTATCAGTATTATTACTAGTACTTGCACCACTGATATTATTATTATTAGTACTGGCACTACTGGTATTACTATTATTATTATAACCTAATAAAGCTAATGTAGATAAATGAGCAGAAGCAATAACTCTTCTTTCCAGTGATGTGAAAACTTTAACATCTTTTAAAGCTTCACGATTTAATAATTTAATATTTTGTCTTAATTGTTCACCAACATCAGTTGCCTGGTGTTTAGCAGAATGAGTTGGTTCACCACCCCATTTTAAAATTAATTGAACTTTTTCAACATTTTCAAATTCATCATTTGAAAGTGATGGTTTGATTTGAATTTTTGTACCAGGGAAATTAATTTTTTTACTTAATGCAATTCTTAATTGTTTTAATTTATTTAGATCTTCTAAATGTTTTTCTTCAGCAATTTTAACCGTCTCCAAAACAACTTGTAAATCTGGAACTTCTCTAATTATAACTTCCTCTTTATGACCTTTTAATAATGAAATAAATAATGGTGATCTAAAAGAATATTTAAATTTTTGTTTTGGAGTTCTATCAGCATGTCTAATAACCGATACTAAACCTTTAAAAACCCATTTTTGATCTTTTTGTTCAAATAATTGTTTATTTAATAATTTTGTACTTTGTGGAATCTTAGTTTTAATTAAATCCCTTGATTTTTTTGCTTCAATAAAAGTATTTTTTAAAATTATTGCACATGAATCATAATATGCATTATTATCTTTAACAAATGAAAATCCATTAACATCGATTACAAAACTTTCGCCATTAACTCTTAATAAATCAAATCCACAAATTGCTTGTTTAAAAATTTTTGAAACATTCATTGCCATAATTTTTTCATTATTTGACAATTCTGTAACATATCTAATTTCTTTTCCATGAGTATTACGTCTAACTATACCATCAACAACTGGAGATTTTCTAGTTTCTGCATGACAAAATTCTGTACCAACAGTATAAGCTTTAACATCTTCAAAATTATCAGTATCCATAAATTTTTCATAAATAAAAGAACCTTCGGTTCGTGGGTAATTTAAATCAGGATCAAACTCTGATGATTTATTACCAATTTTTCTGAAAAGTCTTCTACCACCACCACCAGTTGATGAATTATAATAAATATAAACATTATGATCTTCACCATCAACTGGTTTTTCAACAAATGGTTTAGTTAATATTTCATCACCAACTTTTAAAGTATCATCATCAATCATTTCCCAAGTTGGTTCTTCTTGATTTGTTAATTTATTAATATCATTAATTTTTAAACCAATTTCTAATAATTTATCTTTTAATTCATTATCTATTGAAGGACCACCATCTCTTGAAATTTCTAATCTTTTAGGAGTTGAAACATTAGCAAAATTTAAAATATTTAAAACTAATCTTCTATCCCATAATGCTTTTTGTAAAACTAAATCATTAATTAAATATGGTTTACGATAATTAACATATTTAATTGCTTTATCTAATGGGAAACCAGTTGAAAAAAAACTAATTAAAAAATCACAAGTTGGCCAATTTTCAATTGATTCATCTAAAATTACTTTATCACCAAAAACTACAGTTTCAAATTCTCCATTTTCAATTAATCTATTTAAAATTTTTTTACATGGTTTTGACATAACTTTTGAATCCATTGCACAAACTCCAATTTTACCAATAAATGGTAATTTTGGTCCATGTTGTTCATGATGAATTGAATATTTACGTGATCCTCCAATTGAACTTGTACCATTACCTCCTCCATTAACACTACCACCAGTTGAAGAATTGGAAATGGTTTTATTTAAAATTGGGAAATCACTTGATGAATTTGAATTTGATCTAGATTTCTTATTATTATTAATTATACTATGTCCAGAAGGTAATGAAGTTAAAGATGTTAAATTATTAATACTATTATTAAGACTTTGATTGGGACTTGTAATATTACTATTGTTAAATTTGGATAGATTTTCTTCAGAAATCACAGCAATCCCACTACCACTACCGCTAATACTACCGCTAATACTTCCACTAATACTACCACGTACACTTGCATTAGCACTTGCATTAGCACTTGCATTAGCACTTGCATTAGTACTTCCAGCAACACTACCACTAGCACTATTGTTACCTTCACCATCAGATTTACCAGCATCCTCACTACTAGTCTTTGGTTGGAAAGCTTCTAACATTGGAGCAATAGAAGCAATAGCCTTTTGCGTTTCATCATTATCAATACCATCAATATTACCGCTAGGGTTTGGTTGATTTTGATTATCAAAAATTCCGGATTTTTGAGTTGGGGATAAGTTTAAGGGTGACATTGGTTGGTTGAGTTTTTGTTGAACGTCGATATTTATTGGTAATGACTTATTCTTTTGTAAATCTTCATCTAAATTTGACATCTTCTGAACATGTGGATAATTGAAATTTTCGCACTCCACAGACATCACCAACGCATCACCATCAACGCATCACCATCATCAGATCACAATGACCTACGCCCACGATGACCTGCAACCCACGACTCACTACCACGTTCCCCATACTCAGATCCCAAGCCATTGAGTGGAGCCACCTAGTAGATAAGCAAGAAGTAAGTGTGGAGTTTAGAGAGTTCTAGATAACAGATATCAGACATAAGATATCAGACATTAATCAGACATTAGAGCTAAGAAAGTGATAGAGTTCAGTGACAGAGGTAAGTTACAGAGGTAAGCAAGTGGTATGGGGAAGTGACAGAGATCGAAAGATCAAACTGTCATAGCTCAACTGTTACTGTCTGCTCATACCATTTACTCTGATCCATCACTCTAACACTCTCATATGAAATTCAACGCGAAGTGAAAAATTTACCGATTTGGAGAACAGCAAACAGTTTGTAGATTCAGTTGATTCAGTTGATTCAGTTGATTCAGTAGATTCAGTAGATTACAATTGATTGCAATGATTAAAATAAATGGTAAACTTATCCCTATTTTCCATGGATTGTTAGCATATTCGGCATTTTTTTCATCTTTAATAATTGGATGTTTACTCCATTACACCAAAATTGTTAAAAATTCTTCATATGGTTTTCCTGATGAATGGTTCCCAAGTGTTTCTGCCACTATTGGTGATAGATACCCTGAAAGATCAATATTTCAAATCTTAATAGCAGTAACATCTGGTCCAAGATTTTTATTATTAATTATTAGTTTTATAATTAATTATAACTCTGAGAAAGGTAATAAAATGATTATTTTCACCGTAATTTCAGGTTTTTTAAGAACTTTAACTTGTGGGGGATGGGTTTATATAACTCTGACAGATGATCATGATTGGCATGATATTTTCATGATCTCATATATCGTTTTAACTATACCATGGACAATTGGAATTTGTTATGCTACTTCATCATCATCTCATAAGTTTTTAAAAATTGGTAGAATAGTTACTGGTTCATCATTTTTTTTAACTTTAATTCCGTTAGTTTATTGGTTTATTCAACATAAAGTTCATGTTGTCCCTGGTGCTTATTCAATTTATGCTTATTTTGAATGGCTGTTGATTTTATTAGATGTTGGTTTTGATACTTGGTCAATAATTGATTTTGCAAAAATTGAATTAATCATAAGTGAATCTGGTTTAACCATCGAGAACCCCAAGAGTACCAAAGAACCAAAATCCACCAAAGAAATAAAAACTAAACCCACTAATAAAGAAACTTCAAGTGATGATTACACATTCTTAGAATTCTCAATCAATATAATCAATTCTTTCAATTTATGGACAATCTTAACATCATTATTTTTATGCGTTTGGTATTTCCCCCTTTGGCATATGGGAATTTCAGGTCATGAATCATCAATATTAGTATTATTCCTTGCCCCCATCATCTTAATATCCCGTAAGATCACCTTAGTGTCTGGTACTTACCCATTCATTACCAGATCCTTGGCAGTTATTTTCGGGATAGGTGCTTATAAATGTGATAAACCAGAGATAAAATTATTATCTATCTCCATTGGGTCCTTCTTTCTGATCTTATCATTAACTAGTGAAATATCAATTTTAACCATCAACAAGAATTATCGTAAATTATGGAATTATTCAATTTCTTTTGGTATTGGATTATTATTTAGTTCAATTATTAAATTTGGTTGGTACTCCAATAATCCAATTTGGGCAGTAATGCATAAAGAAAATGGTGGCCACAATGAAATTGGGATTTTTGTTGGTTTATTAAGTGCATTATTAACCCGTGGTCCCCCTAAAACTCCAACTTCAACTCCAACCAGCAGCAGCAAAACTACTACTACCAAGTTAACTGGGGGGTCGATATTCTTATCCAGTTTAGGATTTGGTGGATTATTTTTCTGTCTTTTCGCTTACTTAACTGATTCATCAATTCTTGTTTTTTGGAATTGGACAGGTTTCCCAGTTACTGGTCCAACACCAATAACTGGCTCCATACCAAATTTCCTTGCCGTCTCCCTTGGTATAACATTATCGATTTCCAAATACCAGCATATCACCACCACAGCCATCTACCAAATTGTAGGACTAATTGGTTGCGTGGTACTTTACTTCCAAGATGATTGGGCTGGTTATATTGGTGCACTTATTTGGTCATTTTATATATCTTCCACCACCCCCATTCTTTTCTTAAATACTATCCCGTATAATGCTGGTTTAGTCTATTCATTATCATTTTTAATTTGCGTTATTTATTGTCTTGGTAGTGTATGGATAGTTGCTTATGCTTTCGTACCTGGTGGTTGGTTATTAAGGGAAAGAACCGATATAATATTAATTATTTCATATATATCAATATTATCAGGAATTTATAATTGGAAATTAATTTTAAAGCATTCCAAAATTACTAAACTTGATTTAACAGGTGGTAATAGAAGTGGTGGTAATAAAATTTGGAACCAAACAATTTATTGGTTAACTATTATATTATCATTATCAGTCTCATTCTTATACAATCGTCATTATAATACTGATTTAATTAAACCTTATGAATCACATCGTCGTACTAAATCTTTTAATACCGGTATTTGGTGTGTTCATTTCGGTATCGATAATGATATGTGGTCAAGTCACGATAGAATGAAAAATTTAATAATTGATTCAGAATTAGATATAATTGGATTATTAGAAACTGATACAGAAAGATTAATTGGTGGTAATAGAGATTTCACGCAAAAGATGGCTGAAGATATGAAAATGTATGTGGATTTTGGACCTGGGCCAAATAAACATACTTGGGGAGCTGCATTATTATCTAAATTCCCCATTCTTAAGTCCACTCATTACCTTATGCCATCCCCAGTAGGGGAATTAGCACCAGCTATATTGGCAACATTAGATATTTATGGTGAAGAAGTAGATATTGTTGTTTTCCATAGTGGACAAGAAGAAGATGTGGAAGATAGAAGATTACAAAGTTTAAAATTGCTGGAAATTATGGGAAGTAGTAAGAATCCAATGGTATTATTGAGTTACTTGGTTACAGAACCATTGAATGGGAATTACTTCACTTATTCATCACCTGAATCACGTATGCATGATATCGATAGTACAGATTGGGATAGATGGTGTGAATATATTATGTTCCGTGACTTGAAGAAAGTTGCATACGCTAGAATTTCAAGATCAACAATAACTGATACCGAATTACAAGTTGGGAAATTCCAAATTTTGAAGAAGAACAGGGATTTTAGTGATGAATTTTTATATGATAATAATTTTATTGATGAATCAGATGTACCTGAAGATTTAAAATTACCTGAGAAATTTAAAGGTAGAGGAGTTAGAGGTCATAAATATCATGTTTTTGATAAACCAAGGTATTTTGAATTACAATAGAGCTAGTACTAAATTAACTATAATCAAGAGATTTATAGTTCAAAAGTTTTCTTGATATCGACAATTATTTAGAATTAGATATTAAACTAGAAATTAAAAGGTAAATATACCAATATATAAACATAATTGAACTCTCACATTGGATTAGATATCATTAAAGATAGATAGATGTTATTATAACAATCTGCAACAAAAACTTCGGACTCCAGTATTACTTATAAATCAAACTTGATTATCTTCATTCTTAAAGATAATCCAACCCACCATCTAAGTTGGTAAGATATAAACAATTAGTACTAGATCTGAAAAAGTTTTGCCAATGGTGCTGCAATGATGATAAAGATAAGAATTTCGCATCCACATCAAAAGAGTTAAGCTTGCAGCAACTCACCATACAAATCACAATACAACTTACAACACAACTTACAACAGAGTGAAAAAATGGTTGATGAACATGATCCATTATTTCATAAATATGAAGAAAATGAAATTAAAATCTCGTTAAGAGACCAAAGAGAAGAAAATTTAAACAAATTAGAAATTGAAAATAAAAATCAATTAGCTAAAGATAATAAAAATAATTATAACCGGGGAACCATTGAATTTTATAATGAACTTAAAGAGATTAATAAGAATAATGAAAGGACCCGTAAGTTGAAAGATTTAAAAGAGATTAGTAGATTTAGAGTATTAAAAACAAAGAAAGAAAAGATAATTAAACCAAAGAATATTAATCAAAAGGTGAATACAGTTAAAGTCATTAAAGTCCATAAAGTCAACAAGGCCCAGAAAGCTCACCAAGCCACTAATAATCCCAGTAATAAAGTCAGTGATAAAGTCAGTAAAGTCAGTAAAGTCAGTAACAGTGATGATGATAAAAATGGTGATAACTTGGTAGATTATGACAGTGAATGAGTGCGAGAAAATTTTCATCAACATGTTCAAGTCAATAACCAAATTATCGTCACAATTATTGTCCATGAATAGACTCACCACCACCAGTGGCAGTGCCACTGGTGCCACCACTGGTGCTGGTGCTGGGAGTGGGTTGATACAGGTCAGGAATAAGATGAAAACCCACCATGCAGCATCCAAAAGATTCATTAAAACCAGTAATGGATATAAAAGAAAACAAGTTGGTAGGAAACATGGTAATGGAGGTTTCAGTAGTAATTCTTTAAGTCATTTAGATTCGTTTGTAAATGTGACTAAAAAGGGTGGCCATTTAAAGAAATTGAAACAATATTTGAATTAAATGGACCCATTTAATTCAATAAAATGATGCAAGGGACCCATCTAATGCAAATAAAATGACGGAAATGAAATGACAAAGTGAATATGTTGAAATGACTTTGTCATTTGCATGAGTGGATGTAATGGTTATATAATGTAAATAGAAATGTATATACTTCGAATTATCACCAACAAATTCACAAACAAATTCACAAACAAATTCTTGCTTATCATACATATCATTCTTACTTCTTAGCTTATATTTATCATTCTTACTTCTTAGCTTATATTTATCATTCTTAGCTTATCCTTAGCTTACTTAGCCGTCCTTATCATACTTAACTTATTCTTAGGTTATCATTCCTTTTAAACTGTCAACTGAACCGTCAACAGATCAACAGAGAAAATGATGGTGAATGATGGAAATGGTAAAAAGTTTTGGGTTGGGAAATGTACTCATCAAGCGAACTTAAAATTCAATAGCAATGAAAATCAAGATTAAAAGATGAATGTTGTTCTACTTCTAGCCATTTTTGCTTAACTAAATCCAATTCTTAGTGTTGCTGGTAATCCAGAAGGTTAATATGTGAAGAATTTTTCATGAGATGAGATTACAAAAGATCACACCGCACCAGTCCAGTACCAGTCCAGTACCAAAAACGGTACCAAAAACGGTACCACAAACGGTACCAAAAATAGTACCAGTACCAGTCCAGTACCAGTCCAGTCGAGTACCGAGTAATAGCAACCGTAGAGTAATGGTACCAGAGTAATAGCAACAGTAGAGAAATAGTACCAGAGTAATAGTAGTAGAGTAATAGTACCAGTAGAGTAGAGTAGAGTAGAGTAGAGTAGTGCGTCGTAGAGACATAAATAATTTAACTATAAATGTATAGTACTAGTACTATTGTACTATAGTAGTACTAGTACCATTGTCTAATGGTACCATTGTACCATTGTACTAGTATTCACACGACCACATTCCACACCAATTTATTTTAACTTAGATGGGATAACAATACATACTATTACGTTAAGAGTAAGAATGGAACTCAAGAATGTGATGTAAGATCTAAGATCTAAGGGTAGTATGAGTAGAAGTGATGGTAGAAGAAGAAGTAGTAGTAGTAGTAGTAGTAGTATGAGTAGTATGAGTAGTGTTAGTAATAGTGGTAGTAGTAGTGGTAGTGTAGTGTGAGAGGTAGTGTGTGGTTTGTAACCTAAGGTACACATTTAACCGAAGAATTGCAGGTTAACCAAAACAGACAAATTCGGAATGTTTTTACTCCTATTAAGCTTAACTGCAATATCTGATACCTGCAATACCTAAGAACGGTAACTGCCAACTGCAATACCTAATAACTGTAAGCGTAACTGTAATTGTGAGAGTAACTGTAATTGTGAGAGTAACAGTAGTTCTATCTTGCTTTTAAACATCACTTACTATAGTACCAGAGTACCAATTACACAATTACATAGTCCATAGTACCAATTACATAGTACCAGTTATACAATTACATAGGAACAATTACACAGTCCATAGTTAACAATTACATAGTTAGTTCATAGTTCATAGTTAGTTCATAGTAACAATAGTTAACTTGTGATTTAGACGAGTTGAGATCTCAAAAAATTTTCCAAAAATTTACCACATTTGTACTTCATTCATTCATTTCACCTTGGATTCCTTTGGTGCCACTATTCATTTGATACTCCCAAGATCGCCAATAATCATTTATCTCACTGTCTAAGTTTAATATCTTTCCCAGTTTTTTTGTATCTTTCCCAGTTTTTCATATTTTACAATTCCAAATTAACCTTCCAGGCGGTTAATTACAGTAAAAATATCACTGGATTTTTCAATTTATCTGTTTTCCTTCACTAGGTTTAGTTTTAATTGGTTTTACCAAGTTTTTTTATATTAGTGGGTTTTAGTGGTTTTTAGTGGTTTTTATATTATTTTTATATTAGTGGTTTTTTATTACAGTCTTTCATTTCATTCATTACATTCACATTCACATTCACATTCACGGTCATATCTTTACATTCACTTATTCACACTTACACTTGCTCACACACATTCACTGTTATTCACTTATTTACTTATTGATATTTGTAAGTTACGTCTGGTAAAGTTTACAGAGTTAGTTCATTACAATGGAATATTCACCAGGAAGTACCATTGAAACTGTCGAAGAAGACAAAGATAATTATTTTGAATTATCTAATTTAAATAATTTTAATCCGTTACCTCCTCCACCAATTATTGATCCTTATCCTACAAATTTATCATCCAATTCTTCAAATACCGCAAATTTCAATTTAAATAACATTGGTAATAATGGTATTAATAGTAATGGTATTAATAATAATGGTATTAATAGTAATGGTATTAATAATAATGGTATTAATAATAATGGTATTAATGGTGGTAATTATCAATTCAGTTCAAATTCTTCACCAATTTCAAATCGACAAAATTCAATTCAATCAGTTTACTCATCAAATCATATAGATAATGAATCAGCTAATAATCAACTGATTTTTTCAAATCCTAATAATTCTTATAGTTCAATTCAAGATTTTGATAATTCTTCATCATTAATTTATAATTTAGATTATGAATTAGGTAGTTTTGAATCAATTGATAGTATTACTCCAACTCATCAATCCATTCAACCTCCAACAAATTCACACCCTCATCATAGTGGTGGTGGAAATAGTACTGGTGGATACCATCAATTACAAAATCAATCAAATTATTTTGATTATCATAATTCTAATCATTTTGATGATAGGGAAAAATTCTTGAATAGAAATTTATCATCTACATTTTCAGATATTAGTCCATTAAATAAATTTCATGAATTTAATCAAGATATTTCCACCCCAATCACTAATCATACCGCTTATCATTCACAATCTCATCAATCACAATCATTTTCACATCCACATTCACAACCACATCCCCAACCTCACGGTGGAAATGGTGTTTATTACTTGAATAATATTTCAAATCCAAATTTAATCAGTACACCTAATTCAGTTTCAAATTCAACTCCCAAATTACCTCAATTAACTACATTCCATCATCATCCATCATTACCAAATTTGCAATTAGCTAATGGAGATTATGATAAATTTTCAAATTCACCTACTCCAGATTCTCCAATTAAGACTCCAATTGATTATCAATTAAAACGTAAAAAGAAAATATCACCAAATCCTAATCCTAATCATCCCCATTCACATCCACATCCACACCCACACTCACACCAACATCCACATCAACATAATAATTTACATAATAATGTTGGAGTCAACGGGCTCGGGATTGGAGTAGATAATAGTCCAATATCAACTCCGAAAAAATATACTAGGAGAAGATTATTACCTCGTTCTAAAAATGGATGTTGGATTTGTAGAATTAAACATTTAAAATGTGATGAATTAAAACCTCATTGTTCAAGTTGTGTCAAATATGGGATTATGTGTGATTATTCTTTGGAGAAACCTAATTATGTTACTGATAAAGAATTAAGGAATAGAAAATTAATTGAAATTACTCATGTTAGGAAAAATAATCAAAAATTGAAACCTAAAAAGTCGAAAAAGAAATTGGATGATTAAAAAAAGATATTACCTCTTTTCCTTTGAAAATGAATGGTCTTTTTGATATTGTTAGTTTCAATTAGGATTTCAGTTTTTGAATAAGGTGGTGAAATTATTAGTGTCTTCATTATCAATATTCCAAAATCATAAATTCAAATCAAAGTTATAATTAAAGTTATAATTACAATTAAAATTAAATAATAAAAATCACTTAAAAAAAATTTAGAATAGAATAATTAAAATTAAAATAATTCATAAAAAAATTTAAAAATAAAAAATTGTGTTCAGTTCTTCATGGTGGTATCCACTCATGTTTCGGTTAGGGTAGTGTTTATATAAAGTTGTTTTATCCCCCTCCTCTGTCCCTCTAACTTTCTAACAGTAACAGTATCAGTAACAGTGCCACTTCAAACAATAATTTTATTACCCTAATTATAACAATCTAACGCCAACAGTCTAATTATAAAATTCATTAAATCTTATGAACTTTATTATCCTTTCCCTAAATCTCTAATCATATTATTCCATTCTTTGAAAAACTTCTGAGCTCAATATAGCTATCTCACCATCACCAACTTTTTTGCAGCCAATAACTGCAACAACTGATAAATGCAATAACTGCAACAACTGATAAATGCAACAATTTATTCACCCTTTATAAATTCACCCTTTATAGATTCACCCTTTACAAATTGACCCTTCATAATTAACCCTTTATAATTTACCCTTATCGTGAATTTCCCCATGTTTTTATATAATGTTTAAAATCTATTCCTTATCGTCAAATCTCTTATCGTCAATTTATCGTTTAATAAGTTATTCTATCGTCAATTGTTCTAATTAACTATTAAAAATCCAAACTATCCGGTTTCCAGGTAAGTTATGATACGTTGTCAGTAAGTTTCGTCAATTTAAGGAGGCACATTATGCATCTTTCATTCTATCGTTCTTCCATTCTGTCATCTTTTCATTCTATCGTTCTGTCATTTTTTCCATCATTCCATCATTCCATCATTCTATCATTCTAGTGTGTTAGAAAGAAACTACAATATTGAATTATGATTAGAGAGTACAAAACATCAGATAAGAGAGTACAATACATCACCCTATCACTTAAGATCCACTATAGAATGTACCAACAGTTTCATCCCTTCGACTAATCCAAACCAAACTAATTGTTCGGTTAATTTTAAGGGGTTCATGTCGTTTAATTTATCTCGTCAACCTGGAAAAATGAAATATACGTGATAATTAATTTCATCTATGAGTTACGGATTTTGTAATGAAATTTGAAATTCATAACTTCGATACATGGTGTTATGTATCTGTTAGTTGTAATGAACGTGATATATGTGTGATTTAGAGTAAAATATTAATTTGAGGGTATCGTAAACAGATTGAACTTCAACTAATCATTATAATATCAATTGTATTTTAAAATTCGTATTATGTCTTGGTATTAAGAGTACTATAGCCACTTACTATATTTAACCAATGCAACTATATTGCTCTTTACTATTAGCTTTGAATATTCAGATTTTTTAATTTCAATTCGATTCTCTCAGTAGGCTGCAAAAATTATGCACCTCAATTTTTACCACTTAAAGAATTATCTGATAAATGGTTATTTCCCAGTAGATGTAACTATTGATGATTATAAATTTCTTTATTGCCCAGTTTTAAATTATTATCAGAAAATTGATTCAGAAGCTTTACAAGCATGTTTTAATAATATCTAGTGTATTTAAGTGATTAAGGATCTATAACTTAACTCTATGGTACGATTAGAATTGAAGAGATAATGAGTTATTAAAACCCAATAAATATACATTATTATTATTATTTTATTTTATTTTTACTCCCATTCAGAAACTACTAAATTTTTATTATTAATTTTTAAATCATTATTAATTAAAGTAATATTGTCACCTTGAAATTCTAACCAAGGACCATCTAAATCATTAATTAAATTTGGGTAGGTATAGTTAAGGAATTGTTCTCTTTCTTCGTCAATTGTACTAATTCTACGTTTTCTCCCCCTAATGTCACTACCCGTAACTTGACCACTTCCACTTCCACTTGCAGTATGAGGTCCACTTCCACTGGCAGTTGCACTGCCGTAATCAACTGAAAAATCACCATTTACAACCATTGAATCATTTGGAGTAATTAATTCACTCCTTTCATTACTAAATAAATTTCTACTAATTATTGAACTTTGATCAATTACATTATCAATTTCTCCATAATCATTAATTATCCCCATCCCAACACCACTCATTCTTTGAGTTAACCAACCACCACCACTGATAAATTCATTACTACTTAAATCATCATCATCAAATTCTTTATCGAATTCATATGGACTTTGAATTGCTCTTAAAGCAATAAAATTATTTAATGGTAAATAATATTTCTCGTAATTATACACCATGAGTAAAGTTATAAACATTAATGGTAAGATTAAAATCGATAATAATAATGCACCTTCAAGGGCTAATGTACCAAACATGAAAAGTTGGAAAATAATAATACCTAACATTAATCTACGGAAAATAATTGGCCATACTTTACCGGTGGAGTGTGGTGGATGTACATAATTATAAATTAATTGGTATTTATATACTAGGTAACCCAAAATGAAATAAACTAATCCACTTATTACGATTTTCGTTGATACCACTGAATAAATTATAATTATTATAAAAATCAAAATATGTTGAGGTAATTGAATACCAAAATCGAAAATTGGTGGAGTGAAAAAGAAAAATCTATAATCTCTTGGTGTCTTTAAGAAAACCCTTTTAAAAATTGGTATTTTATCAAGTAATTGAATAAATAAAATGTCAAAAATTTGTAATAATTTAATAGGGAACATACCTAATCCTTGTAATAATATTAAATCAATATAAAATAATGATTTTTTCTTTAATGATAATGCTAATTGATATGGTATCTTAGTTGTATCTCTAATAAACGATAAATAATCTAATATAGTCCCAGTAATAATGAAAACTAAGAAAAAATTGAAAAAAATATAAAAGAAATTTTTCAGTAATGTAGATAATTCAATTTCACTATTTGATTCATGTCCTTGATACCGTGATAAAAATTTATAAAAATATGGGAAAGTTAAATTTATAAGTGAATATAATAATGGTGGTAAAATACCGGTGACGAAAGTAGTTAACCAATTTGATTGTTCAATTAATTTACCTAACGCTGGCCAAAATTTGGAAATTGATTTAATATCTAATAATGTAGATAATGAAGAAACAATGAAAAATATAGGGAAATAACTTAATATTATAATGAAAGTAATAAAATATGATTTAAATAATTTTTCATAATATGTTAATTTTAAATTATCCCATTTAATATCAGTTGGTGCAGGGGCTAAATTAACCATTAATTTATAAACTCTTGGGTCTAATACTGTTTGTGCCGCCATTTGTGCTGATGAAACACTATCCATAGTGATAAATGCACATGGTAGTTGTTTAAATGCAATTTCTTCACTATCACCACCAACACCATCAATAGTAGGATCCAATTCATCTTGAAGAATCAAATTATTATTTATTGATTTATGGTATTTCTGTTGAATACCTCTAATTTTATCATCAATAGTTTTCAAATCAGCCATATATTTCAAAAATTTTAAATCTTTTAAATCCACTTGTTTTAAAATTTTAACTTTTGGTATACTATCTAATTCAATCAGTAATTTATACTTTACCGATAAGTATTTTTCAATTTTGTAAACTAATTTACTTCTGATAGTGAAAATTTCGTTTAGGGAATCATAATTGTAAATCATTTTAATTTCTTCAACTTTACCAATTCCTAAATCTTCAATAAAATCTTTAAGTATTTCAGTTGAATTTTGTTTAAGTAACAGTTTAGGGATACCATCAATTTTTATGGTTCTATCAGTAATTGAATTTTGTGATGCTAAGTACTTTTGACGTGATTTTATGATTTTTTTAGTGTAATCATGGATATGGATATAACATAAAATTGAAAAAATGTAAGCGAAAATAGGGTAAACCCATAAAAATTGTGGGAAATCATCACCTAAATCAGGAACTGGTACATCGTCTAAATCATCCACTGACCCCATGTTAGTCATGGAACCGTTAACCGAATTGTTAACGCTCAATACCATGGTAACAATATTCTTTGGTACAAAAGTTATCCAAGAGATTTCATCTTTATCATAATGACCAGTATAATAATACCTAACAGGACTTAAAATCAACACCGCCAATATTGAAAATTGGAAAAAAATCTTAATGCCCAATTTGAAAAACATCAAAAACACATAAGTATCCAACCCACTAAATTGTAATATTTCATCATCAGTAATTTCCACCACCGTCTTAATCCATCCCAAATAATTATTGGGTATAAATTTCAAGATATTATTTGATTTTCGTAATGTTCTAATGGCATAAATATGAGGCCATTTGTATCGAAGTAAACAGAATAGCATGAAACTGGAGATCCCTAACCATAGACACAAGAGCAATTGCGTCGTGAACACTCGCTGTTGTCCTCTTAATGGATCATAATCGGGTTCATCAATCATTCCAACCAAAAAAAGCCTTCAACCTTTAAACCTTCCACCTTCTAATCTGTGCTACCAGTTTTCGTTTCTCTCGTCTGTTTCGCGATAATGAGGCTCGGCCGGTCTTGGTGCGCGCTGCACCTACAGACTGCCGCATGCGGCAGTCTACCCTGAGTCTATCAAAATCTACAGAAGGCTGCGAAAAACCCCATAGCGGTTAGGTCTAATAGACAGAACGTATATATCCAATACCAGTATCCAGTAGCAGCTATCCAGTAGCAGGTAAAGTAGGTAGACAGGTAGACAAGAAGATACAGCAGGTAGACAGGTAGAAGTAAAAGATAGGAATAGCGTAGCAGGTAGGATGACTATTGATTCATTCAATAGATTCATTAGTATTTGTGATGTTTTAAAAGGTGAATCGTTGGTCAGTAACACCACCTTGGTGCAATTGAGTTGGTTATTGGAGGAATTGGTGGTAACAGATGTTTTGAAATTGAAAATCAAACAATATTTCGATATGATTGATAAGATTAATTGTAAAGCTTGGTTATTGTTGATTTATATTAAATTACCAATTGATGAGATTAAGGGGTATTGGCAATGGTTTATTGATTTAAAAATGATGCCTTTGGAAGTGTTGATGGTGCTTTTAAAAGATAGTTTGGATGAATTTTCTAAAACTAGTTGGTTTTCAAGTGGTATTTTAGTTAATAATGATATTAATAAACGAGATTTAAACCATTTATTCACCAAATTTAATGATATTAATGGTGAAGAATTATTAATGATCAAATTAAAGAAGAATGAAGATCTAACAACCATTGTTAATTTATTAAAATTTATTAAATTGAATGATTTTAAATTCGATAAGGTTTATGGTAATTCAACTACTGAAATTTTAAATTTAGTTAATTCTTTAAATCCAATTTTTAAAAATTTGTATCAAATTCAATCAATTCAAAGTAAGGAATTAAGATTTTTAAATGGCAAAATATCATTCCCTAATTTAGTTTTCGTACAAATTATCTCCCATTTTAATTTCAATTTAAATGTTTTCATAATTTGGATTAATGATAAATGTTATAAAATCAATTTATCTAATTTCTTCAATTTTATCAATAATCAACCCCCAGGCAATAGATCATCATTAGCAGGTGGTGGTGGTGGTGGCAGTGAATTAAGGTTAATCTTTAAGAAAAATAGTAGTAGTAAATTCACATCATTTAAAAAAATCAATAATTTTATAATTGAAATTAATTTAAGGCATAAAAATCAATTTTATAATTTCACAAATAAATTGAAATTCCAATTACTTAAACCTAAAAAAATTTCAATTTCAATGTTGCCCTTTGAATTCAATGATGATTCAGAAATTGATTCCACTCCAATAAACACTCAATTCGGTGGGGTTGGTGGTGACCCTCATGATGATTCAGTTAAAAAGATTAAACTCATAAGTTCAAAACCAATTTCAAAACCATTAATGGTTGCAAAAAATGAAAAATCTCAACCTGATAAGAGGAAAAAATCTGAAATTTATAAAAATTCTGATACTGATGTTGATATTGATTTAAAAAATATTAAATCTAGTGATAAGAAAATTAGATTAAATAATGGTAAAGGTAAAATTTATGGTAAGAGAAAGAGGAAAGAATTTTGGGATATGTCACCTGATCCTACACCAATTCAATCAAATATTCCAACTCTACCTCAACCTCAATCAATTCAACCTGAATCTGCTCAATTACTTGAATCTTCAGTTCATTTACCTGAATCTGTTCATCCTGTTCAACCATCAGTCCCATCGGTTCAGGTTCAACAATCTCAATCAAGTTATCATTTACCTGAAATTCAAGTTCCAGCATCTTTAGAAGAATCAGTCCCACTTAAAACTATCAGATCTCCAATTCAATCACCAATTAAATCACAAAATTCTAAATCTGATATTTCATTTTCAACCCTGAACAACTCAATGAATGCAGATATTTCAGAATATAAACAAAGTATTAATCATGATATTTTAAGTCAACTGCAAATTGTAACCAGATCACGTCATAAGGGTATTCAAATTCCCGTTTCTTCTAAACAAAGTTCAATTAATACTCCTGAAATGAACTCAGTTGAAATTCCAGTTGATAATACCACTGTTGGTGCTACTAATAATTCATTACCAGTTAATACTAATATCCTTAATACCACTATCGATGAATCTTTGAGCCCCATTGATGAAGGTACAATATTCTCGAGAACCACAATCGATAATACTAAATATGATTTAGTTTTTCAAAATTTAAATAATTTCAATAATAATTTAATTAATAAGATGAAAAATTTTGAATTGGAAATAATTAATAAACAAATAGAATTAAATAATGATTTAAATTTAAAATTTGAAAAGATATTTAATGAACATAATAAAAATTTAGAAAAATTAAATGAATTTGTTGAATTTAAGAAAAGTGAATTTTTTAAAATTAATTTTAATTAGAAAACTAGCTAATGTGAAATGTGTAACGTATAATAATGTATAATGTGTGATGTCCAATATATATTCTATTCTATTTACATTATTCTTTGTAACCAATAAATTTAAAGATTTCATTTTTGAATTGACTAGGGTTATCCATGTAAAGATGGTGACCAGCATTTGATAAAACCTTAAACCAAGTAAAATTACCAACATTCCCATTCCCAGTATTATTATTGTTGTTGTTATATTGTTTAATCAATTGATTGGTTTCTAAAGCCATTTCTTTACCAGCTTCAACATTCATCCAATCTTTATCACCATAAATAAGTAATGTTGGTAAATTATTCTTTGCGATAAATTGTGGTAATCTATCAATTAATGGTAATCTAGCTAATACACCAACTGCCAAAGTTCTAGTTATTGCATATTCTCCTGATCCTTTACCATTGAAAACCCTATAAATATAATCATGAATATATTTATAATGTTCCTTATTAGTTTCATAAAGGGTTGAAAATCTTCTTGAAGTCCAAGCACTAATTAATTTTGATTTGAACGGACCTGAATTTCTAACTATAGTGAAAGGACTAAAATTTTTAGCCCATAAATAATTTAAAAGTTTCCTACCATTAGTTAATGGTTGAGTTTCTTCTTCATTTAATTCAAAATTAATTGATTCATATTTAGGGTTCATTTGTTGAATTTGTTGTGGTTGAGGTTGAGTTAATTCTCTTTCAATTTTAATTGATTTATTATTCTTATTTTGTTCAGCAATCATATTATCATCAAAATAAGGATTTGGTAAATTTTTCAATAATGAATTTTTATTTCTTTCCACTCCTACAGGACTTAATAAGATTAATTTATTTAATATTGAATTTTCTTTAGTATGATATTTTAATGCATAACAGCTACTTAAATAACCACCAAAAGAATGACCAATAAGTATAAAATTTTTAATACCTCTCTTTTGTCTCCAAGTTTCTAATGAATCAATAAACCAATTTTCAGTTTTATGAATATCATCAATAGTTTCAGTATTATAATGAGGAAATGATGGTCTTGAACTTAATCCAAATCCTAATAAATCAATTGCATGAACTCTTATACCTGGGATTTTCGATAAATCTCCAAAATTGAAAATGAATAATCCTAAACTAGCAGCGTATCCATGAACAATAACAATATCTTTAACTTCTTCAAATTTACCATCTTTAATATTATCTTTAATGGTACCATCCTTTTCAATATTTTCAATTAAAAATTCATGAATATAATTTTTTTTATTATCAATAACCGTATTTATAATAGAAGCTTTCCTAATACCATCACTTTCAGGATAAAATGGTAAAATCGATAAAAAATTCTCTTCAACTTTAGCATCATTATAATGAAATCCTTGATTAACCCAATCTTTAAAAGATTCACCATACAGAAACGGGAATCTTGGTTCATTTCTAGCAGCAGGGGTCGGGGTTTCAGCATTTTCATCAACTTTCCTGGTTCTCATATTATATTCTGGATTAACCTTTGGTATATCATCGATCTCTGCTTGTGACATGATCTTTCTAATATCTTTAATAACCTTAATAACTCTTCTAATAACTGTTACTCCTATCTTTAAACTCTGTTACTCCTTTGTTGTTCTCTTTAACTCTTAACTGTTCAACTCTTAACTGTTAACTGTTGTTGTTGTTGTGGTTTATTGGAAATTTGATCAGGTATTTAAATGCGGCAGCGCCCTACGGAACTTAATCGCATTCCTCATCCCGTTACACTCTAAAGGTACAATTGGATAGTGGTGACCTTGCTAGCCTTGACTTTGACAGCCTTGACTTTGACTGGCCTTGCTAGCCGTTGGATCAGTATTTCCACTAGCAATGGTGATCTTGCCGTTTTCCCTGGTGGATGCCGCTTTCCCTGGTGGATTTGCATTATCAACTGCCAGGGAAATGTCAAGTCATTTGGCTGCAAAAACGTTGAACAGCAAGTTCACATCATCACATCATCATCATATCATAGCATCATCATATCATGTCATCATGATCATATCATCATGATCAGATCATGATCATATTAGATGATAGGTTAGGTGATAGGTTAGGTGATATCTTGGACGTTCCATAAATAGTTACTTGGGATCCTTACATACTGTTCTGGTGGATTTATACGGAACAGTTTACCAACGGCCTTAGTTAACGAACATGAAATTGTTCTACATACCACCATCTCCCTAATGTTCTTTACAGTACTAACTAGATTAACAGTTATACAACAGTTATACAACAGTTATACAACAGTTATACAACAGTTATACAGCACTTAACTACAATGGTACCCAATGGTACTACTGATGGTGCTACTGGCACTAGTTCTAGTACCAGCGCGGCCGCGCTGGTACCAAGTGACCACTGGACTAAATCAAACTTTCACCCGTCCACGACCTCAGGTTGAAAAATTTGGCAAAGTCGTGTGAGGCAAAACAGTGAGAAATAGAAAAAAACTTCGCTTGAAAAATTTTCATTTTATACACATAATTAATTAAAGATGGTATGTTTGAATACAACAATTAGAAGAAACAACAAATATTGGAGAACAAGAAGTGCAGATCATATGAAAAGAAGCAATATGAAACGTAGCAACATGAAAAGAAGCAATATGAAAAGACCCGTGTTTCTTGATACACAGTTGGTTTCAGTTGATTTTATGAAAGTTTGAAGAAAATCATCAAATCATCTTTAGATCAATATTAGAAATACAAGTTCTTGTAATGAACAGTCAATTCAGTGTCCCTTGCTCCTTCATAAACATACAATTTCCATATGTCAATATTTTTTTTCCAATAAGTTCACATCCCTCTCTGTTGAATTATATACTAACAATTTATTTTAGGATACTAAAACTCCTGTTGTCTTAGCTAAAGTTATTAAAGTATTAGGTAGAACCGGTTCAAGAGGTGGTGTTACCCAAGTTAGAGTCGAATTCTTAGAAGATACTACTAGAACCATTGTCAGAAATGTTAAAGGTCCAGTTAGAGAAAATGATATCTTATGTTTAATGGAATCAGAAAGAGAAGCCAGAAGATTACGTTAAGCATTTGGATTGAAATACAATTCATTATTTTTATTCATTTGTTTAATATTTTATATAAGTCATTATAGTAATAAAAGATTATAATTAACCATAGTTAATATCTCTGTAGGTTACGATCTCTCAAAAAAAATCAAAATCAGCCGTCACGCAGTCACGTGAGAGCGTAGGGCTGGGGCTGGAGAAACCCTACTTCTTCATGGTAGTAATAACAACCTCTAGAACAACCCATTTAACCATAGAAGTTAGATATATCATGCAGAAAGTATATTGTAAGTTAAGGATGGGTCTTTTCTAACTACGCTCAAACTATGTTCGATCATACTATATTCGCTCATACTATGTTCGCTCATACTATGGGGTCATAGTTAAGTGAAAAGTTCCATTTTTTCCCAGTTTTTTATAGTTTTTCCCCAGTTTTTTTACAGTATAGCCTTTAATAACTGTTAAAGGCTGTTTCTATTTAATTGAGGCTGTTTCTGGACTATAAAGACGTATTGACACCAATTTAACGGGGTCAGTGTTAAGTAGGTGCCAAAGGTGAAAAGTGTTGATGTTCGCACTGGCAAATTCATAGATAGTCGATAATGTCAGATTTAGATGATGATTTATTAGCATTGGCAGGAGTTAGTGATTCCGAAGATGAATCTCCTAAAAGAAAGTACGTGGAAGACGACAATGATGAAGATGTAGAAATGGGTGAAGAAGGTAATGATGATGATGATGGTGATGAAGATGATGAAGATGATGATTATGAAAGAATTGAAGAAAGTAATGAATTAATTAACCCTTATCCATTAGAAAATAAGTATAAAGATGAAACTGATAGACAACAATTGATGGAAATGGATGAAATGACGAGGGAAGAAATACTTTTTGAAAGATCACAAGAAATGGAAAGGTATAATGAAAAGAAATTCTTACAGGATAGGAAACAACAACAATTAAAACAAGAAATTAAAGTAGCCACTAGACAAAGTAAAAGAACTAAAACTGGTACTGATGAAAAATCCAATAAATTAAATGAATTAAGGAAGCAAAGAGAGAAAAGAGTACGTAAGAATTATCTGGAAGATGAAGAAGAAGATGATGAAGATGATGATTTAGATGAAGAAGAAGGTTTAGATGATGATGATTTAGATGTTTTAAGTGATTATGAAACACCATGGAAAAGAAGTAAAAGTGGAGGTAAAGAAATTACTAAAGAAAAGAAAAGATCATATATTAGAGCTGAATTTGAAAATATTAATAAAATATCAATTGGTAGAAGTTTTATGTTAAAATATAATTTTTATCCAAATTTTGAAGAATTAATAATTGGATGTTATGGTAGAATTAATTTAGGAATAAATTCTAGAACTAGATTACCAAATTATAGAATGGTTAAAATTATTGGAATTGAACATAAACCAGATAGAAAATATAAATTACCAAAATTTGAAAGTGATTTATATTTAATTGTTAGTCAAAATAAAAAACAAACTAAAAATTTCCCAATTAATGTATTTTCAGATAGTAAAATTAATTTAGAAGAATTTAATAAATATTTAAATGAATTAAATAAAAATAATGAAGAAATTGAATATATTGATGAAATTGATGAAAAATTTCAAGAAATTTCAAAATATTTAATTAATAAATCATTAAATGATTTAGAAATTAATGAAATGATTAAAAATAAACAAAAAACTATTAAAAATTTAAATGGATTTGATGCAGTTTTCCAAAAAGCTCAAATTTTAGATAAATTAAAAATTGCCAAACAAAAAAATAATTTAATTGAATTAGAAAATTTAACAAATGAATTAAATAAAATTGAAAATTTATTAATTAATCAAAGTAAAAAACAAAATGAAATAAATAATTTAAATTCAATGACAAAAGTTAATGAAAGAAATCGTAAATTAAATTCTGAAAATATTAAAAAGGCAGAATTAAGATCTCAAGTTTTAAAAAAATTAAATAATGGTAATGATGAAGGTGGTAATCCATTTTTAAGATTGAAAACTGTTACAAGAGTTTTTTATCAAGATATAATTAATTTAGAAAATGAAAAGGCAAATAAAGATGCAAAAATTAATTATGATAATTTATTAAAGGAAAAATCTGCCAATGAAGATAAAATTGCTCAATCAAGTTATAGAGTTTTAGGTGAAATGGATAAATTAATTAATGAATTAGATATTGATCTTGATATAGTATTTTAACATCAAAAGATAGGTCAAATATCTTAAAGAGGTCAAAGATCTTAGAGGTCAAAGATCTTAAAGAGGTCAAAGATATTCCAAGAACTATGTAGTATTAATAGTATTGTAATGTATAAATACTTTCTAATTCAACTGATTTTTAATATTACTTGACCAATTTTCAAAATATTCATCATCATTTGCAAAATTATTAATCATTGAACCTAAATGATCAATTAATTCAAAATTTTCACCTCTTCTAAAAATTAATTCATTTTCATTTAAATTATTCAGTTTAATTCCATAAATATATTTTTTTTCAATTTCAATTATCCATAATTCATCTTTAACATCATTATTTAAAACTGAAGTCCAATAACTTAAATTTTGTTTCTTTAAATTACCATCTTGATGACGCATTAATTGAAGAATTACTTTATCATTAAAATCATTTGTTGTATTTGATAATTTATTATTAATTCTAATATAAGCTGAATAAATTAAACCACAAGCTAAATACCAATCACTTTTTTTAAAAAATTTATGACGTTTATTTAAAAAACATTGTAATAATTTTTTAGTAATTGAAGATGGGATATAAAATACATTACAAAGTTGAATTAATTGTGGTATAGTTATCAGTTGAATTTGTGATCTGGCATATACTCTAGTTGGTGATTTTTTGCTTTTGTTATCAATAAATGGATTTTCTCCCATTTCTTCATCCATTTCTTCATCCATTTCTTCATCTTCCATTTCTTCGTCGTTATTGTCATTACTGTCATTATCATCAGCTAAAGCTCGTAGTTTCTTTAAAGGAGATGATCTCAAAGGAGTTGTCAATCTCAGTTTAGTTATTCTACCAGAAGTTGGAGTTGAAATTTTTGATAATGGGGATCGTCCAGTGGGTGATCCAGTAGGTGACCCAGGTGATCTGGGTGATCCAGTACGTGATTTTGTAGGTGATTTAGGTGATGTAGGTGACTTTGATGTTTTTATGGGTGATAACTTAACGGGGGAACTATTGGCACTTATTTCATTTAAATAACCTCTAAAATCATTTATGGATTTGTTAATTAGTTTGGGAGGCATGGGGAATTTTTTGGTGGATGGTTCAGGTAAATTCAAATTATGTAGATATTTTTCAATTGTAAGGTAAGCACAAATATGGTACCTAGCAATTTCATGTTTCAACAATTTACCTTTGGATGCATGGTATAATCTTTGACAAAATGAAGTTAATTGTGGTGTAATGGTGATCCCGGCAGATACATCATTCAATGCTGATTTTAAAGCTTGACTCATCTCTCTCTCTCTCTCTCTCTATTCTCTCTTATACTCTACTCTTACTCTTACTCTTACTCTTACTCTCTTATACTCTTCTCTATACTGTAATCTCCACTGTATACTGTAATCTCCACTGTATACTGTACTCTTCTCTATACTGTACTCTTCTCTACACTGTAATCTCTATTCTCTGTACTCTACAATACTGTAATCTCTACTCTACTCTGTATTCTGTACTGTAACCTCTTGTACTCTTGTAATATCTGTTCTGTACTCTGTACTCTGTACTCTGTACTCTGTACTCTAGTCGCACTGTCTGTACTCTGTACCTTTTGCTTCGTGTTTGCACCAGTGCGAAAGGTCCAACCAGAAGACGAGAAATCGCATTACCAGACTTAATATACAGCAGACCTAACAGTCTTAACAGTCTTAACAGTCATAACAGTTTAATAGTTGAATAACATACAGTTACAGTTGCATAACAGTTGAATAGTGAATTTGAATAGTGAATAATAGTTAGTTAGTTAGTTAGTAGTAGTATGAGAGTCAAGGTTAATTTTAGATTGTTTTCAACCACCAGATTGAATTACAAATTAACCCCCGATATCTATGAAACCAATTTACCCAAAGAAATCGTTAGTGGGGCTCCCAATGAACTAACTGAAAGATTAGTTAGAATTTTTAAAGAATCCAAATCGGCTACTCAATCAAGTAATAATAATGGGAAATTTTGGAAAATAGATTGGGATATTGTTGGTAAAGGTAATCGATGGGAAAATGATTTAATGGGGTATCAAGGTACTTCGGATATAATGAATGCCACCAGTTTAAAATTTGATGATAAACAGGCTGCCATTCGTTTTGCTGAAGGGCAAGGTTGGGATTATTATATTTATGAACCAAATCAAAGAAAGTTTAGAAGGAAAGATTATTCAGTTAATTTCTTGCATTCTCCTGGTCCTTTGAAACATATTAGAACTAAATAAACATTGAACTAATTATCTTTAGATAAATCATCTTGATCTCCTAATCTCCTAATCTTCTATCTACTCTACATCTTCTCTATCTACTCATCTTACACTTACGCTTACACTTACGCTTACGCTTATGCTTATGCTTACGCTTATGTTTATGCTTACGCTTCTGCTGCTTATACTCTTGTGTGCTTATGGTTGTGCTCTTGTGTGCGTGCTTATGCTTGTGCTTATGCTGGTGGTGGTGGTGGTGGTGATGGTGGTGCTTGATAGTCTTGGGCAAAATCCTCAAAAAGTGAGAACTACGCTGACAATGTCATATAATAACTATCGACATGGGTATAAACCCCCCGGTAGAGATGGGTATAACCAGCCCCAAGGGAATGGGTACCAGCATTACAACCAGTCATACCACCAACAGTACAACCAGCCATACCACCCTCACCATTACAACCAAGGTAATCAAGAGAATTTAAATGGACACGGTACTGGTTATTATCAAAATCATTACCCAAATCATAACAATCATTATAACGGTAACACTGGGTATAACGGTAATTATGATAGAAATTATGATAAAGGGTATGATAAAAGTTATGATAAAGGGTATGATAAAAGTTATGATAAAGGGTATGATAAAAGTTATGATAAAGGGTACGACAACAGTTATGATAGAAATGGAACTCTGACCTACAAACCAAAAACTGATTCAATTATAATGAAATCTGGATCAACTAATAGTGGGAATGACAGTCCTGGCAGTAACAGTGGTAGTCAAAACGATGAAATTCTTATTAATCCTTTACAAGGTACTAATATGACAACCGGAGAAAATTCCCATGATAATGATTTTGAAAAATTATTACATCATAAAGATTTTTTAAATTTAATAACTTTCCATAATGATCTTGATATTTCTAAAAATTTTAAAGTAATTTATGATCCAGAATTAGATAAAAAATTAAGTAAAAATGAAAAAAAAATTAAATCAAGAAAATTTAAAAATTTTAATGATGTTAAACATGAAGAAATTAAAGATCCAAGATTTCAATTCCCTGGAGGTAAATTACAATCTTATTTAAATAAACCAAATAAAAGATCTAAAAAATTCCCATTTAAACAATTACCTAGAACTAAATTTATTTATGATAAAGATTCTTTAGGTCCTGAACCTTTAATTGAATTAATTATTTGGGATTTACCAAATAATATTAGTGAAATTTATTTAAGTAATTTTTTATCTAATTTAGGTGGGAATTCAATTAAAGATTTAAAATTTTTTAATGATTCAGAATCTGGTGTTCCATTAGGTATTATAACTTTTAAATTTAAAGGTAATTTAGAAAAATCTTCAAGATTAGCAAATAAAATTATTAATGATTCAAAATTTAAAGGCATAAAATTAGATGGTATAAAATTAAATTTTTTATTAAATGATCATAATAATAATTTATTAAATAATAAAATTAAAATTTCTGAAAATAAATTAAGATTAGAAAGGAATAAAATTTTAGAAGAAGAGAAAAAACGTGCAAAATTTGAAGAAGTTAAACGTTGGAAAGAAGAAGAACATAGAAATAGAGAAGCAAAAAGAGAAGAACTTGAAAAGGCTAAAACTCCTGAAGTTGAAAAATCTAATACCAGCACAACTAACTCCTTCAACAATAATACCAACTTTAATTCTAATATCAATAATGATAAAAATAATAATAATGGTGATGATAATAATAATATTGATGATGAAAATGAAAATGAAACTATCGAAACAAATATTACAATTGCATCAGTTAAAAATAATCGTAGAAAATTTCCTGGATGTTTTTTACCATCAGATTTAATTAAATATATTAAAGATAGACCTTATATTATAATTTATGATAAATTTTTACCAACTAAAAAAGTATCATCACAAGATGTTAAAAAAATATTAAATAAATATAATTGGACAAGAGTATTATCTGATAGATCAGGATTTTTCATAGTTTTCAATTCTATTAAAGAATGTGAAAGATGTTTCCATAAAGAAGATGGTAAAAAAGTTTATGAATATAGAATGTTTATGGATTTATGTATACCAAAAAATTTTAAAAATGATAATAAATATTCAAATTCAATTAATAATTCAATTAATAATGATAAAATTGATTTAATTTCAGAATCAACTAATATATTAATTAAAGATTTTGAAAGTTATTTAACAAAAGATATTAGAGAAAGAATTATAGCTCCAGCAATTTTAAATTTATTAAATGATGATAATTATCCTGAAATTATTAAAGATTTAAAAGAAAAACAAAAAATTGCAAATAAAAAAAGTTTAGCTGGTGCAGGAGGTCCTGGTTCTGAATCAACAATTATATCTAATGGTTCAATAAATTCAAAATTAAATCCAACTTCAGGTTTAAGTAATTCAAAATTAAAACAAGATGCATTAAATCTATTAATTTCAAAAAAATCAATTTTACCATCGTTTAGGAAAAAAGTTATTATGAATAATAAAAATTCAAAAATTGAAATTAAAAGGAAAAAATCAATTATACCAATGCTGCATGCACTTAATTTTGATGATGATAGTGATGATAGTGAAAGTGGTTCTGGTTCAACAAGATCATTAACACCTGTTTCACCATCTTTAAAAAGACAACATTCGACTGGTACAACTAGTATTGAACAATTAGAACACGAAGAAGAAGAAAACGAAAAACCAAAGAAAAAGAAAGCACGTAGGTCATTCCTTTATGATTCTTCTGATGATGAAATGGAAATTGATAAAGATGAAAATAATAATAAATTAATTGATGAAAATGCTATTGAAGATGAAAAACCTGATCCAGAAGTTGTTCCTCAAAAGAAAAAGAGACAATATAAGAAAGGAATTAAATCCTCAGAAATTGAATCAACAACAGATATTACAGATAATAATAATAATGATTACAATAATGAACAAGTTACATTAGAAAAACCAAAAGAAAGTTGGGAAATTAGAGAAGAAGAAGTTGATTATTCTCAATTAGATGAAATTTATCAACCAACTTATGATTATCCACATCCAGTTTTCGAACATGAATTTAATATTAGACCAAAATTAAATTTACCACAGTTACAACAATTAATTAAAGATGATGAAGATTTATTATTTGCTAAACAAGTATTAAATGATATTGAACCATCACCAATTAAAAATTTAAAATATTGGGCATGGAAATTAAAAACTGGTGGTAATGATAGTTTAATTACTGAAATCATTGCAGATACTAATGATTTACCTGATAAATTTAATTCTGTAACTGGTTCATTTAAAAGTGATGGATATAAGAAAATTCCTGATGGTGAAAAAATTGCATATTTACCACATCGTAAAAAATTACATAAACCAATTAAAACTATTCAACATGATGGTGATGATGAGGAAAGTGATATAGAAATTAGTGGTGGTTCTGATGAACAAAATCTGGCCACTAATAACGATAATGATAATAATAATAACAATAACAATAATGGTAATAATAATAATAATAGTAATAATAATAGTAATAATAGTAATAATAATAACAGTAACAATTCCAATGGTTCCAACAGCAACAATAATAATAATAACAATAACAATAATCATTCACTGAGAGTTAATAGAGCTAATAATAGAAGATTGGCAGCAGATATTAGTGCACAAAAACAAATTATTGGATCAGAAAGTGATATATTAAATTTGAATGCCCTTGCTAAACGTAAAAAACCAGTTTCATTTGCAAGATCAGCAATTCATAATTGGGGATTATATGCATTAGATACAATCAGTTCTAAAGAAATGATTATTGAATATGTAGGTGAAAGTATTAGACAACAAGTAGCTGAACATCGTGAAAAATCATATTTAAAAACTGGTATTGGATCTTCTTATCTTTTCAGAATTGATGAAAATACAGTTATTGATGCTACTAAAAAGGGTGGTATTGCAAGATTTATTAATCATAGTTGTAATCCTAGTTGTACTGCCAAAATTATTAAAGTTGATGGTAAAAAAAGGATTGTTATTTATGCATTAAGAGATATAGAAGCAAATGAAGAATTAACTTATGATTATAAATTTGAAAGGGAAACAAATGATGCTGAAAGAATTAGATGTCTTTGTGGAGCTCCTGGTTGTAAAGGTTATTTGAATTAGGCAATCCACTGTCCCTATGTATATTAGTATATAATAAATAATAATATTAATAATAAGGAATAATACTAATTATATAATTTATACGGTACTCTTGTGATGCGTCTCAGTCGCGTTAGTTTCGTCTGATCTGGATCTAAAGATTATGTATGGGCAAACTTCATTTCATGTCATACGGCTATGCAAGTCATTATTCATACCCAGGTACCAACACATACGATACTTGTGTGGTCTAAATAGATATATACCGAAAAGATTGAGTTCAATATCATCACAAAGTAGAATTCCTTCAAATGATTTTGAAGATTTTGAAAAATTTCAAAACCTTCAATTACATGGTGATACTAATGATAATAATGATATTAAACATGACAAAGATGTCAAAGTCGCTAAAGATAATAATTTCAATGTCAATGGTGAATTTAAAGGAGATCCTGAAGATCTCGTACCATCGTGGGATAAAGGTGGGTTGACTAATAAAAATTCATTATCACCATTATATTCATCAATGAAAACGTTAATGGATAAAAATCCAGGATCAGTTTGTCTTATTCAAGTTGGTAGTTTTTATGAACTTTATTTTGATCAAGCAACGACTTATGGGCCGAAATTGGGGTTAAAAGTAGCTACTAGGAAAACATCAAATTATAATATCCCAATGGCTGGGTTCCCACTTTTCCAATTACAAAAATTTGTTAAGATATTAGTGCAGGAAATTATGGTTAATGTTGCAATTATTGATCAATATCCAAATCATCCAGGGAATGATAAGATTATTCATCGTAAAATTTCAAGAATTATAACTCCCGGAACGTTAGTTGATGAAACTTTTATGAATTATAATATTAATAATTATTTACTTTCAATTTCATTACCTCCCCAAATAAATAAATTGCCAGTTGATCTTGATACTATAGTTGGATTATCATGGATTGATGTATCGGTGGGAGATTTTTACGTTCAACAAACAAAATTAAGTGATTTAATTAGTGATGTTGCTAGAATTAACCCAAGTGAAATTATAATGAGTAAAGATATTGAATTAGATGAATTAATTAATTGGTATCAACCATTAATTGATTTAAAAAGATATTTTTTAAGATATCATAAAACAGTTTATCAAGATCTTAAGTTATCATTCGGGTCAAATTTAAATCATGTTAGACAAGTAGTTGAAACTTTAGAAGTTAGAGAAGAAACTGCAATGAATATGATATTAAGTTATATTAATGTTAATTTGCCTGAAAGAAATTTACTGTTGGATTTACCAACAAGGTATTGGAACGATAAATATTTAAGAATGGATTCAAGAACCAGAGACTCATTAGAATTAGTTGAAAGAAATGGTGTTGGTGGTAAAAATTTGTCGGTGGGGTCATTATTAAATACTATTAAAAGAACTGTTACTAGCTCTGGAACTAGAATGTTAACTGAATGGATTAAATCTCCAATTTTAGATATTGAAGAAATTACTTATAGACAAAAATTTGTGTCATTTTTCCTTCAAGAAGTTAATCAAGGAGTAATTATTGAAGAATATTTAAAAAGAACTGGAGATTTTGTTAGATCAGGTCAAAGATTATCATTAGGTACAGGAGATTTAGTTACAAATTTAAAAAATATTGGTGATGGGATTAAAGTAATTAATGAATTGAAAAACTATTTAAAAGCTAATAATCTTGAAAATGAATTAATTATTGAATTTATTAAAGATCTTAATGTACCAATTGAATTAAGTGAAGATATTAATCGTACATTTTTAGATAATAATTTCCATAATGATATTATAAATGATGAATTAGAAGAATTTAGAGAAATCCCAAAACATTTCAGTATTAAAATCGATCATACAAATGAATTATTTGAATTTCATCAAAATTTAAATGATAAAAGACAAGAAGAATATAAACAATTTATTAAAATTAAGAAAAAAATTTTAAAAATTGATGAATCATTAAACTTTCAAATTAAACAACAACATGGGAAATTTAATGATGTAATTTACATTAATGGTAAAACAAAATATATAAATGAAATATCAGAAATTTTTAATAAAGATGTAAGAGAGAAAAGAAAAAATCTGATTATTATCAAACCAAAAAAATGGCAAGAAATTCAAACTGAAATTAATGGATTAGTTTATGGGATACAAAATGAAGAGAAAAAAATTATAAATTTATTAAAGGATAAAACGATTTATGAATTACCAAATATTAGAAAGTTAAGTAAAAAAAGTGATTTTTTAGATATAACATTACTGTTTATGAAATTAACTAAAGAATTTAATTTAACTTGTCCTGAATTTTTAAATGAATCAGATTTAATAATTAATGATGGTAGACATATAGTTGTTGAATCAAGTTTAAAAAATATTGGTAATAATTTTACTGCTAATGATACCAATTTACGTCAAGATGAAAGATGTTGGATTATTACAGGTCCAAATATGGGAGGTAAATCAACATTTTTAAGACAAAATGCAATTATTGTAATATTATCACAAATTGGATGTTTTGTACCAGCTCAAAATGTTAAATTAGGTATAGTTGATAAAATTTTTACTAGAATTGGAGCATCGGATGATTTATTTAATGATTTATCAACTTTTATGATTGAAATGATTGAAATTCTGAATATTTTAGTTAATGCAACTGATAAATCTTTAGCTATAGTTGATGAAATTGGTAGAGGTACAAGTGGTAAAGAAGGTTTGGCAATTGCTTATTCAAGTTTAATTAGTTTAGTTAATAATTGTAATTGTAGAACATTATTTGCAACTCATTTTGGTAATGAATTAAAGAATTTAATGAATAAAGAATTAAAAAATAATAATTCAATAATTAATATTTCAAAAATTTTATCAAAAATTAAATTTTATAAAACTGGTGTAATTAAAGATGAATTTAATGATAAAATTAATTTAATTTTAAATCATAAATTATCAAATGGTATAAGTGATAAATCTTATGCTATTGAAATTGCTTCAATATCAGGATTTCCAAAAGATTCAATAAATTTAGCAAATCATGCATTAAAATTACTTGATAAAGAGTAAGAAAAACAAAAAATAAAAGACAGTATATAGAATGTAAATAGTATATGCATTATCATGATTAGTAATTTCTATGTTGTATGTACTTATGTTCTTATTTCTTATTATTAATTAAATTTTGAATCATTTTTAATTGTTCTGGTGATGCATTGGCTAATGCGTTATTAAGTTCTTGATTCAATTCACCTGGTTGACCCTGTATTTGACCTTGTTGCCCTTGTCCTTGTCCTTGCAGTTGTGGTTGAGGTTGATTTGTATATTGACCAGGATATTGATTAAATTGGTTTCCTTGATACTGTTGTGGTGGGAATTGTTGACCCATTGGTTGTTGCATTTGTTGTCCATATTGTGCTGGGTATTGCTGCATTGGTTGTTGCATTGGTTGTTGCATTGGTTGACCATATTGATTGTATTGTCCTTGGAAAGGTTGACCATAATTCATGTGTTGATTAGGGTACTGATTGAATTGATTTGGGAATTGATTGAATTGTTGATTTGGATATTGATATTGATTGAATTGTCCTTGAAATTGATTTGGCATTTGATTTGGCATTTGGTTTGGGGGTTGACTGTATGATTGAAACTGATTTTGTTGAATTGGTTGTGACTGTGCTTGGGGTTTTTGTTGTGATTGATTATGTGGTTTTTGTTGTTGTGATTGATTTTGTGATGGAGATTGAATTTGTTGTCTTTTAACTCTTTCTTCAGCTTCACCATACAGTTGAAATTGATCAATTTTTTTCTTATTATTATTTTTCTTGCCCTTTCTTTTCCTTTTTGCAATCATTTCTTGTTCATCATCACTAAATTCTTGTTCTTCTTCTGGTATTTCTTCATCATTAAAATTCAGAGCATCTGAACCTTTAATTTTAATATTTTCAGTATAAATGAATTGTGAATCTGGTACTACATAATATACTGATTCACCAATTGGAATTTTCGTTTTCAATTCTTCATATTTCTCAGTATTTGCTTTATTATATTTTATTCTAAAAATTGGTGATTTTAAACTACCAAAAATTTCAAAAATTGGACCTAATATAAAATTTTCAGTAACTAAAATTGACAGTTCTTTTAAAATTTTGATTTCTCCAGAAATATTACTTTGAATAATTATTGAAGAATCAAAAAACGATTTAATTTTACCAATTAATTCAATTGGTTTATTTTCTCTTGAATATGATTCTGGTAATTCTGGTGCTTTTTCATCAATAACCTCATTCTTGGATATTATTGGTCCTCCAGTTTCACCTTCTCCATCACTATCACCATCATTTTCAACTTCTTCTTCACTTGAACTCGAATCTGAATCTGAGTCGGAGTCTGAACTGGAGTCGGAGTCTGAATCATCAGGTAATTCAATTTCATCGTCAGATAATTGTGGAAGCTCTTCTTTCTCTTTCTCTTCTTCTTTATCTTCTTCTTTTACTTCTTCTTTTGCTTCTTCTTTATCTTGTTTCTCTTCCTTTACTTCTTCTACCTCTTTATCTTCCTTTACTTCTTCTACTTCTTTATCTTCCTTTACTTCTTTATCTTCCTTTACTTCTTTATCTTCCTTCGATTCCTCTTCTTGCTTATCTTCTTCTTTGATCTCATCTACTTTCTGACCTTCAATCTCATCTTGTTTGATCTCATCTTGTTTCTCTTCTATCTCCTTACCTTCCTCTGGTTCCTGTTCAGCCATACCCTCCTTACCTTTGTCGCCGCCGCTCTCTATTTGTACTTCCATCTCAATATCCCCTGTTTCAATCCCACCAACGTTATCTTCTGTCATACTCATCTCATCTTTTATACTCATCTCTCAGCTGTTGTCTCTATAATCTCATTACCTTTTTCTCACTAACATTTCTCGAAGAGACATCGGCGACATCTACATCCAAAATAGAATAGCATTGCGACATTTTTGTTTCTACCAGAATTGAACACAATGAAGATTTATAACTATTTAGGAAAATTTAAATAATGGTCTTGATACGTATTTATTGACAATTAGGAAAACTGAAAAGATGATCAGATCATGGGGGAAGCACAGAGACAGAGAGACATACAGAGAGATAACAGATCAAAAGGAGTTAAAATGATATTTGGTTGTCAATTTAAAATTAGACCCCTAGTTTGACATCACTATCATTATACTCTTTTCAATATATAAATTCGTACACCCCCTTGCATTAAGTTTGGTTGTTATTATGATTCTTATTACAAAACACCAATTTTTAATTATTTTTTTTTTTTTTTAAAATTAGAATAATGTGGGTTAGCTTTTATTGAATAAACACAAGACAAAGAGATAGACTTAGTTTCTGAATTAAGTTTTAAAATTTGTTAATTTAACTTAATAAGGGATGGTAACGAAGTAATGATATTTTATGAAACATCAGAATACAAATGTCATACAAATCTCATACAAATTTCATACAAAACTAGTTGTGGTATGTGGAAACAACACCCACGTTACTCTCAAAAAATCATACCAAAATTTGTCTTGAACCACTCAAACAACTTTGGATTGAAGTCAAGTGACTGACCCATTGCTGTAGCACATGATGAACAAGGCAATATAAGCTGGTATATATAATGTAAACACTGGCAAGCCTTGGTAACTAAAAAATATTGTTTTATTAAAAATTTGTTTCATATTTGATTAAGTAACCCACGACATCCCATACCAAAAAAACACCATTCTTGTTTTTTTAGTTCCGTTCGTTTAAAATTGAAAAGATGTTAAGAAAACTAAGTCTTGCAAAAATCTTGGACATTATATAAAAACAACAAAATCTCCTCCCCAAAAAATAAAAAAATTTTAAGTGTTTTCATTTGGTTTAACCTGTCGTTCCTTTTTTTTAATTAGTTAAGGTATGTATTATTAGAGTGAATAGTGTTAGTGTGAATAGTGTTACAGTGAATGGCTGTGAAATAGAATATATGAGATGTTATAAGAGTTATTAGAAATTGTAAGAGTTACAAATTTTCAATAGATTTTAGTATCATTATCTAGTGTTTGGGATCAAAATCTGGTATTATGTCCAGACGTAATTCAAATTTTGTTTCTCCAGATACAGTGAGGTGAAGGTGAATAAGAAGAAGAAGTAGTAGTAGAGAGGGGGGAGCGTAAGGATTCATAGTATCCATGCCAGTTGTGATGTGTTATCCTTGATTATAGTGTTGTGTTATGTGTTATCTTTTATTATTGAATGTGTTGTTGTGTATGTGTTGTTGAATTAGGGGTGATTTAATGGTTTGTTTACCAACGACATTTACACGAAAGTTTCTAATCACAACAATAGACACGATGCCGCGACGTGCATAGCGCGAGAAATGTCGGGTGCTGCTTGTTCTCGCTCGGGTTTCCCAATTAGGAAGACACACGCCGCGAGCCAGTATTTGAACCAGGACTTTTTCACAGCCAGAAATTTTACCTGGTACTGCAATCCTATAATTGATTCAACAACCAGATTTATGATCTTAATATGATGATCCAGCATTCTTTGCTCAATTTAAACTTTTGCTATATATATCAGCAAGGTGTCATGTTGTAACATTCTCCAAATTATTGTATTTTTTGTCATTCTTTTTTTTAAAAACACTCATTTAACACACTCATTTAATTCTTTTATTCACTTTCACACACTTATACACATTCATATAGAATTTATTCATTTATTCATTCCTTCAATTTAATAGAGTTTAATACTAACGTCGCAGTGAAATGAAATTATCAACATTATTATTATTATTGCCTTCAATCGTTTCTGCTGCTCCATTAGAAGATTGTGGTTCAACTCAAGTTCATGCACATCATAAACATAAAAGAGATGTTGTTTATGATTATGCTTATGTGACTGTTACCGTTGATGGTCAAGGTAAATTAGTTGCACCTACTACTTCTTCAGTGGTTGTTCCAACCACTTCATCATCAACTTCAACCACTTCTTCAACTTCAACCACTTCAACTTCATCAACTACTTCAACTTCAACTTCAAGTACATCAACTAATACTGTTTCATCAAGTGGTAATTCTAATGGTGGTGCTCCAAGTGGTGATCTTTCCTCATATTCTCCACCAACTGAAGAATTTGAAGATGGTGTTATTGATTGTACTGATTTCCCTGAAGGTCAAGGTGTTATCTCATTAGATCATTTAGGATTCGGAGGTTGGTCCGGTATTTATAATAGTGATACTTCAACTGGTGGTACTTGTAAAGAAGGTTCATATTGTTCTTATGCTTGTCAACCAGGTATGGCAAAGACTCAATGGCCATCAAGTCAACCATCAAATGGTGTTTCAGTTGGTGGTTTATTATGTAAAAATGGAAAATTATATAAGTCAAATTCAAATTCAAACTATTTATGTGAATGGGGGGTTGATAAAGCTATTGTTCAATCAAAATTAGGTCAATCAGTTGCTATTTGTCAAACGGATTATCCTGGTACTGAAAATATGGTTATTCCAACTGTTGTTAGTGGTGGTGCTACATCAGTTTTAACCACTGTTAATCAAGCTACTTATTATACTTGGAAAGGTGGTTCAACTTCTTGTCAATATTACGTTAATAATGCTGGTGTTGATTGGACTACTGGTTGTACTTGGGGTACAGCCGGTAGTGGTTACGGTAATTGGGCACCATTAAATTTCGGTGCTGGTTATGCTAATAATATTGCTTATTTATCATTAATTCCAAATCCTAATAATGAAGATGCTGCTAATTTCAATGTTGAAATTATTGCTGATGATGATTCAAGTGTTTCTGGTCAATGTAAATATGAAAATGGTAAATATAATGGGAATGGTTCTGATGGTTGTACCGTCGGAGTTACCAGTGGTAGAGCTGTTTTTGTTTTGTATAATTAAAATGTATATTATTGATTCATTATCTTTCTCTTTTGCTCATTCTCTTTGCTTGTTCTATTTGCAACTTCCCCCTGCTCCTTCACTTTTAATCCAATGTCTAATCATCATACTCAATTACAAACAATGACAATGCATTTTTAAATATATTAATGTCATCCATTGATTTCTTTCAACATTTTTTATTCTTTTTTCTTTTGTGGATCGTTATAGCTACTGAAAGTGGTTGCAAAATGAGAACCTCAATAACTCTAGAATTTAAATCGACTACTTAAAAATAGAGCTAAAACAAATGGCTAGTCTTCGATCATATAATTTCAAAGACTATAAAACTTCTTGAATCCCATGTTAACATTTTGCTTCTTATACAACAATGAATAATCATACTAAAAATAAAGATCAAGCTAAAGATCAAGCTAAAGATCAAGCTAAAGATCAAGCTAAAGATCAAAATCCACAATTGGATAAACAAAAAAGTTCAAGTAGTAACCCTTTCGAGTACTACTATGCTATTAAATTACCTAAATTCCAAATACAGCTTAGAAATTATGCCATTCTCCGTTCCCGTGCTACCCCTAGACCTTTCCTTGTTCCTGGATATTCTGAAGTTGGTTCAAGAATAAGAAAACAAAGGGAAGAATCAAGGAGAAGATCAAAATCAACAGAATACCCATAATACCCATCTATTTCCCAACAACCAGGAATGAAAAAAGTTCATATTAAAAAAAAGGAAGTTTTAAAAACTTTTAAATCACGTTTTGCTTAGGTTATTGTATATAAAAAAAATTGTTCGCTTCCTCTCCCCTGTCTTCAAAATTATCTAAAAGTCTCAAATCATATCACTGTTATATTAAAGTATCGATTAATCTTTATTTTCAATAACTGATATCAAGTCTTTAATAGTGTTAGAATAGTTTTTACTCACTACGATCTCTCTTTTTTTTTTTGAATGACTTTATTATATGATTCAATTCAAATGATTTTATAATTAGATGGTATCAAAATGAGGAAAAAATTGATTAGATGCGTTAGAGAATGATGATGCATGAACGAACAACAAACATTGTACTACAGACCCTTTAACACTTTTCAATTAAATTTAACATATAAAAGGTACATGTTAATTAATAATATATACTCTATCTACCAATAAACTGATCTAATCTATTTTTAACTCTTTATCATAGTTCTTTAGTTACTGAAAATGGCTGCAAAAAAATGAGGAAACAATTATTCAAATAATTACTCCAAATCACTTTCAAATATGAACTTGAAGTTTAAAAATAGAAACAACACAGTTACTAAGAATCAACGAGTGACCTTTATCATACAATTTGAAAACTATAAAAGGATTGGAAATCCCCTTCCTTTTTCTTTTAATTAAATATCAAATATTTGAAAACCAAAATGGAACATCCAGTTCATACATCTTGTGCACCACCTCCTTATTCACGTTTTGATCCTAATCCAAGGATGGGAGAGAGAGATAAAGCACTTTTCGAACAATGTTATCAACGAATGGTCAGAGAAGCTGAAGAGTATAATAGATTTTATGATCAAATTGAAGCAGCAGAAGAAGCAGCAGGAGAAGCAGCAAGAGAAGCAGCAAGAGAAGCAAAAGAACAAGAACAAGAACAAGAAGAATAAGTGGATAAATCTTAGAAAGAATTAGAAAGACAAGAAAATAAAAAACAAAAAATAAAAAACAAAAAATAAAAAACAAAAAATAAAAAACAAAGATTAAAAAACAAAAATTGAAAGGACTTACGACTAAATCAACTTCCAAAAATTTTAAAAAAATACTTAAAGAAGACCCATTATAAACCAAAGCAAAGCTTTGTGTTATAGTTTATAAGAAATTTAATGTATATTGATTTTCTTTCACTATCTCTCTTTCAGAATTAGAAATTTGGCACTTGCGAATCCTTCTTATCAACTTCTCTGATCATCATTATTACCTGATCAGCTTTAGAGATCCTATAATATCAAATTTATTTGATATTACAAATAAACCGGGATATACTTACAATTCCACGTGCATATCCAACATCAAGACTCTAATTTTATCATTTCTATACTTATCGTTGTGAAGTTTTCTACCCTTTTCACCAGATTCACCAGATTCACCAGATTCACCAGATTCACCAGTTTTCACCAGTATTCACCTTTTCTTTAATTCACTTTTACTTATCTGACTCACTCCGTTTAGAGGATATATATTAGAGTATATATACATATTAAATTAATAATATTTATATTTATAGAATTCCAAAAATTAATCGTTGTACACTTGGCCGTGCTTAAAATGTGTAGTGTCATTTATTGCGAGAAAAAGGTTTTATATGAGATGTCATCGTTGATAGACACGATTTACAAATATTGATACCTTAACTTCTTGATTAGCTTCTTAATTAACTTCTTAATTAACTTCTTAATTTACTTCTTAAGCAGTTAATTATTATAAGAAGTTCAGGTTAAGGTAGGAAGGAAAAGACATTCTCTCGGTTCATAATAAAATCCAACTATTGGGTAATAGTGATTGAATTAGTATAATTTAGGTTGGAAAAGTAAACAATATAGATATTATCCATTTAAAGATATCAAGATATTAACAACAAGGTTGCATAAATTAAATAATAACTATTTCATTACTTTACTAGATCACTAGATCACTAGATCACTACTGTCCTAATTTAGGGCCGCACCAATTGTCAAAATAGGTTACATAAAAAATGACAACCCGGTCACCGGTGATTTAAAGGGTCTCTCTGTAAGTTACTGTACTTTACTCCACTAAATATTTTAGATAAAGTATAAAAGTATAGGAATATAAGATTAGGAGTATAAACTATAGGAGCATAAAGCCTAATTAGGGGTTAATGGGTATTAATGATTAAGATATGGGAAATTTTAGCGATGGTGATTGATAAAAATTACCTAGCTTATCTAATTTGAAAATGGTGCATATACGTTATTAGTTACCTTTGTTTAAATTATCGTTTAAATTGAATAATTGTAATTCGTTGTTAATTTCCATTGAACTGTAAAATTAGGATAAGCATAAGGATTAACAGAGTAATAGATTAAGCATATTTAAGATTAAGCAATAGATTAAGCATATTAAAGATTGAGTAACAGAGTAATAGATTAACAGATTAAGAATAAATCGGGTATAGCCACCTACGAAAAAGAAAGTGTCAAGAAAAAGAAATGAGCAATAAGAAATAAGAAATCAACCAATGGATAATAAGCAATGGATCCTAAGAAATGGATCCTAAGAAATGGGTAATAGAGGCAATGGATGGGGAAATGGTTATAGATGGATGAGAATGGAATTGTTGATTGTTGATGGTTGATTGTTGATTGGAATTTAAGATCCAGGTACGTAAAGGTACGAGAATCGGAATGTAGAAGTTAAAATGTGTCAAAATGGAAATTTATCCCACACATAACTCTGATATTCTTTATTGTGTTCAACTCTTGATTGTATTGAACTGATTGTATTTAACCCTTGATCTATTCGACTGTTGATCTATCAACTCTTGATCTATCAACTCTTGATTAATGATTTAAGTGGGGTTACTAAGTTAGGTGAAAATTTTTAGTGATGAGATGTGCAAAAAGAAATTTTTAAAGATTGCCGCAAAGACATAACAAGAAGAAGAAGAAGAAGAGTTAAATAGTTCAAGAGTTAAATAGTTCAATGCTTCAATGCTTCATTGGTTCAATGGTTCATTGGTTCAATAGTTAAATGGTTCATCGATTCAATGGTTTAAAGTTATTCAGCAACAATTATTGGAATGTGGAAACCCTTTTAACCCATTTTAAGTAAATTAATTCTCAGTCCTAAAATGGTTAAATTAAAATTAACGTGTTTATAATATTTAACTATAACAAGATAATTAATGAATATATCATTATATTCGTATAATCAGCAACGTTTTAATTGTCTCCTAATTAAACACATAACGATAATAATCATAATAGTATTCTTTTGCTATTCTTTTAGACTCTTTTAGTAGTCATAAATTCTCATAATCTGTCAATCCAACTTTTTTCCAGATCAACAAACCCACCTTAAAACTGGAAGACCGAAGAACTGAAAAACCGAAAAACTGGAAAAACTGAAAAACTGGAAAAAAACCACCTTAATCCTTTAGTATCTCTTAATTATTTCCATTTCTTTTACTCTTTTAACTTTCTTTTTAAGAAATTAACGGCAATTTTCTTTTAAAAATAAGAAATTCTAAGAGAACCTTAAATTGACAGTAGAAATTGAATTGGAAAGAGTTAAAACTATTTAAAAATGTTAAAAGTGAAATCTTTAACCCAATCAATCCCTATAGGAAACTAATAACATTTAGAGTAAATTCGTTATAAATTGTTATTAGAAGAAATCTTATCATATAATCATAAGCATCCATACCTTATTATACAATACCCTTATACAAGCCCTTATTATACACTACCCTTTTATAATCCTATACAACTCTAGATATACTAAGAATGACAATAATACCTTATAATAATAACAATGAATAAGATGTGCAAATTCCATGAGGTTTTTAACTCTTTCTGTAAAATGCCCTTTGAAAATTTTCTTATTCGAGAATTTTTATGCAGATATAAAAATCATGGTGAATCCCATTTTTAAAATTTTTCAATCGTAACTTTAGCTACTAAACAATTACTATAAATATAAGTATACTGTAGTATAACATAGTATAACATAGTATAGCAAAGAAGATAAGATGGATTTTGAAAAAAATATTGGTTCACCTTCTTCTGATAAATTCACTAATAATGAAAAAGACATAAATGTCGTTCAAACCAATTCTAATTCAAATTTATTAGGTGGTTCAAATCAAGAAGTTACAAGAGATTTAAAACCAAGACATGTTTCCCTTATTGCCATCGGTGGTACCATTGGTACTGGGTTGTTTATTGGTACTGGTTCAACTTTAGCTGATGCTGGTCCTGTTTCATTTTTAATTTCGTTTCTTTTCATTGGTTCATTATCATTTGCTGTTATTCAAGCTTTAGGTGAAATGGCAACTTATATTCCAATTTCTGGTTCTTTTACTCAATTTACTGCTAGATGGTGTTCTCCAGCTTTAGGTGCTGCTAATGGTTATAGTTATTGGTTTTCTTGGGCAATTACTTTTGCTTTGGAATTAACTGTAGTTGGTCAAATTATTGAATTTTGGACTGATGCTGTTCCAACCGCTGCTTGGATTGGTATATTTTGGGTTATTTTAACTGTTTCAAATATGTTTCCTGTTAAATATTATGGGGAAATTGAATTTTGGATTTCTTTATTAAAAGTTATCGCTGTTTTAGGTTGGTTAATTTATGCTTTTATTATGGTTTGTGGTGCAGGTAAAACTGGTCCTGTTGGTTTTAGATATTGGAGAAATCCTGGTCCTTGGGGTCCAGGTATCTTGGTAGATAATATTAATACTGCAAGATTTTTAGGTTGGTTATCATCATTAATTTCTGCTGCTTTTACTTTCCAAGGTTGTGAATTAGTTGGTATTGCATCAGGTGAAATGAAATCTCCAAAATCTTTACCAAAGGCAATTAGATCAATTTATATTAGAATTATTTTATTTTATATTTTATCTGCTGTATTTATTGGTTTATTAGTTCCATTCAATGATCCAAAATTAACTAATGATTCTGGTGCTTATTCTTTATCTTCACCATTTATAATTGCAATGCAAAATTCTGGTACAAAAGTTTTACCAGATATTTTTAATGCTGTTTTAGTTGTTACTATTATTTCTGCTGGTAATTCAAATGTTTATTGTGGTTCAAGAATTTTATATGGTTTAGGTCAAGCTAAAGTTGGTCCAAAAATTTTAACTTGGACAACTAATTATGGTGTTCCATACGTTGCGGTTTTAATCACTTCTGCCTTTGGATTATTAGGTTTCTTGGTTGTTTCTAATAACGGGTCAACTGTTTTCGATTGGTTATTAAATATTACCGCTGTTGCTGGTTTAATCTCATGGGGTTGGATTTCTGCCACTCATTTAAGATTTATGGCAATTTTAAAACATAGAGGTATTTCAAGAGATTCTTTACCATTTAAAGCTAGATTCATGCCTTACTTATCACAATATGGTTCTTGGACCATCTTAGTCTTGGTTTTCATTCAAGGTTTCCAATGTTTCTGGGACTTTAACGCATCAGGTTTTTTCACCGCTTATATATCAATCATTTTCTTTGTTGCATTATGGATCTTCTTCCATTTCTGGTTTAATGGTTTCGGTAAAGAAGCTTGGACTTGGAGAAGTTTATTACTTCCTCTTGAAGATTGTGATATCGATACTGGTGTAAGAGAAATTGATGAATATTATGTTGAACCTGAACCAAAAAATTTATGGGAAAAATTTTGGTCTGTTGTTGCTTAATAGAGTAGTATTTTAATGTATATTAATGGGAGTTGCCCCTCTACTCTACATCCTCTCCTCTCCTCTCCTCTACCTCTACCTGTACTCTACTACACTTTTTCTCTAACATAAGATCCACTTCTGTAAATTCCAAACCATATCCTCTTCTGTAAATTCCAACACCAAATACCCTCTACCCCTTCACTTCCTCCTACTTGATCTTCTTGTTGGTTTAACTTCGATTTTCCTCTTTTTTTCCTTTTCTTCCTTTTGTTCCTTTTCTCTTTCTTTCTCTTTAGCTACACTTCTAGTTCTTTTCCTGCCTCTCCCTTTCTTCTCCACTTCTGGTTGTTGTTCCTCCTCCGCTTCAACCACCTCGACTTCTTCTATATCATCTTCTTCATCTTCATGTTGTTCTTCAAACCATGTTAATTTATATAATGTTTCCAATTTACTTATTATTTCGGGTTTTTTAATACTTAATTTGTCACTTATTATATTTAGATTTTCATCTCTATTCTCCCCCACCGGGATATAATCACATACCAAACCAAACAACCTAAGTTCATCATCGACTGACCATTTCATCCTTGTTTACCTGGGCTTATTGCTTGTCTTACTGTCTGCTCAACTATTAGGTCTCACTATTAAGTCTCACTTTAGGTCTCACTGTTGGGTCTCACGATCTCGCGATCTTAAAGTCTCAGTCTCACTCTGGGTGAAAAATTCTCAGTGAAAAATTTTTTATCGGTAGGTTGTGATAGTTGTTAAAAGATGCCTAGACCAATATCTAATACTAATTCCCTTGCAAGGGGTAGGGTCAGAGCATCAATGAATAAATATAATTTATTTAATTTATATAAAAAGCCGTTGATCAAACATCATGGTAGATCATTATATCAACAAAAATGGACTGCTAAACAAGAAACAAGATCATATCATGGTGATCATATAGCAGAAAGTAGATGGAAAAGAATCTTTGAACCAAATTTAAAATCGGTAGCACAGTTAGATGCGTCATTAAGATCAACTAATATAGATGAACATAATAATAGAGGTGGGAATCCAATTACACCAATTTCATTACAAACTTATGCAATTTTAGAGAAAAGATTAGAATTTGCAATTTTTAGATCAATGTTTGCTAGTTCAATTAGACAAGCTAGACAATTTATTCTTAGTGGCAATGTAAAAGTTAATGGGATTGTTATAAGACATCCATCATATCCTTTAAAAAGTGGAGATATTTTTAATGTTACCCCATCAAAAGTTTTAATGGCTTTAGGTAAACAAAAACCAGGATTAGAAGAAAGTTTAAAAATTGATAATAAACAAATTATAGTATGGAACAAGTTTGTTAAGAATGCTAAAGAAAATCCAAAAGAAATGTGGGATTTAAAACAATTAAAACCAAGATCATTAAATTCATTAATAAATTTTGATAATAGTAATGAAATTTCTAAAAGGAATAATAAAATTGAAATTGAAATGAAAGAAGAACAAAAAAGGGCATCAAGGGAAGAAATCTTATATAATATTTTAAAAATTGGTAATAATAAAGAAATTAATGATTTATCAATTTTTAATAAATTATATGGTAATAATGAATCAGTTAAATGTTTTGAAATTTATAAAAGATTATATGATAATAAACATGAAATATTAACTAGTGGTTTAAAATCAATTGAAAATTGTCATAATCAAATTACTAAAAAATCAAATGAATATAAAAATGAATCAGATTTTAAATTTTTTAGTAAAATTAAACAAATTTTAAATGAATTAAATAAATCAATTAATGAATCAATAAGAATTAAACATCATGAAAAAATGTTAAATAATAAATCAAATTCAAACGATAAGTTTTATAATAGTAAATATGCTGAAAATTTAAAGTTCCATGCAAAACTTGATTTAGAAAAAATTAGAGAAGATGAAACTTCAGGTAATGGTTTAATTAATTTACCTTGGCAAAATGGTTTATTCGGTAGACAAGATCCTTCAAAACCTTATTTCACTCCATGGGAACCAAAACCTTTTATTGGTGCTTTTGCAATTTTACCTTCCCACATTGAAATTTCTTTCCCAACTTGTCATGCAATCTACTTAAGAGACCCAGTTGCTAGACCTGGAAACTCAGAAGTTATTTCCCCCTTCGATAGTCATATTCATAAAAGAGCTTATATGTATTATGTTAGAAAAGGTATGTAAATAGTATTTGTAAATAAAAATAAAATTAATAAATATATAAAAAAAAACTTTATCCTTGTTCTTCTTCTTTTATTTTAATTAGACCCAAGCTGTAATAATGTATTTAATATGGCATAGTTTATGCAATTATTTGAATACATGTGAAGGATTCAAACTTATGTGAAGGATTCAGTTCTTATCTGAAAGATTATATGGCACACTTTACGCATATTTGACCTCTAAAGTACAACAACGTAAGCAAATTTCAAATATTCAACTTGTAGTATCTACCCACAGGATCATATAATCTTATAACTTGCATGATAATCCGATTATTAGGATTATATGATCAAATTGCGCTTTTGAAACAACTAGATTATTGAATAAAATTATATGCGTTGGATATCTTATAATCTCTTTATATTGCATGATAACATGGAACTTTGTTAGATTTTTATTATAGATTAGATTAAAAAAAAATATTTTTAATATGATTTTTGCAAATTTCAAAGTTTTTTGAACTCACTTTTATTTAAAATAAAATCAGAAAAATAAAGCTGAAAAAAATAAAAAATTATCCATTCACGTCTGAAAAGGTTTATTTTAACCCAATTATAAAATACTATAAAGAATCTAAACATTTTTGATAGGTTTTATGGTATATATAAAAAATTTGGTTTTTTGTATTTAAGTCACTTACTTGGGCGTTCGTTTTTGTGTAACAATTTTTTAAAAAATATGCCACATATTTTTTTTGATTTTGTAATATCCATTTTAGAGAGGGTTATTTAGCATACATTTATTGAAGCTTTTGATATATCATATATTAATGTATACTTTAATTCCGTATCTTGCATTAGTATACTTAATATGATACCACAAACTTGGTTTTGTGTAATCTGTTTTGCGATTTATAAACAGAATTTAACAGATATTTTTTTTTCTTTCTCTCTCTTAGTCGAACAAGTAGTAATGCCAGCTTTTGCACCATTGACAACAACTAAAGACATTGTATTACTTAAAGACATTGTATAAAAAATCAATATATGGTGGTTCTTCTGATCAGGGATCAAGCAAAAGAAATTAGTATCATATTTAATCATAGTTGGGTTTTGGTATTTTAACACCTTTCTATGTATTTATTGATGTTTATGGAACCTGAAATTTTTTATATTCTTGATTCTTGCCCAGAGGAATATGTTAAATTGATGGTAAAATGATTCATCATTCATATTTATTATTGATTCTGAAATCATTTACTAGTGGAATGAAATTGGTGGCTAGTTTCACGAAATAGATTATTTTAGATGACATTCTAATTTTGAATAGGATTGCCACTGGGGGATTGGTATATAGTTGTATATAGTTTTTAATAGTTTGGTCTGGTTCAGATGATAAGTAGAAGTGGAGGGAGGAGGCAAGAGGAAAATACCGTGAAACCAGGGAGTGTGTTTCTCCCTCCTGTTTCACAGAATTTTCTGACAGGAGAAAACTACACACCTCCTTGACTATATGGGGGTGTGGTAGGATGAAAAAGTTGTGAAATAGGAGGAAACTGCACAACTTTTGATTTTGACTCTATACCAAATCTAACCTATTTCTCCAACATCAGTCACGGAAAACTTTAGAATTTCATGTCATACAATAGTTCTGATAATGAGCTTCTATTCGATAGTAGTTACCATCAATAGTAGTTACCATCAATTTGAAGGCATATTACAGATCTCATAAACCTCACACTGATCTGATAGTTTAAAAGTGCGATGAGACTATCACCAAAATTAATACGATCAGCTTATAAATTAGATAAGCTATTACCACCATTACTACCAGTAACAAAATCCTTAAGCCAAGCACAGTTAGAATTAAAATGGATCAAAAATGAATTGCCTCAAAAAGAGTGGATTCAAGCAGTTAAAAGAAGAAGTAAATTTGAACCAATTCAGTATATCTTAGGTACTCAACCTTTCGGTGAATTTGATATTGAATGTAGACCTGGAGTATTAATACCACGATGGGAAACTGAAGAATGGGTTAAGAAATTGTGTAAGTTTGTGAGTGGTGGTGAGACTGGGAATCAATTTTCCAGGAATGATTTGAAAATTTTAGATGTTTGTACTGGTACTGGTTGTATCCCAATATTAATGGAGAAATTATTATCTGAAAATGATATTACTTTTAAAATTGATGCTTTTGATATTTCTCCAATATCAATTTCATTAGCCAAATTGAATGCAGAGAAGTATAATTCATCAGTGAATTTTTTCCAACAGGATTTATTTAATTTCACACCATCTACAAAATATGATATAGTAGTTTCCAACCCTCCTTATGTAACTGAATTAGAATATAAAGATATAGATAAATCAGTTAAAGATTATGAACCTAGTTTAGCATTGATAGGTAACTTGGAATTTTATAGATCATTAATTGAAAGAATTATAATACCTACACAATCCCCATTTATATTTGAATTGGGAAATATGGATCAAGTTAATATAGTTAAAGAGTTATTGCTAGATTGGTCAATTGAAAGTTTTAATGATTCAAGAGGTAATATTAGATGTGTAGTTGGTTCTAAAAATAATGAGCTAATGAATTTATGAATTTATGTAAATAATATATAATAATTTATTCTGTTTCTTCAACAGCATCTTTCTTTATATCATCATTATCATTATCATTAATAATAGGTTCCGGAGTTTCTTCCTTTGGAGTTTCTTCCTTTGGAGTTTCTTCCTTTGGAGTTTCTTCCTTTGGAGTTTCTTCCTTTGGAGTTTCTTCTCTTTTTCTTTTACCCATTCCTCTACCAACAGCATAAATTCCAGATTCTAAAGGAATTACTTTTATACCAGTTAATAAATAACCACCATAACCTCTCATAGTCATTAAAGGATGCATTCTACCAGGTATGGTCTGAAATGGAGTAACTCTAGTTTCATAAATAGTTGGTGCTAATAATCTTTTATCATTCATTAAAATATGTTGTAAATCTAATAAAGTTTCTTTAAATTGTGAATAAACAGTAACTGGTTTAGAACCACCAATAAGTGGGATAATATAAGGTAAAAAACTTTTTAAATCTAATGTTGTAACAGAAATAAAACCATCAAATTTAGATTCTTTAACTAAATCAATACTATAATTTATATCTGAAGATCTTTTCAATCTTCTAAAATATTGTTGTTTTTTACTTGGTTTTAAATTTTCAAGTTCTTTAGGACTTAATATTTTAAAATCAATTCTTTCATTATCTGGTTCAGTTAATTGTAACCAATTAATAATTTTAACTGATTTTTCAAAAGTTTCAGTTGGTATATTAAAATGCTTATCTAATAAACTATAATTTGCATGTTCATTTTCATGAATTAATAAAATTTCACCATTAAATCCCATTCTTTCTAACATAGCATATAATATAAGACCACCAGTTTCATCAATTAATAAATATTTACCACCACTTTTAATATTAGTATAATTTAAGATCATTGAAAGAGTTTCTTGACTCATATCCATTAATCTCAGTAAATCTTTTTCAATATAATAACTCATTAATTGATAACTATTTAAATATTCTACTGTAAAACGACGTAAAAATTTAGCTTGTTTACGTTTTAAATATTTTTGTTGTGAATGAATAGTCTTTTTATCAAAACCTTCATGACCTTCAATCATTTTAGTAATAATTAATTGTCCAATATTTGATGATGCACCACTAATTTTTAATTCATTAACATCTGCATGAGTTAATTTTTGAATTTTTGATCCAATATCTATTATATTTTGATTATTTTCAGCACTATTACTAAACATTTTAGTTAATAAATCTCTACTTAATTCTTCTTCTCCAATACCATTACCTTCACTATCAATTTCACTATTTATTGGATCTAATTGATGATCTGCATTCATTGATTTAATTGGAATGACTTTATCATCACTTATTATTTCAAATGTTTGACCAAATGGATAACCTAAAATACTTGAAACTTCAAATGTACCAAATTTACCTAAATTAATTTTACCATCATCTCTTAATTCTATAATTTTCATAGCGTCCGATGGCATCTTAATCAAAGCATGTTGATTCACTGTGATAATTCTTTTATTACTCCCTAGTATAGGGTCCATTTCACTGCTTCTGCTCATCGTGTTAGATAATTTATGTTAACTATGTATTGGTGTAGTTTGAGAAAGTTGTTGCAGACCTAATAGAAGTGAGAATGAGATGAGATCGCGGATGCGATGAGATAAAAATTTAAATTTTTCAAGTATGGGTAGAAGAGCAAGAAATAAGCAAGGAGTACCACCATCATTAGATGAGTTCCAGGCCAAGAAGGACAAAAGAGACAAGAAGATAGAGAAGAGAAAGAGAGATGAAAAGGAAGTAGGTGAAAAGAAGAAAAAGAAGAAGGTTGTTGAACCAGAATTGGAAGAAGAACCAGAAGAAGAACCAGAAGAAGAACCAGAAGAAGAACCAGAATTAGAATTAGAACAAGAAGAACAAGAAGAACTTGGAGAAGAACTTTCCAATGCTAAGAAATCATTATTTGATGATTCAGACGACGATGACGAAGCAGGTGAAGGTTTAGAAGATTTAGAAGATGACGAATTACCAGATGATGAATTTGATAATGATGAATTTGACGAAGAATTTGATTCTGATGAAGAAGGTAGGGAAAGACCAATGTTTTCAGATGATGAAGATGATATGGAAAATTTAAATGCTGCAAATATGGAAGCTTTATCCAGAAGATTAGATGAAGAAGAAGCAGCTGAAGCAGAAGAAGCTGAAGCAGAATTACTTGCAGGTGATTCAGTTAATCCAAGAGCTAAAGTTTTACCAAATGCAGCAGAAGAAGAAATAATTTCTAAAGGTGGTCCACAAGATGTTACTATGGTTAGAACTAGAATGATTGAAATTGTTAAAGTTTTAGAAAATTTTAAAGAATTAAGTGAAGAAGGTAAATCTAGAAATGATTATATTGCAAGATTAATAAAAGATATTTGTGAATATTTTGGTTATAATGAATTTTTAGCTGAAAAATTATTTAATCAATTTTCACCATCTGAAGCTATGGAATTTTTTGAAGCAAATGAAATTGCAAGACCAGTTACAATAAGAACCAATACTTTAAAAACAAGAAGAAGAGATTTAGCTCAAACTTTAGTTAATAGAGGTGTTAATTTACAACCAATTGGTAATTGGACTAAGGTTGGGTTACAGATTTTTGATTCTCAAGTTCCAATTGGTGCCACCCCAGAATATTTAGCTGGTAATTATATTTTACAAGCTGCATCATCATTTTTACCAGTTATGGCATTAGATCCTCAAGAAAATGAAAGAATTTTAGATATGGCTGCCGCTCCTGGTGGTAAAACAACTTATATTTCAGCATTAATGAAAAATACTGGTTGTATTTTTGCTAATGATGCTAATAAAGCTAGAACTAAATCATTAATTGCTAATATTCATAGATTAGGTTGTAAAAATACAATTGTTTGTAATTATGATGCAAGAGAATTTCCAAAAGTTATTGGTGGATTTGATAGAATTTTATTAGATGCTCCTTGTTCAGGTACTGGGGTTATTGCTAAAGATGAGTCAGTTAAAGTAAATAGAACTGAAAAAGATTTTATTCAAATACCTCATTTACAAAAACAATTATTATTATCAGCTATTGATTCAGTTGATGCAAATTCTTCAACTGGTGGTGTTATAGTATATTCTACTTGTTCAATTGCTGTTGATGAAAATGAATCAGTTGTTGATTATGCTTTAAGAAAGAGACCAAATGTTAAATTAGTTGAAACTAATTTAGCAATTGGTAAAGATGGTTTTACTTCATTCCGTGGTAAACATTTTGATCCTAGTTTATCATTAACTAAACGTTATTACCCACATACTTATAATGTTGATGGGTTTTATGTTGCTAAATTTAAGAAAATTGCTCCTTCTCCACATGATGTTTCTAAAGCTGGTGCCAAAGAAAAGGAATCAATTGCCAGAGCTGAAGCCGAAGAAGAAGGTATTATTAATGATGATTTTGCAGATTTTAATGAAAATGATGATAATGAATTAATTGAAAAATCCTTAAAGAGAAATTTAAAGAAAAAGGGTATAAATCCAAATACTAAAAAGTCAAAAAATTAAGGAAGAAAATAAAAGATTTTTTAATTTTTTAAACTTAGTAGAATTATTAATTACAGAAAATAAATAAGGAGAGCACAGATATCACACAATGGTTTTTTATATTATATAGTACATAAACGTATTTTTTTGATTTCGTTTAATCTTTTAAGCAAACATTACCAAGATTATGCTCTTTTATGTATTCTGGACCATACTCCTCATATTCAGCTTTAGTTACATAACTATTCTTACATTCATCAGTTAATGACCATAATTTCATACCCTTCCATGGATCAATAGTTGGGTCTTGTGCTTTACGAACTCTTAATGGAGCACCCACAGGTAAAAATCCAGTAAATTCATTAACTATTCTAGTTTCAAAGTTTGGTAATTGACTTAAGCCTCCAGTTATAAAAACATCCTGTATAACATTATATGATTGATTATTTGGTTCAAATTTACCATCAAGACGTTTATGAACTAAATCATTACATAATTCTGGTATACCAGCTTGATCAAGACCAGCAATATGAGGTTGAAACAAAATTTCGGGAACTCTGATTCTTTCAATATTTAAATGTAATTGATGATTTTTCAAAATAATTTCAGGATGAATTGAAATTTCATCTTGATCTAATCCATCAAGTTCCATAGATAATGAAATATTTGGTCTTGGCCCATGTATAAATTTATGTAAAGCCAGTTTTTTCCAATCAAAAGTTTGTTGAGCTGAAAGTGTATCTTCATGATGGAAATTTGGATCATGTTTCAATAATTCATCTTCTAATCTTAATATTATTTTTGTATCTTCTGCTTGTTCCTCTTCTAAATTAACATTCGTTATGTCTCTATAAGCATTCCAATCATCGTCATTAGCACCAAAATTATCGTTAGGGTCATTATCAATTGTAGCATTTGCATTACGTCTTCTTTTCCTGGAAGCTGCGTTTGTTGACCCATTTTCATCATTAGCCAAATCAGCAATATTTCTCATACGTTGTTGTGCAGCTGCAGATTTTCTATCCTTAAATGATTCTAGTAATTTAGTTCTTTCTTTGACTCTATTAATAACAGTAGCTAATTCAATTCTTTTAGTTGATGACCAATTTTCAAGATCTCTATTTCTCCATTCTTCTTGTTCTTCTTCATACTTTTGTCTTTCTTCTTCTTCTTTACGTTTCATTTCAAGTGTCTTTTGACGACTTTCATAATTACCTTTATGTAATTTTTGTTTCCTTTTTTCTTTGATTTCTTCAGCATTTAATTGTTCATCAGGAATATCAACCAATGGCCAAGCAGTTAACGGATCTATATTACCATCATTCATTCCTTCTTCATCATATTCATCGTCTTCGTTATGTTCTTGTCTTTTAATTGATCTTTCTAAGTTTGATAAGTATTTATTAAAATCTGCCAAATCTTCAAAATTTTCAGATTCTAATCTTAATTGAATTTGATTACTTTCTAAGCCTTCAAATCCTAATTTAAATTGAGTGAAATATTCGAATTCTTGTTGTTTTTCAATCAATTTTTCAATTCTTCTTTGTTTAGCTTGTTCTTGTAATCTTTTACCTTGTTCTTTCCTCTTTTGTGTTTGTGCTGCAATTTCTTCTTCAGATTTCTTCTTCTCTGGAACAATTTCAACTGGTGCTTGTAATACTATATCTTTCTCTTCTAATTGATCCATATCCAAAATATGTTTCAATTCTTCTTGATAATTTTCCAGGACATAACAATGATCATGGAAAATATTTGTAGTATTAGCAGGAGTTAATCTTGATGGGAAATATGGATATTTTAAAGCTAATAACTTACCAATATATTGTTGTGACTGATCACCACCAAAATCAATTCTTTTAGTTTGCAGTAATAAACCTTTACCTTCAATAATTGGAATAACATGAGTATTTTCATGTCCTGTACCAATAATTATACCATTATTCATTTTACCTTGACAATTGGCATAGTAAGAAAATATTGAATCAATACCAAAAGCAGCTTTAGGAACATTATAAGATTCAAAAAGCATTTCATAAACACCTTTTCTATGACTTAACATTGCAGCTGGTGGTTCAGTCATTATAATAGGATTATTCACACTTGCATTATCACTTTGAACTCCCAAATGAGCAAATGTATAATCAAAAATAGTTTCTACATAATCCCAGTTAGTAATAATTGATCCATCATATGGTGATTTAATGGATGATCTAATTAATGGATCTCTATACACGTCATTACCAACTAATGTTAAAGTTCTATTCAGTTTACGTTCTCTATAACGTGCCATTAAAGATGGGAATACATTTGATGGAGTGTCAGAATTGGTCAATCCAGCTCTTAATTGGTAAGACCCCATATCTATGGCAATAGGAACATCAGATTCATAATGTTGATAAAATGGTTCACCAGTTTGAGGTGGTTGATGTTCTTTTAATGGATATTTAACTTGAGGTGGGAATTCTTCAGGTTCTTTATTGCCTGATTTAATTGGAGCCATATTTCAACCACTTTTCCCAAACACACGCTATATCTCTTAATAAGTTAGATGAAATCAAGGATTCTGTTATTCCACTGACAACCTTCAACGAGTGGTTTTGTTTGAGCCTTTTTGTAAAATTTCAATTTCGCGTAGATGGTGATGTTTCTCAGTCCTGGTGAGAAAAAGGTTGGTGAGAAAAAGGTGAGGGATCAACGAATCAACAACTCAAACTGAACCGTCAAAAACCAGAATGTCAAGTGAAGAGAATAAATTGAATGTTCAAGGTTACAACATCGTAACCATCCTTAAGAGATTGGAAACAGCCACGTCTCGTTTAGAAGATATTACCATGATTCAAGAAGAAACTGTAAGAAAATCAACAGACGATAAGAAATCAATTCCAGTTATTGGATCTTCATCAGTTTCAAGTGGTTCAAGTTCAAGTTCTGAACCTTTAACAATGAATAGTGTTTCTAACCCAATCCCTGAAGGTATTGAAGAAGAAGAAGAAGAAAAAACCAAATCAACTTTAAGATTTGAAGAATTTATTAAAGATTCAGTTGAACCTTTAATTGAACAATCTAAATCAATTGACCCAATTCTTGGTGATTCCATTATTCAATTAGTTGAAGCTTTCAAAGCTCAAGCTAATTTCTTACATATTGTCAGTCAATCTAAAAAACCTGATATGACAGATCCAAAATTTATGGAAGCTGTTAAACCAATTAATGAAAAAATTGAAAAAATTTCATCAATTAAAGATGCTAATCGTTCTTCAAAAGTTTTCAATAATTTAAATAGTATTGCTGAAGGTGCTCCAGTTTTAGGTTGGATTGTAAGTGATACTCCTGTTAGTTTAATTCCTGAATTTAAAGACAGTGCTCAATTTTGGTCAAATAGAATTTTAAAAGAATATAAAGACAAGGATCAAGCTCAAGTTGATTGGGTTAAAAGTTTTTTAAGTATTTTTGATCCATTAAAAGATTATGTTAAAGAATTTCACACTAAAGGTCCAAAATGGAATCCAAATGGTAAACCAATTGCTACTGTATTAGAAAAATCATCAACCACCAAGACTAGTGGTACTGTTCCACCGCCACCACCACCACCACCTCCTCCACCACCAGCTAATATTTATGATGAATCTAGTTCTAAATCTGCGCCAGCACCATCTGCAGGTGGTATGAATGCTGTTTTTGCTGATTTAAACAAAGGTGAAGGTATTACTTCAGGATTAAAGAAAGTTGAAAAATCTCAAATGACACATAAAAATCCAGAATTAAGAAAAGCTGCTCCAGAAGTGCCAAAAAAACCAGTTGTTCCCAAGAAACCAAGTTCAATGTCAACTTCAGCTACTTCAGTTCCAACTAAGAAACCTGCTAAGAAAGAATTAGTAGATGGATCAAAATGGATTATTGAAAATTATACCAAAGCTGATCTTAAAGGTGAAGATTTAATTACTATTGACGCCGAAATGCATCAATCAATCTTCATTGGTAACTGTTCAAATATTACTATTCAAGTTAAAGGTAAAGGTAATGCAGTTTCATTATCAAATACTAATGGAGTTAGTATTGTTGTTGATTCATTAATTTCTGGTATGGAATTAATTAAAGCTCATAAATTTGGTTTACAAGTCCTTGGTACCGTTGCTGATATCAGTTGTGATCAATGTGACGAAGGTTCAATTTACTTATCCAAAGATTGTGTAGAAGCTAATACTCAAATTTTTTCAAGTTCAACAACTGCATTAAATATTAATGTACCAGAAAAGGATGATTATGTTGAACTTGCAGCCCCAGAACAATTCAAACACTCAGTTAAGAATGGTAAATTAGTCACTGAAGTCGTCGAACATGTTGCTTAGAGAAGTTTTGAAACATTTTAATAGTTTTATATATTAAATAAAAAGTATGGTAGAAATGATAAAAAAAGTATTTGACAGCTCTTTGGCACGAAAACTTAAAAAATTATAAAAAATTGACTAATAATGATAGTGAGAATTAAACAAAAAATATAAAAATAAGGGTATAAAAATAAAAAAAACAATTTGTAAAAATAGAAAATTCAATTAAAAAGTAATAGCAAAGAATCCAACTAAAACAGCCATTAAACTACCAACTAATTTATTAGATGATCCTTCAGCTGGAGCAATTGATGCAGGAGCTTGAGGAGCTGTTGCTGTTTCTTTTGTTTCTGGTTTAACAGAAACTGATTGAGTAGGAGCTTCAGCTGGAGTTGGTTCTGTTTCAGTACCTGGTGCAACTTGGGTACCAGAAGCTGGTGTTATAGTTGCAGTAGTAGCACTACCTCCGTTAGTGAAAGTTACTACTTCAACAGGATTTTCTCCCTTTTCTGTACTAATTACTACAACTGGGGCAACTGAAGTGACTTCAATAGCAGTACAAGCATCGTTTTTACACGAAGTAACAGTTTCAACAATGGTGGTATACGTAGAAGTTACAACAGGAGCAACAGTAGTGATCTCTACAACAGAACAAGCATCATGTTCACAAGAAGTGATAGTTTCAACAACAGTACTGTATTCAGGTACAGTTTCCGTAATAACACCACTACCTGGTAAAGGACAGTAGGTGGTATAAGTAGTAGTATCTTCAGTAACAGTAGTTAAACCAGTGGTTATTGGAGTTTCTGAACATTTGTTTGCTTCACATGATGTAATAGTTACGACAGTAGTACTAATTTCAGTAGATGTTGATATAATTGGTGATCCAGTTGATTGAGTGAATCCAGTAGTTTCAGTGGATTCTGTTGAAGAAGATTCGGTAGGAAGAATACTTGAAGGTGGTGCACTTGAAGGTGGTGCACTAGATTCAGTGGTTGATGATTCAGTGGTTGATGATTCAGTGGTTGATGATTCAGTGGTTGATGATTCAGTGGTTGATGATTCAGTAGGTGGAACACTTGAGGGTGGTACACTTGATGGAGGAACACTTGATGGAGCAACACTTGATGGAGGAACACTTGAGGGTGGTACACTTGATGGAGGAACACTTGATGGAGGAACACTTGAGGGTGGTACACTTGAGGGTGGTACACTTGAGGGTGGTACACTTGAGGGTGGTACACTTGAGGGTGGTACACTTGAGGGTGGTACACTTGAGGGTGGTACACTTGAAGGTGGTACACTTGATGGAGGAACACTTGATGGAGGAACACTTGAAGGTGGAACGCTTGATGGAGGAATACTAGATGGTGGTACGCTTGATGGAGGAATACTAGATGGTGGTACGCTTGAAGGTGGTACGCTTGATGGTGGAACACTTGAAGAACTTGAACTGCTACTTGAGGAGCTTGAACTTGAACTACTACTTGTAACTGGACAATCACATGGCCAACAGAAATTTGGGAAAGTAGTTTTCTTGGTACAGATACTCTTTAAAGTGTCAATAAATACACCTAAATTTCTCTTAGTAGTAAGATTCTCTTGTCTTTTGTAATTTACACCATCAGAACCAAAAATTTGATCTACCAATGAAGAAGGGTTGAACAGGAATAACAGATCTTCAACAGAATCAACAGACCATGAAACTTTTTGTTTAAAGACAGATAAAATGCTTTGCATTGTTTCATCAACTTCATCATCTAAATCTAATTCAATACCAAAACCGTCACCTAAACAACATTTATTTAAATGTTTAGAAGGTTTAATAATAATATCGCATGCCCATTCCAAACAATTTTCAACTTTTGAAACTTTATTTTCAACAACTTGAACAACACCATCTAAAATACCAGTACCAATAATTTTTAAATTCTTGATCTTATCTTGTAAGATACCTTTAATTTGATCAGCTTTATCAATTTTAAAATTTAAAGCACATTGAAAATTTCCTTCACCAACATCTTTAATATCGGTGATAACAACTGCGGCTGAAGGAATATTTCCACCAGAACCAATATCAAAATTACGTTTAGGATTTTGTGCTTCATTGAAAGTTGTATAAACATTCCATTTTTCACAAAATATTTCCTTTTTATTAGGAAAAGTTGAAGTTAAATCACAAGGTTTGAATAAAGTTCCACTAGTTGTACTAGCGAAGACGAAAAGTAAAGCGAATGTTAAGATGTTGACTCTCATTGGATTCACGAGTTTATTGAATACAGTTTTAATATAAAAGAGGAATTAGTAACTATTTTATACTTAAGAAACCTTGTAGAGTTCTTGGTTCCATTTTATTTTTAGTTTTTGAACCTACACAAAGTTTGTTTATGGCTATTAAGAGTTTTAATTTCCCAACCCATGATATGATCGTCAAAGGCTAACTCAAAAGATTCTTAAACTGTAACGAAATTGTTTAAAAGATGCCTAATTGGGATATGTTTGAAGTTCCAATTCATAAGTTATTACCCGATTTGATCATAGTAATTTAGCTTTATTTTTTTGGTAAGAGATTTCTATATAAAATATTGAAAATATTTAAAAATAAAAATTACAGGCTTCAACCCACATATCAAAATATTAAGCATGATTCATGATTAAATACTTTGAGTTACTATTAATTAAGAGACTTCTATATTTATAAGCTTTGAACAATCGTATATAATTTCAGAGCAAAAATAAATGAGATCACAAAGCTAATGAACAAGCTTTTGTACAAACTTAATAAAACTTGCAAAGACCCAAAACCAAAACGACAAAAATCAAAAAAAGCACGTTAAAAACCACAAATAAAAAAATCCCTTTTTGATTTCATAGGAAAAAATATTGTCTGAGCCTGGTATTTGTACCTTTGTTTAAGATTCATCCCATTTACTTAGACGATTTCTTGGGAAGGTACGATCACACCCATTTTGAAAATCCTAGATTATTTTTTTTGGTAAAACTCTAATCGAGACTAATTACAAACCTAATTAGTCTCAAATCTAAAGTTTTGTAACCATTAACTAAGGTTTAAACTTCAGTATAAGGGTTTAAGAACAATAACAAAGGCTAAGAATTCATAAGGTAAGTGATATTGCATGAAAGGCAACCAGAGAACAACACAATAGCAAATTATAAGAAATGAAGGAGAAAAATTAAATGAAAGAAAGCTTTGAAGACATCTGCAAGGAACTACCCAATTAGGAACCGGTAGTTTTTGAGTTTAATTGTTTAATTACAAATGGCTGTCAGTAAATAATAGAATTGTTTTGATTATGAGAAACTGTTTGTTTATTACAGGAATTGTAAAAGTGAAAACAGAACTTTGTGTTTATCATTCTGTGAAAAAATAAATAAAATAAAATAAAATAAAATAAAATAAAATAAAATAAAATAAAATAAAATAAAATAAAATAAAATAAAATAAAATAAAATAAAATAAAAATATTTTTCTACCAAAGTAGATACAACGTAAAACGAATTTAAACGAATTACTTTCTCCTCAATAAACGAAAATCCTATATATTAATCATCACCTACACTCTCCAACCCTTTCATTGCTTTAACACAAAAATTCACACCATGATCGATCTAGAATTAAGCGAGAAGGTTGTGCATTTCTTCCCCATGCTATTCGTAAAAAGAACAAAAAGAGTTTAGTCTAGAATATAATTCTAAACCCGAAAATTGCATTAGAACACTACAAATTGTTACTTAAAACCTAAAACTCATTATTATACAATTAATCGTAATTGTATTATTACTAAAACTTTAATACGAGTTAACAAGAAAAAAAAAACCTTTTAAGGCAAAAAAGAAGGGACTAGAGGGTGTTATAAAAAGACAAAACTAAATCTTGTTTAAATTTCCCTATTTCTGAAAACCAATTTTCCACTTACTTTACAGTATACCATTATACCATTTTGAAACTTGCCAGACATATTTACGAGACCTCTTTAACTTAAAAGAAGACCCACACGTCGTCCCAGGAACACCAGTGTGAGTAACCAGTATCATCATAATTATACGTATTATAAGCGCATTTTACTCTACTATTTGAACCAATATACCCATGTAAAGCGTAATATTGAGCATTCATCATCCAAGTATGTTTAGACCATTGATCAGCTATTTTATACACATTATAGCCTTGTAATTGGACGCCTCCCCCATACTGACACTCAACCACAATTGATACTTCTCCGTGTACGTAATATTCTTCATCTACACCTCCATCTCTAGTTGATAAACCAGAGTTGAGACTCGATAACATTGGAGTCATTTGTATGCTGTAACCCTCCGTATAGTCTCCTACCATATCAACAGTGGAGTTAAAGACCAAAATTGAAGCTGCATTGTTTTTGAGCAGGTCAATTGATTGAGGTCTGTACACGTAACTATTACCCAAATAGTCGAAAGCTACGTAGTCATGATTTGCTGTGGCATTACTATCATGCTTTCCTAATGGTAAACCTGTTTCATCGAGATCTTGGCTACCATCAATGTACTCAAAATCGTTGATAATAGTAGCGACGTGTACGTCACCAGCGTATATAAAGATTGACCATTATCATCACGTTTATACCAGCCTGTTATATAACCTAACCCTGCTAAAGTTATGGATAACTTAGCAATCTCAGCAGATATCATTTCAAAACATTGGTCATCGGGAAGATTAGCACCGGTAAAGTGATCTTTACACCTACGCCAAACGTTCAAATAAACTGGAGCCCTTTGTGCCACCGCTGCAATCAACAATAATACCCCTTCGGTAGTACTTATACGTGAAGCTATGAATGTAGCCCAGTCTAACAGGAATACCATTACTAACTGAAGTACAATCAATAGTAAAAAGTTATAAGCTGTCATGATGAATAAAAGAATTCAGAGAAGTTTATTTATAACCCAGTATTAAAATTATTTTGCGATATAGTGTGCGATATGCGTTGTGCGACATGCTTTGCATATCTGTCCCCTTTTGTACCAGACACCTCTATTCATATCTGTCCCTCAGGATATTACATTCATGGCAGAACGAAATTGTAAGTAGGTAAACACAATATTGTACTTGTGAAAGTGCGCTATTCACCCTGAAAATACTGGATCACTAAAACTTCAATACGAGTTAGCAAGAAAAAAAAAAGAAACGTTTTAAGGCAAAGATGAAGGGATTAGAGGGTGTTATAAAAAGAAAAAACTAAACCTTGTTTAAATTTCCCTATTTCTGAAAACCAATTTTCCACTTACTTTATTATCCATCAATAAGGCAAGTCCTTCATTAGCTGAATTTAAACCTGGTGGTAAAACTTGTAATGAAGTAGTCTCAATTTTATCTAAAACAGTTGGTAAATAATTTTCCCAAAAATCTTGAAATGAACTCATCATTTCCTTCAGTGCTTTCTTTCCAAAATGAACTCTACCATCAGTTAAATAACCATCAGTGGAATTAATAATTACATTTCTTCCTGATTTAGTATAAATACTTTTTGCCGTCATATATAATAAATTATTAATTACAACATTTTCGGTCCCTTCAGTGGCATCATATGTTGATTGTAAAGTTTCTGGTTCTGAAACACAATCCATTGCATATTTAATTCTATTACCTCCTGCTTTTCTAATTTTTTCAACTACATCAATATCACGATAGCTAAATACTTCATCTACACCAAGTGATTTTAAATAAGTATGATTCTTTTCGGATGCTGTAGCAATAACCTTAATTCCATAAATCAATTTAGCAATTTGAATAGCTAAAACTCCAGTAGCTGTTGCACCACCCCAAATTAATAAATAATCATCTTTATTTTCTTTACCATTGGGTGGAATAGCTAAATGATAATGTAAACTTAAACCTACAGTTTTAAGCCCTAATGGAACTGATGCTGCTGCTTCAAAAGAATTTATCTTTGTTCCAGGATATTTGCCTGGAGAAAGTGGTTCTTTATTAATCATTGATGGAGGGAATAAAATTGCAGGTTTATCATTCACTTTAACATAATAAGAAAACCCCCCATTATCACTACTAATACCACCATGAAGTGAAGCTCCAACAATATCACCTTTTTTGAATTTAGTAACTTTATTTCCAACTTCTTCTACAATTCCAACAACATCAGACCCCAGGACTTTACCCTTTTGAAACCATGTTCCAGTTTTACCAACACATAAACCAATACTATTACCAATTACTGCTAATGGTTTTTCAATTGATCCAAAACCTAAACCAAATCTTCTAAAAGCTGAAGCAACATTTGAACCAACAAACCACTCAGGATAAATATGTTTCCAATCAGTAGGGTTAACTGCTGATGCAACAGTTTTCAAAATAATCATATCATCTTCTAAAGTTGGGTAAGGAATTTCCTTAACTTCAACTAATCTAGCTATATCTCGTTGTCCTGTGATAACTGCACCACGATTTTCTTTGGTTGTACTATTTGTCATTTTTCCTAGAATAATTATAAACTATTGTTCTTATTCTCTGTTTTCTCTCTGTTTTCCAGTGGTTTTTCACTCCCTTTTATACTTCGAATAACAGAAATACGTAATATATCCAGAATATTCTCAATCATACATCTAGTTGCTTCGTCTCTGACAGAAACGGGTCTTAGAGCGATTACATAATACTAAAATCTCATCAGCCGCTCGATGAGAAACGGATATAACTGTCAAAATTTCCCGTATGAATGCTATTATATATATTAATTTTCTCTATTTAGATAATAAGTTATTGTCTTCCTCATCTTCTTCTTCTTTATCATACGCCTCCCCATTTAGTTCTTCTTCATCCTCGGCATCATCAACTTCATCCTCATCATCATCCTCATTATCATCTTCATCTTCTTCCTCATCATCGCCATCTTCACTATCTTCTTCACTTCCTTCACTTTCATCATCATCTTCCTCGTTGAAGTCATCACTATCTTCTTCTTCCTCATCTTCTTCCTCTTCACCTTCACTTCCAAAAAAGTCATCTAAACTTTGAAGTTGGTATTTTGGTTTTTCCACACTAGGAATTTGACTTGAAGAAATAGCATGAGGAGTAGGAATTTCACCAATCTTCTTACTGATACTATTAGTGGTAACTGAACTAACTGATGTGGTTAATTTATTGTCTTTAACCGGCAATGGTTCTCTTATTTTAGAAGTTGGTAATGTACTTGGATCTTGCCACCCTGGAACTTTAAGATATTTTGATAATACTTTATTTTGAATATTATTTGCCACCAAGAATTGAACAGTTGGAGCTGGTTTAGGAACTTGAAGGAATAAAGATGCTAACTGTGATTGATGACCACCAGAATTAAGTAAAACATTAAACATTCTTGCCTTATCTCTAGTATCATATGATTGATCAAATTTTGATAAATTTAAAACATGTTTGAATAATTTAGAAATGATATTTGAATCTATAAATTCTTGAATAATTTCAGGTTTATCTTCATGAGTATTCTTAAAATTATCTAATATAATAGAATAAAGTTTAGCAGCTAATAATAATATTTGATATCTAACTGGTTCAGATTCTTCAGCAAATGTCTTTGTTAAAATTCTTAAAACATCTGGAGCTATTTCATTATTACATTCTTTAGTAAATTCACCTATTATCCATATTATACTTGCTCTTGCTTCTGATTCTAATTCAATTTCATCATCATTTAAAATTAATGATAAATTATAAACTATTTTAGAAATTTCATTATTTTTAATTTTTTCATCAATATTTAGTTGCTGTTTACTTTGAATTAAATATCTAATAACGGTCAAAAATTCATTTAATACTTCACCTTGAGTATTCTTAATATTTTTTAAACACCATTTTAATATTTTTTCATCCCATTCATTTGTAACTTGTGAACAACGTCCAATTGCTTTAATTGATTCACTAGCAATTGATAACTCATTTGAATTAAGAGCGTTATATTTTAATTCTTCAATAATATACTTTATATTGGATTCATCCACTAATGATGATAATATATCAAGTTTAGTTTTAGCAATAACAATAGAATCTGATGGGAAAATATATAATCTTCTAAAATATGGTATAAATATATTTTTATCGAATTCACATATTAATAATATTTGTTGTAAGGAAAACAGATCTATAGGTGCATTATCAGGATTAGTTGCCATAGAACATAACATTGAAGGAATATTAAACTCTTTCATGGTTTTGGATGGTGCTAAAGTTAATAATGATCTTATTATACTAAATAATATAAATGGTGAATTATTATTAACAAGTGATTTTAAACAACTGATAAATAATTCCAAATCAGCATCAAATGAAACTTCATATTCATCAAATTTTTGTAAACTTGACATATCTTCAGGTAATTCTATAATCATATAGTTATTATTGGAACCACCGTTATCATTATCATTATTATTATCATTATTATTAATATATAACTTTGGTTTAGGGAAAAATAATCTTGAATATTCAGTTAACAAATCAATTGCAATTGATTGTGACCATTCATCAAATTCAGGTAATATTTTACAAAATCTTCTAAAATGACCATGAATAAGCAGCCACTTTTTTTGTGATGGTTCAACGTTATTCATTATTTTAACAAATGATTTAATTGCAGTTCCAACAACTTGTGGTTCTCTATCAGCCAATAGTTTACTTAAATATTCCAATAAATGTTTTGATTCTGATCTATTTATTTCATAAATTTTACTAATAGCTATTGCCGTTGCTGATCTTACTAATGGGGATTTATCAGTTACTGTTCTTTTAACACATAATTGCAATATAGGGGAAATTGATGAGATCCTTATTGATGCTAATGATTTAATAGAATTGGCTCTTGAAGTAGGATTTTTATCACTTAATGCTTTTTGAATAGAATTTATTGATAATAATGCTGTATCAGGTTCAATTTCAGCATACCTTGTAATATAAATCAATACCAAATTTCTTACTTTAGAACTTGGTGATGTTATATTTTTAACTACATCTGCAAAAAAGGGAAGGGCATTTTCATCTCTGGACATCATTGAGATAATACATTTCATACCATTTAATACATCTGAATCAGTTCGAGAATTTAACAATTTTGAAATTTCTTGTGGTCTCAGGGAACTAGGCGTATCAGCCAATCTTGATGATGCTGAAACAGCTGCTTCAATTGTGAAGTCTTTAGCAGTTTCAAACATCGACGTTAGCCTCGATAATGATTCTGTCATGTTAGATTTTTGATAAATTCTCAGAGACAAGTTCGCATTATTTTTACTGCACTATTTTTACTTCTACTTGTTATTTAATTTTTTTGCAGCAGCTTTCAATCTTTTACCAACTTTAATTTCTCTCCTAATTTCATTATGGGAAACAGGGAAGAATTCATTAATGGTGGATTGAGTACCTTCTCTTAATTTTCTATTCATATCTCTTATTAATGGGATCATAACTTCATCAACTCTTGATTGTGACCATCCAACATTATACATTAAAAATGATCTAATTTGATCTAAATCAGGAATACCCCATTTTATTGGTTCTTTACTTGAATCTACTTCCGGAATTTTATAAGCATCGAAAACAACACCATCTGGGAACAGAGGTGGTAAAAATAATTTACCAGTCTTGATTCTATTTATTAAATTCTTTTTCAATGATGAATTAATACCATCTTTCCCCTTAGTAAAATTATCATACCATGATTTAAATGATTCAAGTGATCCAAATTCTGCTAAAATTTCCATAGCTAATACCGGACCAATTCCTTTTATTCCTTCAGTATAATCACTACCTAATAATAATCCAAGTTCAATTAATTTATTTTGATCAAGTCCCATATTACCTTCTAATTCACTCTTCATATAACATTCAACATACTGCTTCTGATTAAACATATTTTTATAAACATAATCACCACCAAAAAGAAAGCAATCACTATCATCAGTTATAATACCATCAACCAAGCCTAGTTTTAAAAGTTCAGCACATTGAGCTTCAGCTTCCATTGGTGCAGTAATAAATGGGATACCAAATCTTCTTAAAAGTTCTTGTACATCATTAATCATTGTTGCTGTTACTTCTTCTGAATCTCTCTTTTGCTTTTGTAATCTTTCCTGTAATAATTGTTCTTCAGTAATGGAAGTATTTGAATTAAGTGGGATATCTGATGTTTTCATTTGATATCTTAAATCTTCATGATCTTGGTACTCAGATGCAAGTTGTTGATTTATTACTTTATCTTCATCTTCAATAAATTCATAATCAAGAAATTCTTGTTTTGGTTTCTTTGGAGCTTCTTCAATAACTGTTTCTGTTACAGTAGGTACTTTTTCATCCAGAGTATTTATATTGTCATTTCCAATTTGATTTACCTCTTCAGGTGAATCAATAATGGTAACTTCTTTTTCCTTCTCTTCTATATCAGGTTCTTTTGATTCAATAACTTCCACCAGACTATCATCGCTTATTTCATCATTATTTTGTTCATTATCATTCTCTAATAATTCTTTTGCATCATTCCAAGATATTAACCCTGCTTCTTCATCTTCCTTTGTAACTTCCTCACGATTAAATCTTTCTGGGACTTTATAATTAAATGGCTGATTCAATTTTTCAGAAAACCATTCTGGCATTTTATTTTGAGCTTTCTTGGTGGATTCATCATCACTCTCAATCAACGCTTCTATCTCAACAATTTCCTTTCCTTTACCTGTTAATAATTCTGTATCAGTATTATCCTTTTTATCTTCCACTTTTAGCTCTTCCCCATCAATAGCATCCACTCCATTCTCCTTCTTTTGTTCCATTTCTATCTGTAGTTTTTCTTTTCCTTTCCCACCAACATCCTCAATGGATTTACTATCTGAGACTTTTGATTCTGATGCACCTCCAAATAATAATGATTCTCCTAAATCAAAATCACCAAGTATACCTGGACCTTGTTGGAGTCTGTTTTCATATTTTTCTTCAAGTTGGTAGTAATCCTTTTTTGATTCTTCTATAGCTTTAGAAAGCTCTTCCTCAGAAAATCCATCATTTATTGTATCTTTCTTTTCCTTATCATCAGAATATTTCTCGTATATCGAAGCTACTAAAGCTTTTTGAAATTCCTTCTCTTCTACAGTCTCTGCATCACCTGCAGTTAAAGGAACATCTTCAAAATCTGAATCTGAATCTGAATCTGAATCATACTTCATTTCTTCTTCATCATCATCTTCTTCAATTTTAATTACTTCCTTCTCTTTATAATCTGGAAATTTGGTTGAGCTTCTGGTAGAACTTCTAGGTTCTACATTTAAATCAACATTATCATAAACTCCTTTCTTCTTATCTTCAACATCAATAGGATTATTCTCACTTCCAGTACCATCACCACCTATTGATAATGACCAACCATCATTGGTTCTAAGAAGTGCATATTTTCTATCTTTATCACCAGCAATTCTTCTAGTTGCATTACCTTCATCACCCATTCCACTTACATCCATTAATCTTTGAGTATAAAAATTTCTTTTTTGAACTTGCTGAATTTGGAACTTTGAAAAATCCATACTATTATCGAATATATCTTGTAATTGTTCTTTTGAATAACCTAATCTTAAACGTGATTTTAATCGAAGATGTGATAATATCATATATTGTGTAGGCATTGGTAAATCAGCAAATTGTTGAGATTTAGGATCAATTTCATTAATATTTATTCCATCAACAAAATCAAATGAACCATCAGTTAATTCATTAAATTCTTCTTCTGGTAATAACCTTTCGTCAGTTTCTCTTACTTCTATTCTTTTCAATTCTGGTAAATGATATTCATCTTTAGCAACAAATCTTTTAGCAACTTTATTACCATTTCTAGGTACAGCTGAAGGATGTTGTGGATGGTTGATTGATAAATCATCAAGGTACCTAATTTCATCATTATTATCTACATTTGAATCATTACCCTGTCGTCTTCTCTTATTTTCTCTTTGAACATGAATTGCTAATAATCTATGAGCTGTTTCAGTTGCACTTTCTCTTTTCCCTTCTCTTCTTTCTCTTCTCTTTTGAATTGTCTCTCTTTTCAAAGCTGGTGCTCCACCATCGAATATAAAAACCGGTAGTATTCCAAAATATAATAATTTACAAATTCTTCTAAAGAATCCAACTATATGTGATTGATGCATTGAATTACCTTCACTATCTCTAACTGCTTTTAAAAATTGATAAATCCATATCGAGGCATCCACCGCCAATTTTCTACGTGTCAATGCTTCCAATCTGACAGTCCTAGCTGTTGGTCCTAGTATATCCCATAATGAGTTAACACCCATATCCTATCCCCTTCGTAACTTTTCAGATACAGTCTCATCTTTTTTGTTTGTACTGTGCGCATTCTAAAATATCAATAATTGGCTGCAAAAAAAAAACCACAAACCCACCACAAACCCAGTTTTACCCTGTACTATCAAATAGTGCTAAATATTGGTGGAGTATCCATATATTACTTCTACCACTCACGTTATAACAGGTAAGCGATAAGAGATAAAAGTATGGACTACGGGTTCAATCAAAACGAATTATTGGAAGTTATAGATTGTCCAATTTTAGGTGATTATAATCATTCAGAAGATTCTTGGGATTCTCCAGTTTTTATCCCATTTTCTGGTAATGCTGAAGCTAATACTAAAAACCATGGTCAGAAATCTGCTTACAACAAAATTCAACATGATGGACTGTTGAAGAATTCACAAAAGAAGGTTGAATCAAAGTATATTAATCAAAAGCAACAACAACAACAACAACAACAACAACAACAACAACAACAAATATATCCTAAAATTAAAAATACCATCACTGGTAATAAGAGAAAGGTAATTGATCTTGAAAAAGAACCATCTGATTTTTTCCCCACTGGTCCATCCAATAAATTTCCTGATACTTTTAATCCAAGAAATGCCAAAAATATGACGCTTTCCGATAAAATATTGAAATGGATGAAAGATTTACCTATTCAAAACATTAGTGGTGATATATGGTTTAATGATTGTTATTTTGAAGTTGGATCACAAGATGGAGGTATTGAATCATTTGATCATGTTGACGCAGAAGATATCATTGAATATCAGTCAAGAACAATAACAAGACAAGTTGTTAAAACTTATTTAAATGATTATGAACCAAAAGGTATATTATTTGCTAATTCTCATATAGGTACTCCAGATTCTAATTTCCATTATAATGATAACTATCCAATCCCAATTCCAGTTCCCGTTTCCATTCAAGATCTATACCCAGATCTTGTTGAAGACCTTGACGAAGAAGAAGAAGAAGACATAGAAGACATAGAAGACGTAGAAGACGAAGATGATGAAGCAGAAGAAGACGAGGATAGCGATGAATACTATCAATAACTTTTATTATTATCATTATATATATATTGCTACTGTACAATTATATTATTAAAAGTTTTATTCAAGTTGTTTTTTGTTTTCAAATAAATAAATCAAATTCTTCAATTTCAAAACTCTTCTCGAATTCTGGCTGTAAATGTCCAATATCAGGAAAATATGGAACAATAGCATCAGCATTTTGAATATAAGCTAAATTAAATAATTTCCAATATGGATCTCTGACTCTCTTTGCAGGATGAAATAACCCAGACCATAAATAATTCATATATACACCATATCCTATAGTATTTTTAATCGCATCGATTGCTTCCAAGATTCTACTGATAACATGAGGTGAAGTTTCAAAAATATTAGGTAATAACAAATTCAAATAATTAATAAACACATCAGTATACTGTTCAGAAATACACCCTTGACAATTAAGCGCCATATGTTTAACTATAGTCGCAGCTGTTTGTCTATGAACTAAATCTCTATCAGTTAATGCATCTTGAAGTAATGGAGTAATTGCATATAAATAATCCTTAGTCATATTCCCATCAATATATTCAAAAAGAAATGTCATAGCTTTAAGAACACCATTCTGGACATTATTATCAGGAGTTCTATATTCATTCATGATTGCAGGTATCACAGTAAACGGTGAACATACTTCTGCTACAATACCAATTGCAACTGAAGTACAAACTCTCAATTGCCTTTCTTGAACCCTTAAGTTATTTAATAACATTGACAAAATGTCTTGGGGACCAATAGTTCTAGCTATATCACCAAATGTTTTATTAGCAGCTATTCTGATTCTCTTTTTAGGACTTTTCAAAGTATCTAACAAGTCAAAACAAATTCTAATCCATTCTCTAACATTAATTACTTCTGCACATTTTCTTGCTATTAATCCTATAACTAATATACATGCTTCTTGAACCTTTTCTTGTCTATTTTTTAAGATAGGCGATATTGAAGGAACAAGTTGAGGTATAGAAGGATTTTGTAAGTTTAATAAATCCACATTACTATACGCTTCCAAACATGAGTGCAATGCAGTTAATAATGATGCTAAAACTTCAGGGTATACTTCACCTAATGCTTCATAAAGAATTAAAATCAATCTTTGGAATGCATCACTTTCGCCTTCAGTACATTTTTTAACCACTGGAGAAATGGAAGCTATTAAAAGTGCTGCTTGTTGTCTTATTTCTGGTGATTTATTCTTGATTTGATAAAATACAGTACTTAAAATTGAGTTTACATGTGGCTTTAATCTAATTCCAAGGGTTTTAGCTACAATAGTTAATGCATTCAAATAGACGTTATTCTGTTGAGTTTGTTCTTGGAAGGCAAATAATACCCCATCAACTAATTGTTCTTCAAACTTAGGTTCCATACCAATTAATTCTTCAGGTTTAGTTGAAATAATTTTCCAAATTGCTTCAACTGCCATTTTACGTAATAATTCATTTTTATCCTTGGTGAAAACAATTAATTTTTCAATCATGAGTAAATAATCTAATTTGAATGCGAGTTCAGTTGATGCATTAACCACCAACTTATGTAAAAATTTAACATCCGTAGCTGTTCTTCTATTCCAGAAAAATTTAATGAATGGTGAATATATTTGCGATTCATAGTTCTTAATTAATTGTCTACTTAAAGGTAATTTGGTTAAAACTCTTAAAACACCACCTCTTATATCATCTGATGGTGAATTAAATTCTTTTGATATTACTCCAACTAATTCTTTTGTATAATAATTTGCGTATTCTTCATAATTCAGGTCATTCTTCATTAAGGGGATGATAGCTCCAAGGGATTTTAAAAATGTAGCTAATGGTTTACCTCTTTGTTTCTTAATTCCATTCCATAAAGGTTCTAATACTGGTTCAAAAGTTCCAATACCATATGGACTAACAGTTTCAGCAAGTTGTGCTAACGTATCAGCAGTAATCATTCTAATTTGTAATTGATCATCAGAAATAGCTGGTGTTAATAATGAAACTAATTGATCTAAGTATGGAAGTATGGAGGTACCATTACCAGTACCCAATTGAACACATAATTGTTGAATAGTTTTGATACCTGTGTGTTTAGCTTGCCAACTTTTCTTTGATTTTATAACGGCTTTCATAAATGGCATAAAGTTATTCAAGCCTAATGAATTACCAACTACAGCTAATACTCTTGAAGTAATGTTTCTTATATATTCATCATTATGACTTAAATCAGGTCTTAAAGTTGATAATATATTAGCTAATCCGGCAGCTTTTGATAAACTTGAAATAATTTCTCTAGCTTCTACTCTTAAATTAAAATCTTCATCAATCAATAATGGAGAAACTGCTGCAAGTATCTTTTGAGTATGTGGACGAACTTTGTCATCCAATTTGGATAAAATTCTAGCTACCAATTTGACCAATACATGTCTTTCTTGATCTTCAAGCAGAGGTTCAACTAATAAGGGAAGAATTTGATTAAATAATGTTTCTGCACCCATATTTTTAGCATTGTCAGTTAATTGTCTAAGGGATCGCTTCCTTATCACTGAGTTACCATTCTTAATTCTCAATAATAATTCCATTACTTTTAATTCATTCTTTTCCTCAACAGTTAAATTCTCTTTATTCTTCATAACTTCTAATTTACCAAAATATTTCCTATCCTCTTGTCTATAAAATTCTAATCCATTAACTTCAGGCAATTTAGTAACCATTATTTCTTTCATTGCTTGTTGATTTTGTAAATCAGTACTTAAAGGCATATATTCAGGTACTTCTACACCATCAGTAGCTAACCTCTTTGATATATTTGCTTTTGTATAACCTTCTGGTAATAATTTATCTAGTATTTCATCTGTCAATGGTACCCTATCAATAACAGGAACTTTATGTGTAACAATCAACGATAATGTTTTATCATTTTCAATCTTTAATAACTCTTCTCTTTCTTCAGGTGTAACATCCCATCTTCTTCTCCTTATCCTTCTGGGCACCGCTGCTGTTGTTGATATTGTTGATATTGCTTTTGAAGATGATGATGACGATGATTCTATCATGTCCACTTGTTTACCTTCAATGTTCTTGGAATTATCACCATTATTATTTGCTTGTAATCTCTCTCTGTAACTTAACTGTTTGGCATTCACAATCTGAGCATATTTCAGGGATTGTTTATTGTAATCATTTTTAATACCTTCCTTCAACTCTTCAGACGTCTTCACTTCACCTCTTTCATTCTCCTTCTGTAGTTCAGCAATGATTTGCTTAGGTATCGTGTAAGTACCTGCCAAATTCTTTCTGTTACTCATCTAATACCTGAAAAGATGGAATCTTTCTGACAGTGCGACTTCAAAGATTTTGAAGTTTAGTCCATCCATCTCAAGATGACATCTCAGAATTCAATAGTTTTGTTGAACAGAATATTAAGTTTAAAGGATGGCCTTCCCTTCATACTAGTGGTTGATTCTTTAGTTCAATCAGCACATTATCTTTTGCAAGAGTTTGCTGCCAAATCTAGTGGTGAAATCGTTTATGTATCATTTGAAACTGTTAATAAACCTAGTTATGCTAATCATTTTATTGATTGTACAGAGATTAATGGAATTGCTAATATAATAAAGCAAATAAAAACATGTATTAAAGTACCGGAAACTGTAACTCCATTGACAAAGAAAACTTTAGTACTTGTGGATTCACTTAATTATATTGATTCGGAACAATTAACAACATTTGTTTCATCTATAATACTGCCATATTGTATTTTATTGGGAGTTTATCATAATAATAGTCTGAATAAATCAGAATCTAATTCAAATTATCCATCATCATTAAGACTTTTGCATTATATATCAAGTTCAATCTTTGAAATTGAACCTTATTTCAAAAATATGATAGATCAAGAAGAATTCGATAATGATATGAATAAATTGAAATTTCAAATATATAAAGAAGTTAATTCACCGATCTTTAAATTAGAATTAACTAATAGAAGGAAATCAGGAAGATCATTAAGTTATAAATTTATTATAAATTCATCTACGCATAGTTATGAAATCTTAAAAGAAAATGAAGAAGAAGCGGTTGTAGAAGATGAAAGTTTATTAAAAGATTTAACAACCTTCAATTTAACTACTAGTTCAAAACAAAAATTGGCTAAAGATCAAGTTGAATTACCATTTTTGGCAGCACAAGATGAATTGGGTTCATATTCTGGAGCTATCATCTATGAATTCGAAAAAGATGATGATTATGATGAAGATGATCCCTACGAAGATCCATTTTGAATAAATATATTCCCTATACTAAATAAATAAATAAACACACATACACACATATATATACGACCCAATAAATAGAGTCTCTCATTACCCTTTCCAACTCTCTATCACTTTAAATTTGTAGTTCTGGCTTTTTCAATATTTGATAATAATTCATGATTCTCATCCCTTTTGGCTTGTTCTTCCATTCCATGTATTTTCAGATCCCATAACAACCATTCATTATAAGTTTGAAAAAATTCAGAACCAAACCTATCTTTCTTATTCAAGTTTACATCCGAGCATGTACAAAACCAAGTACCATTTCTATTCCAACCAGCTCTACCATTCATTTCTTTACATTTCTCTTTCTCTAATATAGTAGGAACTGGTCTGGCTGTCATTACAGTTGGAACTTTACTACGTAGTGGTTTTGCCCTTTTCAAATCATTTATAATATCTTGGAAATATAATGCTGGGAACACAATTTTGGCTATATCTCTTGGGAACCATCTTACTAAAAACTCATTAGGTATATTTGCATAATGTTCTGGATTATCTAAATTAGTAGCCTTTTTAGGGAATTCAGCATGAAAGAAACCTGGTTTTTGTGATATGATACCACTATGAGTGATAGCTACAGAATCAGAATTTTTCGATAAAAACAAATCTGCATAAGCTTTGGTGTATCTTATTGTTTCTTCTATTTCTTCTGCCAGTATAGGTTGTTTAGAAGCTTTAATAACTAAATTTTCATCCCTATTTATCAAATCTTCAAACATTTGATCTGCTGATTTTTCAAAAGAAAAAAAATTCGGTTCCATGCTCGAAATTGAGGATTGGTTGCAAAAAGGATTCACAACCGCACAAATGGGATGTAAACATTAAACAGAGTGAAGAGGTAAAAATAAACTTGAAAACTTTCTAAAATGAACTATTTTAATTTCTATAATGATACAAAACTATATGCAAACACCAAAATAAATACAAACTTTGATTTTAAATAACCACTAACCTCCCCTAACATCAACTACAACTACAACTACAACTTTAACTACAACTTTAACTACAACTACTACTATAACTTTAACTACAACATTTTACTTATCTATTTGATTCTAAACCTTGCAACCTATCAGAAATGATAGCTTCAATATCTTGGTCATCTTCCTTTCTAAATCTATCAAAGAAACTACCACTACGACCTCTATTGATTTTAACTCTTGTACCACTTGGTAATACCTCATAATCACTAGATTTATGTTCTGAGTCTGCATTATATATAACTTCTCCATCACCACTTGGTGGTAATTCCCCTTCATTGGTAACTGTACCAGCTCTTTTCCTATATTCTAAACTATTCTTATCTTCCACTTCTACATTAATACCTAATTTCTTACATATTTTATTTATTATTAAAATAGATTTACGTTTCCAACTTGATGATTCATGAGGTGAAGTCCACCCTTGATTTAAATAATTAATTGATTTAGTTTCAAAAGTTTTCCTCATTTCAATATCCCTTTCAATAGCTTTGAAAAGTTCATCATCACTAGGAGAAATTATAAATTTGAAAACTTTAATAAGAATATCTAAAAGTAAAGGTGTTGTGAAAAGTACTAATAATGTAGCCCACCATGAAACATCTTGACCAAATTCAAGTAAACCATAATCAACATAAAATATAGTAGTATCATCTTTAGTTCTATATAATAACATAATTAATACATTCCAAAGACCATAACCACCAACAGAAATAATAAATGCAGCAAGTGATAACCAAGTACGATTTTGCATTTCAACAAATTCACATTTAGCATTAATAATAATAACTAAAGCTGCAAAAAGTAAGGTACCTAAAGGTAACGTAGTATTATCTCTTAATGCTGTTAATGCCCATAAATGCCATGAAAGAAATGAAATTCCAATACTTTGTAATGTAGCTAATAACATCCAAGAAACAAATACTTTTAAATTAAATGCTTGATATAATCTACCTTTGGAATATAATTCAGGAACTGCTAATAATGTAGCAGGTTTTAAATCTTTATCAATTATACCTATAACTAAAACTGGTAATGAAGTAAATAAAGTATTATACATTGATAATGACCAACTTTCATAGACAGATGAACCTGAAAATAATGTATATCTTTGATATAATGCTTGGGTTAAATAAAAAATTAACTCTTTATAAAATGTACATAAAACAAATTTAGAAGTTCTAATATAATTATATCTACCATTAACAAGTAATAATTTAAGTAAAAATCTAAATTGAGCAATTGAATAATCAGAAGCTCTTGCAGCTTGTAAACCTTCTTTACCAGTAATACCCACACCAATATCAGCACTTTGAATCATAGCAATATCATTTGCTCCATCACCAATAGCTAATGTGACTGATTTCTTATTAGATTCCCTAATACAAGAAACCATTTTAGCCTTTTGGGAAGGTGAAGCTCTACAACAAACTGCACTATCAGCAATAATACATAAATCAATTAAATGATGCATTAAATCTTCATCATCTTCAATTACACCTAATGTTGCACCATCTATAACAACAACACAATGAGCGGTACTTCCACCTTGAACTTGTTTAATTGTATCAATGATAAGTTTTTTAACTTCTTCTTTACCATTATCAATATTTAAAATTGCAACCGTACTGTAATCTTTAATTAATCTACATGAATAACCAATATTAATAGCCGTTTCTCTTTTATCACCAGTTAACATCCACATTTTAATACCGGCTCTTCTTAATTTTTCAATTGCATCACTAACACCATCTTGTAATTTATCTTCAATGGCAGAAGCTCCCAATAATTCAAAATTAGTTTCAATTGATTCCCCGACTTCTTCAATTTTTGATGATCTATCAACAAGAGCAGTTTTAGCTGCTTGATATTTTTCTGAAAATTCAGCATACTCACCTTGATCTAACCATCTAAATGAATAAAGCAAAGTTCTTAAACCCTCAGTAGAAAATTCTTCAACATGTTCTAAAGTTTTTTCAAGAATAAATTCTTGGTTAAGAAGTAATCTATCTTCATGAACTTCTAAAGTTTCACCTGAACTTGCTGATCTTGATTTAGAACTTGAGCTATTTCCAGATCCGGAACCTAACCCAGTTCCTGTTCCTGTTCTTGATCCATTAGCAGAACTTGAATTTGAACTTGGTCCACTTCCACTATTTCTATGATCAATACTATATCTTTGAGCTTGTTGTAAATGTAAGGATTTTCTTGAAGTTTCAGCAATTTCATTTTGTGGGTCTTCTTCATCACCACCATCAATAATTTTATCAATTGAATCAAAAGTTTTGGCGGTATTACGATCAGTTAAATGAAGACTTTTTCTTAAAGAACTTAAGGAACTCATACTTGCTCTTGCTTCTTTAGCACTTGCTTCTACTGAATATCTTTCTTGTAAAACAACATCAGCTTCCATCATTTTACGTTCTTTTGCGTTAAGAGAAATTTCTTTAGCCTTTTGTTTAGCTAAATCACTATTTTTTAATTTTTCAATAATGATGTTATCTGCTCCTTTACAAATAATGCAAATTCTTGAATCAGGGAATTTAACAATAATTGACATTCTTTTCCTATGTGAGCTAAACTCAATTACATCAAGTACTTCATATTCTTCAAATTTTGCAGCATTTTTAAATCCATTAGGATAAGTTTTTATAGTTAAAGTACTTGCCTTTTTATCATATACAATGAAACCTAAATCCCTAGCGGCTTCAACTAATGCCTTTTCATCAGGTGATGACGCTTGATAAGAAATATTATGATCAATATTATCTTCTGAAGAATCATCTAAAGTTGTACCTTCAATTTCTTCAGAATCATTAAGTACAATTCCTTTATCTTTTCTTCTTGGTAAACAAGTACTACATAAAGCAATACTTAAAAGGAAAAATTTAGTCTTTTTACTAAATAAATTATTTGGATTTTCTTGAACATATTTCAATAAATCAATTGAACTTCTTAAATCTTGAATTTTTTTAGGATTGGCTGTTGATTTCCAAGTAGATGCAGACATTACACTTTTAACATCCATACTTTTCCTTACTATTGAAGCAGTACTTTTTCTAGGAACATAGTTCGAAAGTTCAATAGAATCATTTGAAATACGGTTACCACCAACTCCAACACCAGTTGCAGATCCAGCTCCACCACCAGTAACAGAACCATGAACGGCTGAATTATCATGAATATTTTCACCAATTGAACTAATTTTTGAATCAGGTAATCTAGCTAGTAAATCAACATCATGTAACCAACTCATCCCATTTACACTAAATTTTCTAAATAACATTAAATTATCAGTTAAAGTACCAGTTTTATCACTAAATATATAACTAACTTGACCTAATTCTTCTAAAATTGTGGCGGTTTTAGCATCAGCAGGAGTATTAGTTTCTTTATGATACATATCAATATCATATTGAAGTAATAATAATTGACCAACTTTTATAATTTCCATAGTAACATAAAGTGATAAAGGAATTAATGTATTATACATAATAATAAATCCCATTAATGTAGCTGCCGTACCAACATCTTGATGCATAAGATACCAAGCTTTATCAATATTTTCACTATATAAAATTTTTTGAGCCATGGTTGAAAAAGCTGATAAACTTGCAACTACGAAAACCATAAATATAACAATAAAATTTATATTTCTTTGTAATTTTGGAGCTTTAATTCTTGGATTCTTAACATTATTCATTCTTATTTTTGTTTCTTCACCAGTGAATATAACTAAACCTAAGACTGATTTTGTATTTCTTAATATACTACCTCTATAAATTACATTATCTGGACCTAAGGGGTACGTTTCACCATCAATATTTGATAAACCTTCAAAATTATACAAATCAGTATTTGGATCTTCTACAGTGACAATATCATTAAAATTTTTTAAACCAGAAGCTTTTGATAATTTCGTTGATAAATTTGGAGAACCAATTTTTGCTTTTAAATTAGTTTCACCATCTAAAGCCATTGTTTCAACGTATGCAATATCTGGTTCAGCTTCATTTTCAACTGATAAAATTAAGATATCTGCAGGTATCCAATCATCTTCACAAACTTTAATTATATTACCAACTTTAATATCTTTCCATTTTGATCTAACTTCAGTTAAATTATACCTTTTTAAGTGATGTTTATCATGAGAAGTTTTAAAATTTATATCAGTTAATGAAGTAGTTGAACCATTTGGAGAATTATCAAAATTATTTACAATTATAGTTTCTGTCATAATAGTTGTAATTGACCTTGTATCAAGATGAGTTAAATCTTTATCTTCTTTAATAATAATACATTTTTTATTATTTTCTTCTTTATCATGAACATGTCTTTTCCAATCATCAAAACCTTCTCTTGCCATTGAAATTGAGATAAAAATTAATAATGGGATAATTGTTGTATATTGACCAGTAGTTGACCAAGAAGGAATCATTTGCATAATTGCAACAATCAAAAAATAACAGTTGGCAATTTTAGAAAATTGAGCTTTTAATTGTTTTGGTAAAAATGAATATATGGAATATTTTGAAGAAGTTATAATATTTGAAATATATTCTTCTCCTTCAGTTCTTTCATCAATTAAATTATTTCTTTCATTATAATAATCTTTTAAATTATCATCATTTTTAAAATTAAATGATATTGGTATAATTCTACCATTTTCAGTTGGTAGTAAATTTCTATTCCCAGTTATTCTTTCTTTAATTTTGATTAAATTTGAAACAAATTTATTATGTTTATAACGTTTATTCTTAGTTAAAAATTCTATTGAACTATTCTCTGAATTTTCTGATAAATTTGTTGTTGATCTACTAAAACTATTATAATGATCATAATTATTAACTGGTTGCGATTCATCTATAGTAATTTGAGGAGTTTCTAATCTACCTAAATCATTAGTTCCTTCGTTTGAATTACTGCCCTTTGTGATATTATCTAATTCAATATTAGCACCTTTAGCGTTATTATTATTATTATTATTATTATTATTATTATTATTATTATTATTATTATTATTATCACCTTCCCTTATAGGTTCATTAATACGATTTAAAGTTTTATTAAATAACTGTGATCTTAACGAAAGTCCTCTTTTTCGCCTTACCTGGGGTACGGGTACTTGAAGACCATTCTTTGAATCTTCATCTGGCGCTTCCATGATCTGATGGAATTTCTCTCTCTTTTTTTCTTGATTTCTTTGATCTTTGTGAGACCGTAGGTTTTTGAGGCTCAGCCCTATTTTAGTGATTTCAACTCGCTAGCCTTTAACTATTGATTTTAATCAAGAGTTTCCTTCAAACATTTAGAGTGTCTTTGGTTAAAGATGAGGAACTAGTATGGCTGGAACTACTGATTAGAGTATGGTATTGTAATTACAGTGTGATATTGAATCAGCTGATGTTGCAACCAAAGAAAAAACCGCAAACAGGTGTATATATCCATTGATATCTCAACTCCATGAAATTATATGGTTGAATCTGTAGATATCATGATATTGAGTGGGTTATCGGTACTTTGGTGGCTGATGAATCTAGTGTTGTGTATAAGCTGTAGTTATTCTCTGCATATCAAGTTCATATCTCGTAAATACGGCTGAAATCAATAATGAAGAGTTTCGAAGTGCATTTGCAGCCAGTACAAAAAACCCTTTGTGGATCGATTTAAATTCGATCCAAATTATACCCACAAAAACACAACATTCATCCTAAGAGTATTGAAGAGTTTTGCTTATTTCTTTATTCCCAATATACCTAAACACAAGAAAAAAAACCTGCAAAAAAGACTGCAAAAAAGACAGTAAATGAAATGAATGACAACTACTCAAACTCAATCACTATTTTACCTAAGAATGTACCTTCTCTAAAATAACTCCAAGCCCTTTGATAATCTTTAAATTTAAATACTTTATCAACTTTAATTTTGATTTCACCATTTGATAAATATTCCACTGCTTTTTTAAATAATTCTTGATTAGGTACAACATTAGTTTGAACAATTTTAAATTTGGTTATACCTAAATTATTTAAAATATTAAATTTAATATAATCCCAAGTAAATCCAGTAAGAAATGAATCATTTTGCATATCATGTTTTTTACCACCAGCTGTATTTACATAAGTACCATCAGATTTTAAAATATTCCCAATACTTTTAACTAATATTTCACTGCCTGTTAAATCTAAAATAACATCAAATGGTTTATCTCTCACTGATTCTAATAAATCATTAGCAAAAGTAGGTGATTTATAATTAACTACATCATCAACACCTAATTCTCTTGATAATGCTTCTGATCTTGGTGAACAAACTCCAATAATTGTAGAAGCATTAGGATTTTTACGTAATATTGGCAATATAGATCTACCCATTGATGATCCAGTACCACTAATTAAGACTTTTGAATTTGGTTGAATATTAGCTTCTTCTAATACTTGTAAACCAGTTTGAGTAACTGTAGGAAATGCAGCAGCTTCAATCATTGAAAGATTTTTAGGTACTTGTGAAATGACAAAATTCTTTTTAGTGGTATCCAAAACAATATATTCACCTAATGTTTTATCACCAAAAAATCCAGAAACAAATCCACAAACTTTATCCCCTTGGTTAATCCCTAAAGATTGTGAAAAATCTTCACCAACAAAACTGACGGTACCAGAATAATCAATACCAATACCACAATGTTTACCAAATATATTCCACCATTTACTTGTCACTGAATAAAGAAGTACATCAATTGTATTCAATGCAACATTGCTAGTTTTAATTAATGCTTGATTTGGTTTAAGACCGAATTTCCTATCTGGTTGTGGGATAAAGTTAATAGTTTTAGTTACTTCAATTAATCCACTAGTGTTACTAGTATAAACAATTTGTTTATAATCTAAAGTTGATGAATCCATTACTTGTAAGTTTAAAATTTTAATAAATATATGAAAATATATAAAATATATAAAATGTACAAAATGTATAAAATGTATAAAATATAGCAAATTATAAATTATAAATTGTAAATCACAAATCCTGGGGGGAATTGTGCTAATTTTTATATAAAGTCCTAATGTAAGAAAGCCGCAAATTTTGGTGCTGACAAAACAGTTCTACTGGTGAGCGGGCCAAGGAACTAAAAAATACACCGTAGATATGTGTTTAAAAACGGAACTTAAAAGGAAGATGAGATAATCCTTTATTACTAAAAAAATCTATAAATCTATACGATGTTTATCTACATTAATAATGATTAAAGTTATTATCAAGCAACAGTCATACTTTCGTATACTATATATCTATATTATTCAGCGATGAAATTCAAATTCCTGTGGTACCATATTCCTTACCAGCTGGTGCGAACTTTGCAGCAGAGCTGGAGCGATACTAGGTCAAATAAATACTTGCAATATATATATATTAAATTCGCTTTGTAATGACCGTAATAATATCATTAAACCTTCGAATTTTGTACTAGTACCATGTTGCCGCACCAGAAAAATCGGTCAAATTGGTGTGAAAGAGCAAGAGCTATATCTCAGTGTTACATATATCTGAACTACTTGAAAACTTTATATTAGTATATATTAGAAGTTAATCAAAATCAATTACAATTTTCCCTAAGAAACTACCTTCTCTAAGATAATCCCATGCATCTTGATAATTTTCAAACTTGAAAATTTTATCAATTAACATTTCAATATCACCATTTTCCAAGTACTTTACTGCCTTTTTAAAAATTTCTTCATCGGGGCTTATCTCTGTTTGACAAATTTTATACTTTGTCAAATACAATTTATTCATTACATTGAATTTAATATAACCGTATGTCAATGCAGATAATAATGAATCACCTTTTAAATTATGGGCTTTACCACCAGCAGTATTAGTATAGGTACCATTTTTTTTCAAAATTTTACTAATATTTGACACTAATACTTCACTACCTGTTAAATCCAAAATAACATCAAATGGTCTATCTTCAACTTGTTTTGCCAAATCATTTATAAAAGTAGGAGATTTATAATTAAGAACAACTTCAGCACCTAATTTTTTCGATAATTCTTCTGATCTTGGTGAACAAACACCAACAATTTTACAAACATTGGAAGTGGTACGTAACATTGGCAAGATAGATCTACCTAATGCTGAACCGGTACCATTAACTAAGACTTTTGAATTTGGTTGAATATTAGATTCTTGTAATGCTTGTAAAGAAGTTTGAGTAACTGTAGGAAATGCAGCAGCTTCAAACATTGAAAGATTTTTAGGTATTTTACTAATTACAAAATTCTTTTTAGTGGTATCCAAAACAATATATTCACCTAAAGTTTTTTCACCAAAAAACCCAAAGACAAATCCACAAACTTTATCACTCAAATTAATACCTAATGATTTTGAAAATTCTTCACCCACAAAATTAACTGTACCAGAATAATCTAATCCTATACCATAAAGTTTACCAGATAAATTCCACCATGGTTTCATCATCTCATAAAGCAAAGTATCAATTGGATTTAATGCCACTGCACTTACTTTAATTAATGCTTGATTTGGTTTTAATCCATACTTCCCATCTGACTGTTTTAAAAATTTTATAGTTCTACCTTTCGCATACAATCCACTTTTGTTACTGGTATAAACAATTTGTTTATAATCTAATGTAGGAGAATCCATTGCGTTTTAGAGTGTTGATATACTTATATTTAAAATATCTGTTACTTGTAGCAAATTGACAAGGATATTGCAATTTTATTATTTTTGTAAATTTAGGGTTATTTCAAGGGTTATTCAAAAAGGTTATTTGAAAAAATAAAATCATCAGATAGAGAGGAGAATAAAAAGCCACGTTATAAAAGATAAGAAAGTACCAATAAAAAAAGTACCAAAAAACGTTTATAGATATAGGGATTTATGAATAATTATTACTTTATTATTATTAGTTGTCTAATTGGTTAATTTCGTATTTATAAGTTAAAACATTCTCTTTACAAAAGTTCTCTTACAAACGTTCTCTTTACAGAAGTTCTCTTACAAACGTTCTTTTTTGCAAAATCAAATGTTGGCTCTGGTTGGGACCAGGTTGTCTTTTTTTAAATTCCAATAGTTGCCATGATTTTACCAAAACAATAATCTTTATATTCTTCCACATATTCTGGAACATTCTTACTTACAACTCCAGCTAATTCACAAATTAATTCACCATTACCAGCAATTAATACCATACCTTTTGGAATAGTACTAACATCAACTAAGGGTTCAATAAATTTATTTTCTAATATAAGACTTAATAAGTTATTTGCAACTACTCTACCAAAATATAATGCCCAACCAGCCAGTTTAACAATATTTAAATCTACTAAATCACCTAAAACGAAAAAATTATCAATAAATTCATTAGTTGATTTATTAAATAATTGTAAATATTCATTAACTCTAATACAATTATTATTAGTTACAAATTTTTTAGTTAAATTTGAAGAAAGGAAGGAAGTATTATTCTTATGTTGTGTACACCAGATATTTAAATTTGATTTTATTATTTCACTATTTGTAGTTTTTAAATCACCTGAAGTTATACCTTTTTCAATTTCTGCATTAATATCAATACCATTGGTATTATTGTTATTGTTGTTATTATTACTATCTATTTCAACTCTAGTATTTAAAATTAAATTAATCCCACAATTTTTTAATGATTCAATAGTTAAATCTTTAAATTCTTTAGATAATGCAATTTCTGGTGGTAAAGAATTATGTGGATGAATTAAATTAATTTGTTTATTTGGTAAATAATGTTTTAAATCACCAGCTAATTCAATTCCAACAGCTCCTCCACCAATAATAGTAATGATTTCATTTTTATTGATTGTTTCCATTGATAATTTCATTTCATCCAAGAAATATTCATAAGTATAAGCTTTTGGAGTTGTTGGGAAACATCTATCTCTACCACTAGCCATAATAACATAATCAAAATCAATTATTGATTCACTGTTGGCGCAGTCATTACTACCACTACCATTTCCACCATCATTATTATTAATTTTATTATTATTATTGTTGTTGTTGTTGTTGTTGTTGTTGTTGTTGTTGTCATTGCTGTTATCATTATTGTAATTATTATCTTGACTTTCATCAATAGTTGATAATTTATATTGAGCTTTATTTTCATCTAAATAAGTTACTTTACCATGAACAAAATTTAAATCAATACCAATTTCATTATTTTTTGATAATTTGGAAGATTCATTAATCATATCATTTAAAAATTTTAAATCTTTTGAAATAATTTTATCAAATTTTAAATTTTTAATTTTATTCATGGGTATAAATTGACTTGTTGAAAATTCTTCATCAACAATACATCTAGGCATTCCTAAAACATTTAATAATCCTGCTCTTGGTTCGATTAAGGTAATACTTAATTTATTCAGTTCATTAAAAGAATTTGGAAATTTTTCAATTTTCAGTTTAAATTGATTTATAAATGTATTTACTGCTGATAATCCAGCGTAAGCTCCACCAACTACTAAAATATTAGTTGTAAAACTAATAGCTTTAGTATTAGAAACATGCAAATTTGTAGGAACTGATACCATCTCTATAACTTGGGACTATCCTATTTTCACTTTTGTTATTTTCACTTTTGTTATTTTCACTTTTGTTATTTTCACTTTTGTTATTTTCACTTTTGTTATTTTCACTTTTGTTATTTTCACTTAAGTTATTTTCACTTTCGTTGTTCTTTGATGATTTAAAGGGACTGTTGTGCAGGGTTTTGCTAAGAATAAATTTGTTACTTTAACCGACACTAAAATAAAACCAATGAATAGATGGAAAAGTGGATGGTTGGGGATAATTAAGCTTGCTTATAATCAAAACAAACCCAGTCAATATTCCTACTAACTTCAAACTAAATCTTGAAAAAATTCACAACGAGATTTCGATGAGATTTTCAGTTCTGTATAATCCCAAAAAGTTATCGAAAAAATCAACTAGGCTTTAAAAAATCCCGGTAGACGTACACGACCGCGTTTACCCAAGGTTTACATCGGGTTTACCAAAGAGCTAGGGGTTTTACAATACATGTCAAGGGGAGACGGCCATTGCGTGACCCATGGGTCCCCGGGTCATAAGAAACTATTGATTCCAGTGGTTAATCCTGGTCAAGTTGCAGTTAATTAGTCTCTAGCAACGTCCTTTAGGTATAGAAACCCGAGATCGTAAGTCGCGCCTGATTGGATCCAAGGGTTGCATTTTTGGTTGCAAAAAATAGAAAATATGAAATTACTATGGAAATACAGAATATGAACATATTGAATATGAAATTACTATGGAAATACTAAATATGAAATACATGAAAATAAATATGAAATACTATGAAAATTATGTCTAATCTAAGTAAATGACTCTAAAGTCTGACTAAAACGATAATCTTTAAACATTTCAATTATATCATCTTCATTTTGTGAAGTTTTACCATTCCTTTCGGCTATTATATCATTACCTGCCACTAAAACTATACCTTTAGGAAACATTTCTAATGGTAGTAAAGGTTCAACTAATTTATTCTCTAAAATTTGACTAGTTATGTTATTTGCAACTGTTCTTCCATGATATAATGCCAAACCTGCTGTTTTAAGTAATGGAGTGTCAACTAAATCTCCTACAATAAAGAAATTAGGGATTATAATATTATCATTATTTTTCAATTGTAAATATTCATTAACTTTAATATTATTGTTTTCTGTGATAAAACTAGATAATTCAGGTGATAAGAAATCAATGTTATTATGATGTGAAACACACCAAATATTGATGTCAGAAGGAATAATTTTATCATCAATAGTTTGTAAATTACCTCTTGTAATTCCAGTTTCAGAACTTTCAAAATTTTTCTTAACTCTTGTATTCATTATCATATTCACTCCACTATCCTCTAAACTGTTTAATGCTAATTTTTTAAATTCCATAGATAAATGTTCGGGAGGTAAAGTTGAATGAGGATGAATTAAATTGACTTTACAAGGTAAATATTTTTTAAAATTTGAAGCTAATTCTATCCCCACGGCACCACCACCAATAACTGATATTATTTTACCACTTTCAAATAGTTTTTTAGTTTCTCTCATCTCATTAATAAATGATTCATAAGTTTTAGCTTCAGCAGTAATTGGGAAATTTCTATTCCTTCCACTGGCCATAACCACATAATCAAAATTTAAAAGGTGTTCACCTAAATTATTGTTACTGGTATCATTCAATGTTGATTTATATTTAGCTACTTGAGTATCTAAATAAGTTACATTACCTTGAATAATATTAACTGTAACATTACTATCCTTAGAATTTTCAAAATCAATAGGTAATTTCTCAAATGGCACATATTGAGTTTTAGCAAATTCAAGATCCACTATACATCGAGGCACTCCCATACTATTTACCAATCCAGATCTTGGTTCAATTAAAGTAATACTAACTGGTGAATTAAAATTACCAAATTTTAAATTTTTTTTCAATTCAAAATTCTTTATGAGTGATGTTAAGGTAGATAACCCTCCATAGGATCCTCCAACTACTAATATATTTGTATGTGTCATACTTTTCCTGAAAAAAGACATTATTAGTGGTTTTTTAATGGGGTTTTATGGCGTTTAAATATGGCTGCAAAAAAAAATCGGATGCGAGAAGAGTCGGTCGGTTAAAATTGATGGGATAGATAAAAAACTTCGGACACGTTATGTCAAAAAGTTATCTAAAAGATCTTTTTTGATTGTGTTCAGGGAAATAAAGGACAGTGAAAGAAAAGAAAGTTCATTTATTCATCTTTAATTATATTTTAATCTAAATTTTCTATTCATTTCAAATGCAATTTCATTTAATATTCTATCAATTTTTTTACTTTCTAATAAATAATTTTCAAATTTTTTACGTTGATATTTTAATTCATCAATTAATGGGAATTTTTCATTATTTTGATGATTATTATAATAAGGATTAATTAAAATATCAAATAATCCAACCCATTCTCTTTTCCAATACCTTTTAAAATTTTCTTTTAATTTATTTTTACCACTATTTAATTGTTCAATTTCAATATATTTACCAAATAATAATGTATGAATGATTGAAGCAATTCCATAATAATCAGCTTCAAATGACCATGGTTGTTTATTATTCATTTGTGGACAATCTTGTTCATCAGCTTCCCATGAATTAATAAATTGTGTACCATCAGGGAATAATGATAAATCAATTGATCTACCAAAATCAATTAAAATTAATTTATTTGAAAATTTATTAAATTCAATCATACAATTATCAGCTTTTAAATCTCCATGAATTATTCCAATAGTATGTAATTTTTCAATAATTTTAAGTAATTCAATTGTGAAAAATATACATAATTCTTCATCAACTAGTTCTCCTTTACTTCTATAATAATTCACAATATCTAACAATGTTCCTTGACTTAAATAATTTAATATAAGGAAACTTTCATCTTGATACATAAAAAACGATTCTGGTTTAATTATTCTTGATTTAATGTCTTCTTCATCAATTAACCTTTTATGAATTTGATTTAATATATAAAATTCCCAATTTGATGATCTAGTTTCAGCTTTTAAAGCTTTTAAATGTCCTAATTCATTTTCAATAAGGTAAACATATCCAAATCCACCTTGTCCTAATTCACACTTAAGTGAATAAATATCATCTCCACAAAAATTTACAATTGATGAGCTTGTATTATTTGATATTTTTTTGGTTTTTGAATCAGTAATTGATCTAAATTTTTTAATTGCTTCAATAAATTGTGTTTTGGTATTATTATTATATCCTTTATAGCTTTCAATTGATGGAATTAAATGTGAAAGTAAATTATTTCTTAATTTTTCATCTAATGGATCAACTATGTTAAAATCATGAGGTGTTTCAATAAATGGCGAACTTGCAATATCTTGAGTTCCTTGTTGATTTGGTGGAGTAATTTTATTGGTCATTATCTTTTCATTGTCATTATGATTGTTATTAATATTATCGTTATTAATATTACTGTTATCAGGTTTATTATTATTGTTGTTATTTTTATTTTCTTCGTTATCATTAATAGTATCATTTACTTTATTATGGAAAGTTTCAGTAACAAATCCATCATAATTAGTTGAGTTTGACTCAGATACATTGTCATCGTCAGGGATTTTAGAAGCATCATTAAAAATATTATAAACTTCATTATTAGCCATTTTAGAATAAAATGTAATAGTTGGAGATTTTAATTTTTTAGAATCTTCATCTTTTAACGGTATCACAAATGTATTTGATTCTCCTTCACCACTAATTGACTCATTATTATCTTGAATTGTATCTAATGTTGAAATTGGTTCATGTATAATTGTTGTTGCTGTTGTATTTGATTCAGTAATTGTTCTTAAATTTCTACATCTAGCTAATACTTCAACCATTGATAATTCTTCTTGTCCATACATTAATGAAGTATTAATCATAACTTTTTCAACTGGTTTACCTGGTTTTCTAACAACTGTAGTTATTTTCCCATCAGATTCTTGATGTGATATTATAGGTTCAGGTGGAAGTAATGAAGTTATTGAATCAGTAATTGGTACAGAAATTGGGGCCAGTGTATTAACTTCTGGTTTATCACGATATACTTGAATCTTAGGTTGACTGTCACCACTCAGGTTTGATCTTTGAGATAATATTTCACCATTCCATGGTTTGGCAATAAAAACATTTTCCTTTTTCCTTAATTTCATTGATCCCATATCTTTTGAATCATTAGTGGTAGAATTAAATAAATTCTTAGTTATTGACATTTCACTTTCATCTACCAATACATTAAATTTCAGTCTCTTGATTCTATTGTTATTACTATTATTATCGATATTTATTAAATTAGTCAGATGAATTGAAGTACCATTTGCAGGATCAGGATTACTTCCTCTTTTTAAAGTTAAAACTCTTTTAATTTCACCATCAGATTTATCTACTCTATAATCAGCTCTTTGTTGGAAATTTTCAAATGATTTAATTAATCTATTTATTGGTCTAGCATATACTTCAATACCAATTTGATAAACTTCCTTTGCATCATTAAATTTTTCCCTTATTTCTAATAATTTTGCAAATTCTTCATAATAAAGTGATAATTGTTTACCTATTTCTTTCTTTGATAAATAAATAAAGATTTCAATTGGAGAATCAGAATAATTTGCATATTCTAACCAAATTTTAAGATACCTTGAATCATTCTTATAATGTTCAAAATCTTTAAAAAATGATGTACATCGTTCTAATAAATTTACTAATCCACTTTCAACATTTTCTCCCATTGGATATACATTATGAATCCAATTTAAATAATCTATAAACACTTGTAATGGATCATCTAATTCATCAATATCTTTTAAATTATTTTCAAATTCTGACCTTTCAATTAATATACTTGATCTAGTCTTATTCAATTGAGAAGCTAAATTAGATACCGATCTTCCTGTCAGTAGTGGTTGGATATTTTCCTTGTGTGACTCTATAATTGAAGCATTGACCAATGAAGCGACCATCTTTCTTCACCAAACTAAACCGTTCTAAAACCTAAAACTAATCGTTCAAAAACTAATCGTTCAAAGCTAAACCGTTCTAACTTGTCACTAATCTTCAAGAAGTGTAAACAAACGAGGAAAGAAAAACAAATACGCACTGGGACCTCACAGCGCGAGATGATGGCTCTAGTTCCAGAAGAACGTCTCAATGCTGCTTTACTGGCATAGGGTGCCTATCTGTGTGTCAGTAGTACGCATACTTTGCATTGAAGAAATGCAATACCAATTGAGTATTGGTCATAGTTTCTTGGTGTTTTCTTTGTGTTTTCTGTGTCTCTATATATGTAGAGATCAATAGATTTTCAATCACCCAGTTCCCATGCCATAGGAACGGAGTAATGCTACTAATGGTGCATCTAATGGTTGACTTCACGTTCTAGGTCAGGAATTGGCAAGGCGTCTATGAGGGGTTGCTTGCAACTCGAATTCAACTCGAAGGTCTAAGAAGTTGAAAGGTTTACAGGTGTAGAAAACTTCGCGTTTCTGACAAGTTTCCAGATTTTGGATCAACAGTTTGGTGATGCAAATCTTGTTATTATTAAGTTACTTGATAGTAACGGTTTATGGTAAGAACAATCCTTATTATAACGAGAGTTTAGAAATCACACCGTTACCACGTAACAATTTACTTGCGGAATTTGAATTTTCGGTTAAATCATTACCAAATAAAATTAGATATTTTGATAATTCAACTAATTTAGATTTAGAATCAACTGAATATACTTATTTCCCCAGATCAATTGGTCCATTGTTAGAACAGAATAATGCTAGAGAATTACATCTTCGTTTTACTCAAGGTTGGTGGGATTCTGAATTATGGGGGGGGTTACCTAAAAATGGTAGTAGAAGTGGTGGTACCGGAGTTGAATTATGGGCAATTATTGAATCACCAAATTCAAAAATTGCTTTGCAAAATTGGTATAAATTATCAAGACAATTATCAGGATTTTTCTGTGCTTCATTAAATTTTATTGATGAAAGTATAACAACTTTCCCTAAATCTTCTTCGATTTTCCCAATTGAAAGTTTTAAATCAGAATCAAAAAATAAATTATTCTTAATTAGAGCTGCTTTACCAAGTGAACCAATTTGTACTGAAAATTTAACTCCATTTTTAAAATTATTACCTACAAGAGGTAAATCTGGAGTTTCAAGTTTACTTGATGGTCATAAAATTTTTGATTCACTTTGGCATTCAATGTCGATTGACATTGTAACTGAATGTGATACTAATAGTGATGGCAATAAAAACAATAATAATAATAATATATGTAATTATAAAATGGATCAATCAATTATTACTATTGTTGATCTAATGAGATCATTACGTAAAAGTAAAGAAGGTCCAATTGCAAAACCAGTACCAGGTGATGATTTAAGATGTGATAATGTAAGAGGTCATAATATTTGGCAATGTTTCCCATTAGGACTTGAAACAGAATTAAAATATGATTTAAAAAGTATATTTGGTAAAAATATTAAAGGTTCAAGTTTTGAAGATGAAATTAGTCCAATTAAAATTAATTTTGAAAATAATGAAGATTGGAAAATTAATATTATAAAAGATTTAAATATTGATACTTTAAATAAAGGTGAAATTTATAATATTAAAGGTAATAAAGAAGTTAATATAGAATTTAATATTTCAAATACTACCAATATACCGAAAATTAATCAATCACCAATTCAAGTATCAAGATCATTAACAGGATATTCACAAGATCAAGGAGGTTTTAGAGTTTCATTTAAAAATAATAATAAAGATTCATCAATTAAATTTAATTATTTTGAATCATTACCATGGTTTATAAGATTATATTTAAATTCGATGGAATTAACTAAAAATGGTGAAAAAATTAATGATATTTCAAAATATTTAAAATTAATTCATTATTTACCAGCAATTGATAGGAAAAGACCAAGTCATATGGAACTTGAAATCAATTTAGAGCCTTTAGAAAATATTATCTTAAATTATAAATTTGATAAATCTTTATTACTTTATGCAGAATATCCACCTGATGCAAATCATGGATTTTCAGTTGAACCTGCATTAATAACCATTTTATCAGATGAATCTAATTCTGATTCTAATCCAAATTCAAATTACCAATTGAGAACTACGTCATCATTAATTACATTACCAACGCCTGATTTTTCAATGCCTTATAATGTAATTATTTTAACTGGTACAGTTTTATCATTAGCATTTGGATCAATTTTTCATTTATTAATTAAAGATGTTATAACTGAAGAAGAATACGAAAAATTATCAGAAAATAGTAAAATTAGAAAAATTATTAAAGGTATAAAGGGTAAAATTTCAATAATTAAATCATTAGTTAGGAGATAGATAAAAAATAAATAAAATATAGCTTTTTATTCAGTGTTATTGCGGATAAATCATCGACACCTTTTCTTTCACTGCTGTAGAATCCATCCAGATCAATATTAAATATTTTAGTATATTTTCATTCCAAAAATTGCTTGAGAGTCGAACTAAGTCACGAAGATAATCTGTTTTATGGTTTTCTATAAATTTCTTTATTTTTTTCAAAATCTAGACACGTGACTTGCTCGGACTATGAAAGAGATACAAGACGATAGAGACTAATAGTGACGAGAAAGTAAAGAGATGGTAATGATATGGTACTCCGTAAGAAGGCAAGTAAAAAATTGTAACATTAATATGAAATAAAAATAGTCTTTGCTTTTTAAATAATTAAATTAAATGTAAAAATATTAAAATATTATGATAATATTGAATTAGATAGGAGAAATTAAGTTATGCATCTCTCTATATCTATTCAGAAGATTTAAAAATAAATGTAACAAATACACTTAATGCTAATAAACCACAAATTAAATTTGGACCAATTTGATCAGCGTATAAAACGGCTCTTTTCTCTCTAATCATTTTAGTTCTCCAAACATACATAAAAATTGAATAAATAAAAGTGACTAAAGTACAAATAAAAAACATTATAGCAGCAGTTATTGAAGATTTTGTACCGTAGTTTAATAAAGTTGTAGTGGTTGCACTTAATATCATACCAATGGATAACCAAGAAAGGTAAGTTCTTTCAGAAGCAAAATAAACTTTCGGTTCAATTCTAATTGGGATTGAAATTGATTTACCTTTTGGAATTTTATCTTTAAAAGTTTGATTTAAATCAAAATTTGTACCAACTTTAACTGTAAATTCTCTATCATCTTGGAAAAATCTTGCCATTTTAGCATAATAACCATAAAGTAAATCCATAATTGGACTATTTGATTCTCTTAAATATGATGAAGGTAATAATAATGGAGTATTATCATCTAAATCTTCTTCTAATGGATTAATATCATTTGAAAATGTAACTCCACTTGAACTATTACCAGTATAAGTACCTTGATTTTCTTCATCATCTAATTCATTACCTGAAGCAGTTATTCTTTTAGTATGATTTCTATTAATACCAAATTCTTCTTGAATTTTTGGTTTTCTAATATCAACATCCATTTGTGGTAACCAAAATGGAATTAATTCAACATAATCAGGTAATAAAGCAGCACCACCATGAATAAATTTTGAAAATTTTGGTACAGCTTCAACTAAATGAGATGTAACTAATTCTCTAATCCATAAAGGAGGTTCTTGACCTAATTGAGTTTGTAATTTAACTTCTAAAACAGCATAAGGGAATCTACAAACATCTTTTTCAGGTAATTGATTAAATGGGAAATCAATACCAATATCCATTCTTCTCCAATTACCTTCAGTTCTATCAAATCCATCAAAATTATCTTCTCTAACCATAGTTAATTCAGTATCTAAAGAGATTCTAACTCTCGCATCACCAGGTAATTGGAAAGCGGTTCTGTTATAGAATGATCTCATAACAGGTCTCATTTTATCTTTTAAAACTCTATATTGAACTTCAGTTGCTAAATTTTCTAAATTATCAATTTGGGCAGCAGTTTTTTTACTTTCCTTTCTCATTTTATCGAAAACTTGTTTAGCAGTTAATTCACCTTTTAAAAAAGAATTAACTTTCTTTTCTTTTAATGAAAATCTTGCTTTAACAGATTTTTCACCAGTCCAATCTTCTCTATGAGTTTTTCTTTCAACAAAAATTTGATCACTTTTCATACCACCATACCATCTTAATCTAATTGCTTCAGCACCTTCATCTTTTCTTAATCTACCATAGTATAAATCCATATCTTTATTATCAAAGTAAATTGAAGTAATTGCAGAATCTTCAGGTTCAAATTCTTTATCAGCATTAAAAACTAAAACTGGTAAATGTTTTAAAATAATTAATTTTAACTCAGTTATATTATCAGGATGAACCCAATATTTTGTTGTTTGTCTAACAAAATTTTGTTGAGAACCACCAGCTGAAGAATCACCTTGAATTGGGTTACCTCTTGTTCTAACTAAATCATATAATTTTGATAATTGAACAATTAAAATATCATAATTATCTTTAAAAAAAGGTTTTGAATTTAATCTTGCTTGAAAAATTGGTCTTAAATGAAATTTTGTTAATTTATCATGTTTTTTAACAATTTTTTGGAAACCAGTATAATTTAATCTAGTAAATCTTGCTAAATCATGAACATCAGCAATAACATCACTTAATTCATTTTCTAAAATTTCAAATTCTTCATCTGATGCAGTTTTAATATTTGAAATTAATTTATTAACTGATTTTTCACTATCTTTTAATCTTCTATTAACTTCAGTCAGTTTAACTTTAGTAAAACTATAAACTTTATCTAATTGAATTTCTAATTGACTTAAGAATTCTTCTTCAAATTCATTTTTCCATTGATAATCATTAGTTTTTAAAGTTTTCTTTAAATGATGTTTTAATTCATCATAATCAATATAATAAAATGAATATTCTTTAATTAAAGATTTTCTTAAATTTTCACCAAATTTCATCTTTTCAACTAATCTTTTACCAACTAATTTGTTACCAACTAATGTATTACTACCAATGTTATACCAATATGTCGCTACTACTGTTGGTGTTACTACTGTTGGTGTTACTGGCGTTAATTCAAATGAAATGAAGTCCTTTAATTTCGATGAGACTTTTCCTTTCCACGTGTGGTAAGAAATTTTGAGAACACTGCGACGTTCAAGTGCGGTACATCCATAGTTAGCCGTCCATAGTTAACCCCCGATCCTAGTTAATCTAACAGTAATTACAATTTACTTAAGCATTTACTATTCAACTCACTGTTTAATTACTAATATTACTATTAATATTCGTAATTATTATCTCTACACTTTTAACCCAAACTTTTAGAGTTTGAAATTTCAAATTTTAACAAAAGTTAATTTTCATCGGAATTATTCGTCACAAGATACATTTCCTAATTAGTACTTGACTTTGTCCATTGTTCCTAATGTTCCCCTAGACTGGTATTTATCAAACATTGGTATTGATCGTTGTAGCTGTTCTTATACTTGTTCTTGTTCTTATGCTACTTCATTTTTCTAGTACATTCTAGTTATGGTTGTTATTATTGTTGTTACTTCAATCTGTTCTATTATCAATGTCTCTCTGTAGAATATGTCTCATCGATTAAATGCTGAGCCGCACACAATGCATCTTATCTTATTGAGCTATAATTAGATTGTAAAAGCTTTTTTCCTTTAGTTGTGGAATTTTGTTTAATGGTAACAAACATATTATGTTATATTATGTTATAGAGATGTTCTTGGACATAAGATAACTTCAAGTAAGATATTTTTCCTCTTTATAAGTCTGATAATTGAGGAGATTAATGAGATGAGATGAGATGAGATGAGCTTATCAGTTATGGACATAATTGTTAAATACTACTTTTTACTACTTTTCACTGATTTTATTACTTCCTAGTGGATTTAAGAAGGTCTATCTATCCACATATACTGTATATGTTAAGATCTATCAATTTCAATATTTTTATTTTTTACAGTCTTACTTCTTCCTTCTTCCTTCTCGTCAACTACTTCCAATCTCACTGTAATACCAATATAGTTGTGAAATTGACAAAAAATCTAAAAACCGCTTACTATCTGTCTAAAAATAACGAAAAATTATCCATTATATTCTCCATGCCTACATTATACCATACCCATTTTAAATAATACCTACTTGTTCACCCCCCCTCTACTTAATGACTCATTAAATTAGAAACGTTATAAACCCCAACCCCGGAGAGTAAAGATTCTCAAAAAGTTCTCAAGAAACGAAAAAAATCAAATCAAAACCCCAGAGAGACAATTATGATTAGATCTTTCCACACGTCTACTAGAATCTTATCTGATTTCAGTCATGTGGTGATAGGTGGTGGGATAGTAGGTACTTCCATAGCATCGGAATTATCAACAACTAATGGTACCAATGTATTATTAATTGAGAAACATTCCCATTTAGGAACTGAAACAACATCAAGAAATAGTGAAGTTATTCATGGAGGTTTATATTATCCTAAAGATTCATTAAAAGCTAAATTTTGTATCGAAGGGAAGAACTTAATATATGAAGCGTTAAATAAAGGATTATTTAATTCAATTCAAGTTCAAATTAAAAAATGTGGTAAATTAATTGTTGCTCAAAATGATGAAGAATACGAACAACTTTTAAAAATTAATAAATTATCAAATCAATTAAATGTTGAAACTGAATTTATTAATAAACTGGAACTTCATTCAAAGTATCCATTAATTAATTGTAAATATGCATTAAATAGTCCAACTACAGGAATTATTTCAGTTCATGATTTTTTACTTTATTTTCAAACTCAATTTGAAAATAATGATGGTACAATTGTTTTCAATACAAAAGTTAATGATTTAAAATATAATAAGGTTAATGGTAATTATACAATAACTTGTAATGATGATGAAAGTGGTGAATCAACAGAAATCACTTCCGATTCAATTATAAATGCAAGTGGATTATATGCAACTGAAATTTCAAATTATTTATTACCAAATAAAATCAAACCTTATTTTGGTAAAGGTACTTATTTTAGTTATTCACCATTGAAAAATCCTGGTAAATTAACTGATAAATTAATTTATCCTTGTCCTAATCCTAACGCTGCTTCATTAGGTACTCATTTAACTTTCGATATGGGTGGTCAAATTAAATTTGGCCCAGATTTAGAAATGTTAGATCATATTGAAAATGCTGATGATATTGATTATACCCCAAGTTTTGAAAATCTAGAGCCTGCTTATGAAGCAGTTAAAAGATATTTACCTCATATAAATTTACAAGATTTAACTCCTAGTTATACAGGTATAAGACCAAAAATTAAACATCCTTCTCAAGGATTTGGTGATTTTATAGTTAGAGAAGAAGATGGATTCCCTGGGTTTGTAAATTTATTAGGTATTGAAAGTCCTGGTGTTACTGCTTCTTGGGCTATTGCTAAACATGTAAATAAACTAGTTACTTAATCTCAAACAAAAACACAAACACAAACACAAACACAAACATATAGAGAGATATATAGATGTTTACGGGGAAAATATTCTATTAATTTAATATACAGTTACTCAGTCTTTTGTCTTTTATTACTTTGAATAGTTGGTAAATTTTCAGGACGAGTAGGAGGTGGTAATTCAGTGAAAAATGAATGTAATAAACAATTTGTCAGATTAATTCTCTTACCAGGATCTAATGTAGTCATATCATTTAATAAATCTAATGCAGTTTCAGTGGCAGCACTAAATCTATTTCTTAATTCTTGTCTTGAAGGTGATGCATAAACATTAATTGAATTATATAATGGTAATGAAGTAACATTTGGCCAATTTGCCTCTGTTGGAGTACCCAAAGCTCTAAATGTAACATCTAATTGATTAACATCATCTGTACCAGGTAAATAAGGAGTTCTTAACATCAATTCTGCAAATATTATCCCAATAGACCAAATATCAACTTGAAATCCATAATGTTTTGCACCAAATAATAATTCTGGTGATCTATACCATCTTGTTACAACATTACATGATAAATCTTCATTAGCATTACCTAAACTTCTAGCTAATCCAAAATCAGCAATTTTTAATTGCCCATTGGGGGAAATTAATAAATTATTTGGTTTTAAATCTCTATGAATTATAAAGTTTCTATGACAATGATGAATTCCTCGAAGTGTCATTAATAACCATGATTTAATATCTCCTGGTTTGAAAACTAATGATCTATCCTTAATCAACACCTCTAAATCACACGGTAAAAACTCCAATACTAAATTTAAATTGTTATCTGATGAGAAAACATCAATTAATTCAATTACATTATCATGACGAAGTTCTTGTAAATATTTAACTTCTCGTATAGCTGACATATCCAACCCATCTTTAAATAATCCAGTTTTGATTTCCTTAATAGCTATCTGTCGAGATTTCTCAGTATGTCCCAAATATACAACAGCATAAGTACCTTCACCAACTTTCCTCTCTTTACTATATTTCATCTTTAACTTAAACTTGGGATCTGAGAAACTGAAAAAGTGTTGCGATTTTGACAACATCACCAGTCACGTGATACTGATTTTGATTATTCTGATAATCCTAGATTCTTAAGAATATTAAAAGGAAATAGGAAAAGTAGTAAAAAACCAATGATATTAATGCAAATATATATATTAATTATTAAGTTTGTTAATTATCTAGAGAAAAAAAGGGGAAGTATAGCTAAAGTTATGTTATGTTATATTTGGTTTAATCAACTATTCCTTGAACACATTCCCATTGAGCAAAAACGTACCAACTATTACCACTATCACCAATGACTAAACCTCTATAAATACCTAATTCAACACATTTTATAGTATTTTCATAATCACCATAAGGTTTATTTCTTTCATCATTAATTAATTTAAAATATTTCCCACTTGGACTTTCAATTACAACTTTAAAATCTGGTAAAAAATTTGAATTTAAATTTGAATTTAAATTTATTAAACCAATTGATGGATATTGTGAAATAATAAAATTATAAGAATTTTTAACAATAATTTTATTAGTTTGTGGAGATTTAACATATAAATCATTTGATTGTGATTGAATTGTTGGGAATCTAGGTACAAATTTAATTGATTTATTTTCATTACCATTATGATAAATTGGTATAACAATTGATAATTCATGAATATTATTAAAATGTTTTTGTAAACCTTTTTTACCTGAAAAAATTTGTAAAACTCCAATTGTTTCACCTTGTGGTAAAATTGATTTAATTTTTGCATATCTAATATTATTTTTCCAATAAATTTGACAAAGACAATATTCATTACTGGTTATTTTACTAGTTTTAATTAATGTAAATAATTCAATATCAATTGGAATCTTTAAATCAACTTCAAAAATTTCATTATTATAAAGTCTTGTTAAAGCATTATTAAAATTTGTAAAACTTAAATTATTTTTATGATAACCTGAATATAATCTTGGTAAATGAAATGCAATATTTGGTTCAATTGGTGGTATTACATGTTGTAATTCAATTATTGATGGTAAATGAGTTGAAATTAATTTTGTTGGTTTTGTCAAAAAATAAAATTCATTAAATTTTTTTGTTAAATTACATGTATCGGGATGTGAAAAATTATAAATATCAATAATTAAAAATTGTTGATTAATTAATACTGTTAACCAACAATGATTTATAACGTATTGTTCATCATGATAAAATTCATTTGGTTTTTTCCAAAATCCTAAAGCAATTTCACTTTGAATTTTTAATGCATCTAAAACTTTTTTAAATAGATAATTTATTTGAAAAATTGAACCTTCACCATTATTTAAAATTTCTGATAGTTTTGGTTTAATTTGTTGAATTTTACCATTTTCTTCAATAATTTTAAATTTTATAAAATGCATTAAAACACACCTTAATTGTAAAAAAATATTATTATTAAATTTAATTCCAATATCACTAATTAATTCATTTAAATTTGTATTAAAATCATATCTTTCAATAAATTTATCAATTTTTTCAATTAAATTATTTGACAAATTAAAATCTACATTTTCAAATGATTCTTCATTACCAATAGTTTCATCAGTATTAATATCTGAAATATAATCAAATGGTTTAACAACTAATTGAGGATCTTCTCTTAAAGTTCTTCTAGTTCTTGATTGTTTATCACTACTATTTAATGAATTCATTCTATTCATTTCCAGTTTAAATTCAATCCATCCCATAGTTTCTTCATTTTGTAATTTTGCTTCTAATGGATTTAATTCTTCCTTCTTTTTCAATAATTTTTTAAAAATATTTGAATTATTATTTTTGGTTTTCTTATCTCGGAATATCGAATCCATAACTGATTTATCTTCATTTAATTCTCCATTTAATGTAACTGATTTTGAATTATTATTATTATTATCATCAACCGTTAAACCTTTCATCCTCATTTCTTGTTCTTGATACTCTCTTTCATATTTATGTCTAAGAAATGATCCGGCACTAGTTGCACTCAATTCTGATAAATTTAAAACATCACTTTGTAATGATTTAATTGAATTCTTTAATTCTTGTTGTTGTAATTGTGATAATCTCATAAATTCTTCTTCAGTTAACATTACTTTATTACCAGAAAATCTAAAATCATCAGCATCATAAGGAATTTTCAGTTGCAGTTGCAGTTGCATTTGCAGTTGCATTTGAAATTGTTGTTGTTGATATTGTTCTTCTTCAATATCATGAACATTAATTTTACTACTTTGATGTTTTGGTGGAGGTGGAGGTGGTGGTGTACCATCATCATCTTCATAATCATAAACATTAATTTCTTCATCAGTTGCAAATTTTGACATTTTTTTACTTAATTCAGTTTTCCTTGATGAATCTTCACTAATATATGAATCTTCTTCCCGATATTTATAACTTGGTGATTGAACAGGACTATGGTTACCATAATGTTGTTGAAGTTGAACTTGTTGTTGATGTTGAGGACTAGATCTTGATTTATTACCTCTTTGAGATCTTTGCAATTCTTCTAATTGCAAAATTTCTAATTCTAATTGTTTCTTTTTAAGTTCAATTTCATCTTCAGCGTATGATTTTCTTTGACTTGGAGATTCATTAACAGGTGAATATTCAGGTGTGGGTGTATGAGTATTATTATTATTATAACCTTGACCTGATCCATAAGGTGAACTTTGTTGCTGTTGTTGTTGTTGATAATGATCATAATTTTTTAAATTTGGAGTTGAATATTGTCTTGAATCTTCAAATTGCTGTGACATTGGTCTATATTTATTACCCTTTTGTTTACCATTTGGTGAAGGAGAATTATTATGATTATTATTACTTGATTCCACTTGTCTAAAATCAGTTGTCAGCATTCTTTTCTTTTGATCTAATTCAACAGCTTTTTTAATATGATAATTTTGTTGTTGTTGTAATTGTTTAAATCTTTCAATTTCTCTTTGTCTAGAATTATTATAATCATCATTCTTTGAATGTTTTTTCTTTCTATATGGGTCAACTGATTTACTTAAATTTTCATAACTATTATCAAAACTAAAATCATCATATTCATAAACTGCAGAAGTATTAGGATTTGTATTCATACCATTTCTCTTAGACAGTGGTGAAACATTTTGGTAATAAATATGTTTGCTTTTTGGAGTGGTATGAGTTGGGGTTGCAGGATTTGAATGATGTTGTTGGGATTGATGTTGTTGATGGTTTTGATGGCTTTGATGATTTGAATTCATTGAATTATTCATCATTGAAAGATTGACTTGAGAGTTATTCATTGAAGAACTCATGGTGGAAGAATTTAACTGGGAAGTATTCATAGTATCAATTATTTTAACATAATCTTTTGGGAAAATACCTTCCGCTTTATTTCTTCGAAGTCTACCACTCCACCAACTTTCATCAACTATAGAATAAACATCAATAACTTCATTTTCAATAAACCCTAAATCACCATCTTCTTCACCAGCCCATGAAACTTTTGTTTTAACTTTAAATGGTAAAGGAGGAATTGACATTATATAATAAAAAGCAAAAAGCAGATCTATGAGTTAACGATGAAATGAAAAATGAAAATAAAACAGATAGGGGGAAAAGAATTATTAATTATTAAGGAAATTTTATTATTAAAATGATGATATGAAAAAAAAAAAACAAAATGCTATAAGATTTTAATGCAAATAAGTAGTTATTCTATGAATTCTTTCTAAAATGAAAAAGTGTGTAAAATCTTTGTCCAAAAAAAAAAAAACACTCAACCAGATATGAATATTATGATTCAGCTAAAAAAACAGTAGCAATGAAATAAATGATAGCAGTTCTGGTAGTCAATTCTGGTGGTAATTAATAATGGAAAAGAACAACACTTATGAATTGAATTAATATTAAAGGATCACCAACTAATGAAGGGGGCTAACCTAACTTTTTTTTTGACAAAAGAATGAATGAATGGAAAGAAAAAAATAAAATTTCTGATTTCCAAAAGAAAAGAAAGAATTTGATAATGTTCCAAATCAGAAATTTTTGTTTCTTCTGATTAAGGTAAAAATACAATTAATGGAAAAAAACGTAAACTTGAAATTAAAACAGTTTAAAGGTAATTAATTAACGTTAAATGGCTGCAAAATTTCTCAATTGGTGAGAATTGTAAACAACCCAAGTCTCATCGATTTGGAATTTTTGATTTTTTGGTTTAAGCACTGTGAAATTTTCACTATTGGGAAACGGACAATAGTATTATGATGAATTAGGAATGGCAAGGAAGTTGGGTATGATTGGTTGTGTAAATAAAAGGATTTAGGGGGAGGGCTCGAAGGGTGGAGATATACAAGTGAAATTTGGTGGTTTTTTCCCACCTATTTTTGCACCCATTTTTGTTTACTCTTACTGGGTAATGATTGACGTAAGCCGGGTTAAGGTACCAATGTATAGAGAAAAAGTTTAAAATGGGAATACACAAGGCCATAAAAATGACACATCAATAGAAAATGAACTTGAATTCAGAGTAAGAAAGAAAAAGGTATATATATATATATATATATATTTTATACAGGTATTTAAATGTTAAGTTTATTTATGAAAGAACAGTCTGTTACTTCTAAAATCTTTTTAGATTTACTGCTGTTGACGAACACCACTTACAATATCATCAACTCTTAATAATAAACATGCACTTTCAATTGCAGTTTTAATAGATTGTTGTTTAATAACTTCAGGTTCCCAAATACCATAATCATCCATATCAACAATTTTACCTAATTCACCATCAATACCAAAAGTATGTAAATCATTTGCATGTTTTGCTCTTAATTGTGATAAAATTCTAATTGGATGACCACCACAATTTTGAATTAAAGTTCTTGGAATTATTTCGAAAGCATCAGCAACTGCTTGATATGGCCATTGTGCAACACCTTCAATAGTTTTTGCCTTTTCTGATAATTTAACACTGACTGCCATTTCAGTTGCTCCACCACCTGGTGATAATGAAGGCTCCAACATAACATTTCTTGTAACTGCCATTGCATCATGTAAATTTCTTTCAATTTCATTTAAAATATCTTTTGATGCACCTCTTAACATAATTGTACAAGCTTGAGGATTTTTACATTTATTAATAAATGTGAAATATTCATCACCAATTAATTCAACTTTAAATTCTCCACAATTTAATCCAATATCAGATTCTTTTAAATCTTCAACTCTATTAACTATAGTTGCTCCAGTAGCTCTTGCAATTCTATTATTATCAGATTTTTTAACTCTTCTTAACGCGGTAACTCCACCTTTTAATAAATAATGTTGAGCTAAATCACTAACTCCCTTTTCAGTTATAACTAAATCTGGTTTAAATTCTAATAATTGTTCACAAATTAATTTAACTTGTTCTTCTTCAATTTCTAAAATTCTATTCCAATCTTCTTCTTTTGTAATTTCAATATTTGTTTGACTTTCACCTTTTTTATATTCTAATGGACAATCTAATAATATAATTCTTGGATTTTCAATAAATCTTTTCATTTTTGGATGAGTAATATCTTTATTTAATAATATACCATCTAAAACAATTGAATCTTCAACTTCTCCACCAGGAATTTTTTCAATTCTTACATATCTTTTAACATCAATTTCTTTATAATCACCATTTTCAATATAAACAGTTTTAACAGCTTTTAAAGATAATTCACACATTTTTTGTGACCATTTATTAATATATTTTGTTCCAATTGATGCTTTAATTAATTTAATCATTGATTCATCATTTGTAAAATCAATTGGTTTTGAAACTTCATGAATAATTTCTAATGCATCAGTTAAAGCTTGTTTTAAAGCTTGAATAATTATAACTGGATGAATGTTTTTTTCAATATATGGGAAAGTTTGAGCTAAAATTTCTCCTGCTAATATAATAACAGTTGTTGTACCATCACCAACTTCTTCATCTTGAGTTCTACTTAATTCAATCATTGATTTTGCTGCTGGATGAGAAACATCAATTTCTCTTAAGATAGCATGTCCATCATTAGTTAAAACAATACCACCCATTGGATCAAGTAACATTTTTAACATTGCTTTTGGTCCTAAACATGTTCTAATAATATCAGCAACTGCTTTTGCTGCTGTAATATTAGAAATTTGAGCTTGACGACCAGTTTGCCTCTCAGTTGAAGTATTCATATAAACCACTGGAGCTTGCATCTTTGTAGTTAATTCTGTCTTTCCTAATCAATCTATTTGATATTTGATATTTTCCCACTTAATAAAATATCAATCAATTAAAACTAAAGTCTCTGTAGATTTTGCCCTTCTGGTGATAAAAATTTTCAGCATTCGCGTTGATCTGTGAGGTTTTGAAGTTTTGAGAATTTAGTGAGTAGCTGTTAACTAAGGTAGTGATATTGGCTTTTTGGTTTCAAGTAAGGTGTTGTGATTTGGATTTGGGATCAGTTGAAGAAGATGGATTACATAAACCACACAGTCATCACGTTGAAAGATCTAGAATCATTGGATGCTAAGATTTTTGAAATTCAAGAATCAATCGATAACACTAATGGAGAAGTTCAATTAAAAGTTCAGAATAGTTTTGAAGATGGTCAAACAACTAAATTGGTTGGTGATATAATTAGTAAGTTATCAGATATTGGTGGTATTAATGGTGATGCTAGCGATGATAATAATATTGACAATTTGGAATTGTGTAGACTGAAACTTTTAGAATTGGAAGTTTATAATTTAGATATAGTTGATGAATTATTAAAATTATATGATTTAAAGATACAAAATTATTGGAATGTGAAGTACCTTAAAACAAGTGAAATTGTTGAAAATAACATTCAAAATTTAAATTCTGAAGATCCAAAAGATTTTGAACTAATTTTTAATGAAATTAAACAGTTGTCTGATGGTAATAATAATAGCTCACTTGATGAAATTTCTGATAAAGTTAATAACTACTTATTATCACAATTTGATGGAAAATTAAATAATTTAAAATTAAAATTAGAAAATGAATTAAATCATATATTAACTAATAATCAATGGTTATCGAACGATTTTAAGATTGAAAATGTATCATCAAAAGATATATCAATAATAAATAATTATACTTCACAGTTAATCAATTTACAATCAATAAAAAATAAACCAATTTATCCTGATACTTGGTGGGCAATTGATATTCTTTTAAAACCATTTTTTATACGATTTGATTATCATTTTAATAGTAACAAAGATACAAATAAATTATCAAAACCAGAATGGGCATTTAATTATATTGAAGACTTTTTAAGTAAAAATATTAAAAGTTTTGAATTAGTTATAAATCAAAGTTTTAAAAATTTGAAAATTATAATGATTTATCAAATTATAACTTCTTTATTAGTACCAATTAGGAAAAAAATTATATCTCTGATAAATTTATTAAATTTAAAAATTGAAGAATTTACAAATGAAGCATCACAAAATAATTATGAGAAAACTGGTAGATTATTGTCACATTTAATTTTTGAATTAACTTCATTTGATCAAAGAATAAGGACTAATTATAAATATAATCCGTTTATAATTGAAAATAATGTACCAAATAATAAATGGATGGGATTAACATCTGATATTTTATTACAAAACGATAAAGAAAGGTTAAGTACTTCAAATTGGTTATCATTTGAAGGTAAATTAGCTAATGAAAGATTTCAAAGTGAAATTATTAATGATATTAATAGTCTTAAAATCGATGTTGATTATAAATTGAACGATAATGAAGAAATAGAAGAAGATAATGATAATGAGATCGAAGAAGTAAAGATAAGCAGTAATAATAATAATGATAATGAAAATATTTGTAAACCAACATATTCAAGTTTAAATTTAGTTAAATTATTTGATAATTTAACAAGCCATTATCAAACAATGAAAATGGTTAAATTTCAATTAAAATATGTTTCCACAATTCAATTAAAATTACTTGAAAATTATAATCAATTTTTATCTTCAAAATTATCAAAATTTGATGAAATTTATAATCTGCTGAGAGTCTTAAATCTTATACCTGGTAGTATGGAATCATCAAGTAATTCAGAAGTTAAAGTTAGTGATAGTTTAAAAGGTTTATCAATATTAACTGAATTATATTGTCTGACGAAATTTCTTATAATTAATATGGAACGATGGAGTGAAGAATTAATTTTTATTCAATTATGGAATGCATTTAAAGCAGTTTCAAATAAAAATTATTCAAAAGATTCAAATATTTTTGAAGCTCATATTAATGATTATAAAAAATTATTAAAAGAAATAATGATTAGATATGAATCTTTTTTTAAAAAGGGGATAAGACAATATTTAAAAGATTATATTAATTCAAGTAAATGGGATTTAGAATTAAATGAAGTTAATCATGATACATCATTTGAATTTGAACCATTAGTAACTAATTTACCAATTTATTTAACTTATTTAAAACAATCAATACCAATAATTGATTATTTTCAAATTTGTAACGAAGTAATTAATTCAATTTGTTCACTTTGGTTTGAATATGTTATTACAAATAATAAATTTTCTAAAACTGGTGCAAATCAATTAAAAAATGATTTTGAATTTATAATGAATAGATTAAATAATCAATTACTTTTGACAAATTCAAATTCAAATTCAAATAATTTATTAAGTACTAATAATAATCATAATTTAATCAAGATTAACCAATCAATTGAAATATTGCTTAAATTTGATTATAGATTATCATCTAATTTATTAATTAAGTTTGATGATACAATTACAAATGGTACAATCAGAAATGAATTCCCAAGTAAATTAAATCATTTAAAAGATGATGAAATTAAAGAGATTCTTCATAGGATTATATAGAAGAAATGAATACATGAACACTTTCGTTGAATTTCACTGTTTGCAGCTAGCCAATTACCAGGAAATATCACATAGGTGGTGATAGTGGTACAGGTTATTTATCCTGGTAATACCCACTGGGGCTGCTGGTTGTCCAAGCTATCCCAGACTGTAACACCTATAAAGTTCAGTCTGATCTCTTGATCTCTTGATCTCTTGATCTCTCTGATCTGTTCATTTGAAAAAAGCGCGATAGTAAACAGAAGATGTCTTTGATGAGGAAGAGAGTACGTGGAATATTCACAGTAAAAATAGTTCCAAAGTGTTCTTTATGATAAGGAATTACTTCGGAAAAGTATTTTCTAACTATATATCATATATACTAACATTTTTTGTAGGCATTTGGTGATGATATAACGGAAGATGTACAATCTAAAAGACAAGAGACCAAATATGAAATAATGGCTAAATTATATAATACTGATAGTAATCAACAACATATATTATTACCACGTAAACCATTAGGTGTGTTGATAGGGAGAAGTAGCAGCTGTGACGTTAAAATAGTTGGTGCTGATGTGTCATCCAAACATTCAAAGCTTTCGTTAGCAAATAATAAAATACGTGATTATTTTTTTCTTACTGATTTAAGTTCAAATGGGACATTTGTTAATGGAGCTAAATTAGGTCATGGTAGTAGTGTATTATTGAAAAGTGGTGATAAAATATCATTTGCTAAAACTGGAGGGTCATATATGTTTAAATATTCACTTGATGAAAAAACTGAAGAAAGGAAAAAATCATTATTCGATGATTATACAATAGGTAAACAATTAGGTACTGGTCATTATGCAGTTGTTAAAGAAGCTAAAAATCGTTTAACTGGTGATATTGTAGCAATTAAAATTTTCCATCCAAATAAAACTTCCAAAGATTCACAGGAAGATGAAGCAAAATTACAACAAGAAATGGATTTATTATTATCAATTGATCATCCAAATATTGTTAAATTTATCAATAGATATGTTGAACCAATTAATCAATATTCAGTATCAACTTATCTTGTATTAGAAAAAATCAATGGTGGTGAGTTATTTGAAAGAATTATAAATAAACTGAAATTAAGAGAAGATGAAACGAAGGAACTTTTTAAACAATTATTATCAGGATTATTTTATTTACATGAAAAAAATATTATACATAGAGATATTAAACCGGAAAATATATTATTGGATATAACTCCAAGACATAATTTAAATCAAAAACAAACTGGTCCATGGGATGAAAATGAATATGATATAAAAGTTAAAATTGCTGATTTTGGTTTAGCAAAATTTATTGGTGAATTACAATTTACAAATACTTTATGTGGTACACCAGCTTATGTTGCACCTGAAATCTTAAATAATCAAACAAATTATACAATAAAAGCTGATTTATGGCTGAGTGGAGTTTTATTATACGTTTGTCTTTGTGGTTTCCCACCTTTTAGTGATGAATTAGCACCTCCAAATATGAGAGAACAAATATTATCAGCAAGTTATGCTTTTTATTCTCCTTATTGGGATGAAATATCAGATACTGCATTAGATTTAATAACTTCATTATTAGTTGTTGATCCAAATGAAAGATTTGATGTTAGTCAATGTGCAAATCATGAATGGTTTTCCGATGCCCATAATAAAACCATCAACCCTAATGATAATGATGATAAAAATAATAATAAGAGTATTAATATTGAATCTGATGATATTGAAATGCAAAGTGTGAGTACTGGAACAAGATCAGATAGCTTACAAAGAAGTAATTCAATGGGTAATTCATCTAAAGCATTTAGAGAACCGTTAAGATCTAATAGTCAACCTTTAAGTCTCAGAGATCGTTATGCATCAGAATTAAATTCTATACTGTATCAATAATAATTTTAATATTTATAAATATAAACTAAATATATAATTATGACGATAATATTTACATGATAATCAATTCCTCCCAGAATGGTTTGTTTTTTCCTTTTATTTCTAAAAAGCTTTTTCATTAACTATTCTAATTGAATTTGCACGAGTTTTGAAAAATGAATTTAAAATTGTTATATTTGAAGTTATTGAATTTTTCAAATTTAAATTTGAATTTAAATTTTTATTATTTTTTAATTGTTTTTGTGAATTTTCATAAATTGTTTTAATATCAATAAAAACTTTCATTGCATTCTTATATTCTTTTAATCCATAATAACATTCAAATTGTCCGATTAAACATTTTAAATCATTATTTTCTTCATTACCTAATTTAAACCATTCTAAACTTTTATTATAATTTTGGAAAATATTTAATTCCAAAAAACCTAAATGTAAAAGACTTTCTTTAGAACCTTGACTTGCACAAACTTCTAAATGATATTTGGCAAGTTTAGGATTAGTAATTGTAAATAATTGACTATAATAAAAATGAGCTTTTAAAATTGTTGCATCAGGTTCTCCATAATATAATGCTTTCTGTAAATAATATTTTGCTTTATTTAAATCTGGTTTTGGTTGTAAAGTATAATAATATATACCTAAATTTGTATAAACATGACTTGCAGCAATAGTTTTAGATTCTAATTCAATAAATTTTAACCAAAAATTTTCTGCTTGATTATAAGCATTTTTATTAAATGCCAAATCTCCTGCTAATTTAAAAATTAAAGGATGATTTATATTAGTTAATTCATTTATTAATTTACTTGCATCTTTTTTATCTTGCTTATTAGAATTTGGATCTTCTAAAATTTTAAATGATAATATGGAAATTGCATCATTATTACCCATTTCACTAGCTTGTTCAATTAATTCATCTTCTAAAGCAATTAAATTTTTATTTATTGTATTGGTGGTCTTCCTTATAACTTCTAATACTGATTTAAGTATCATTAATTCATTACTAGTAACTTTATTAGGTAATTTAATTTCTAATGGATTATCAAGTTTTGAATAAATTGATTCATAAATATTCATCAGTTTACTATAAGTTAGCGTACTATCTTTATCAAACAACATACGATTAATGAATTTTCTTTTAGGTATTATACTCTTCAATGGTGGTCTTGTTGGTGGGATCGTCACCGAACTATTGAATCTATAAAATCCACCATTTGGACCTAATCTCATACCTCTCATAGTTATGTCTCAAAATTAAATCAGATCATCGCGATTCAGATATTATCATTATATAGAGATATAGAGATTATCATCATATAGAGATTATCATAGAGTTTCAAAAGTTTCATGATTATTTCAATAAATAATTAAGATACTATACAAGAGTAACTTACAAAGTCACTATGCTATACTTAAAGAATGCATTATTTTAAGCTTCAATTCCCCATAACAACTCGGAAACCTTCAAAACTTCAAAACTTCAAAACTTCAAAACTTTAAAAAAACTTGAACTCTACGGATAATTATTATTATAATCAATAAAATTATCAACATGACCATTTGGAGAATTTACTGAACGATCTTGACCAGAATATTCATTAACCACGGGGAAGTCAAATTGATCTTGAGATATTCCTTCATAATCATTATTTACAATTCTTGAAGGAGTTGGTTCATCATCAACATTAACATCTACTCCAACAACATTATTTTCATGAGACATTTGAACAATATTTGGAGTATGAGACGAACTTAAAAAATCTGGAGTATTAGCTGAAAACATTTCATTATAATGGAAATTTGGTTGAAGTTCTTGATTTTTCCTTTGATTTTTATCACTACCTAATGAAGTTGGTGAAGTATCAGAACCGAATTGACCAATTGGTGATAATCCATTATTCAAGTCATTTGGTTCACTCCAAATTGATTCACCCCTTATATGTGCCCCATTATCTAATTTAAGATCATCGTTATCATCATTATTATTTCTATCATTATCATTATTAAAATTATTATTATTATTATTACTATTACTATTATTACCATTACTATTACCATTACTATTATTATTATTATTACTATTATGTATATCATTACCATTATTATTTAGATTTAAATTTAAATTTCTATCATTAAGAAGATGACCATTATCATTAAGATTAAGAAGATTATTATCATCATCAAAATCACCATCCAACATATCATCATCACTATTATTAGTTGAATTAACTAATGAATAGTTATTATTATTGTTATTGTTATTATTATGATTATTACCGCTGCTATGATTATGATTAATCATATAATCAGAATGATGTTGTTGAATTTTTTCTAGTATAAAATCATTTAAAGCACAAATTGAAGACTTTTTACCAACTAAAACATGAGGAATTGAAGTACCACCATCAGAATGTGCAGAACTAACTTGTTGACCTTCACTAAAATCATCACAAATTGACCATTGATTTGAGCTTTGATTTTCACCATTATAAAAATTAACAGAAAATTTTGGTTGATGTGATAGACTAACTCTTAATTCATTATTTTCTTTATCAATATTATTATCTAATAATGAACAAGTTAAAATATTTGTTAAGGGATAAAAAATTCTAAATAAAATTTTTGAATTATTTGAAATTGCTGAAAAGAAATAATTAATTTCTAAATTTTTTTTCAGTAAAATAACTAATAAATCAACATTTTCCATTACTTTAATTAATGTGAATGGTGATAAATTAATTAAATCATTTTTTAAATTAATTTCATTAAAAAATCCTGATTTAACTCTTTGCCAACTACCAACTGATAAAGAACTACATTCAATAAAACAATATTTTTCATTTATATCAAAATTTTTTGGATAATCATAATTTTTAAATCCACTACCACCACTACTACTACCACCATTTGAATCTCTTATTAAACTATTTGATCTGGAATTAATTGAACCTGGATTTGATGATGTTGATCTACCTAATCTTTCATTTTTTCTAACTTTTGCTCTTCTATTTTGAAACCAAATTCTAACAGCTTTTTCAGTCATATTAGTTTTATCACTTATTTCTTTCCTTTGTTCAGGACTTGGATTATGATTCTGATCAAATTCTTGTAATAAATAATCTAAAACTTCACCTGAAGCTCTAGTTCTTTTCCCCGACTGAAAATCATCACTCATGATTATTATTGAATTCTATAAATTGGTGGGGGTGAGTGGGATGATTAAACTTGATCCTTGATTAATAAATATATATGTATAAAAAAGAAGAATTTGTATAGTTTGTGTAATGAATCTACCAGGAACTAAACTTATGCCTTGTTCTTTAAAAACGTTAATAAAATATGTAGCTCAGCTCTTTCTACCAATTTCCAAAATTCTTTCTAGAAAACTAACCAACTAACCAACTAACCGTCTATAATATTGAAATTTGGTTAACCACTATATTTACCCAAGTTTGTACTGAAACCTTTGAACAAAAAAACCAGTATTAAAAGATATTATATATAAAAAAAAGGGGAACAATTCTAACTTTCTCTTCCTTTAGCTCTTTTTCCACCCTGTCTCTTTCACTTTCACTTTCACTCAACTAATTGAAACAGATGAAACGCTATCTGAAGATCAGGTAATTAGCGGCCCTCTATAAATGTTAATAGTTTTGATTTGAACCAACCCAACTAATGAAGTTGAAACTACTGTTTACTTTTAAAAAATAGGATAGTTAAACCTGCTGTACTTTTTAAGAAAAAAAACCAAATTTCTCATTGGGAATCCTTTCGCGGGAAACTCACGTGGTTTTGGTGGATCAAAGAATTTCTTTCCCTCGGGGCGGGAGCACCAGGGTTTAGCGACACGTTGAAGGAGGATTTACTACCACCCTTCGCCCTAAGACATGTTAACACATGTTAAGACATATATATGGAAATAACTAGAAATAAATAGGTTATATACTACTTTAAGACTTAATATATACAGCATAACACGAGGGGGTTTAACTACTTCCATTTTTTTTTATGGAATTGCTACAGAGAGAATTGGTGATAATACACTAAAGCATCTTGAATTATAGTCTGGTATTGAGGTTAACAGTAGGGTAAGATGGGTAAGATGGGTAAAAATTATGGGGACTAGACATTGGCATCAGATTTCGGAACTACACAACTGAATTAGCCATCACAGCAGGAACCAGAAATTAACATCCAATTAAGAACCATTAAGAACCAATTAAGAATCAGAAATTTAAATTGACCAGGGAACTGCAAACTAGAACTAGTACTAGAATTAGAACTATAATTAGAATTAGAACTAGAACTAGTGCTAGTTGGTTCCATAAGTTGAGAGACAGATTGTTAATATATGTTTAATGCTTTATGCTATAAAAATAAATCATCATAATCAATATCTGATAATGCATCTAATGATAATTTATAATCTTTCCAAAATTTAGTTGGTTCCCATAATTTATAACTAATTAATAAATCTTTAATTAATTTAATATTATCTATATGTTTTGTTTCAAGAATATCTTGAATTAATTCTCTTATTGACCATGGAATATTATATAAAAATTCATTATTAGTAGTTGTATTATTATTATTATTAGTTGCACTTGTAAATGAATCATTATGATGAGTTATAAATTTATTCTCCTTTTGTTGATTTAAATTTGTTGATTCTAATGAAAATTTAATTGCTGTTAAATAAATATCATTTTCATTAAAAATTTTACAATGTCCATTTTGTTTCTGTGATAATTGGGACTGTGATTGTAATTCCTTTTGTTTCTGTTGAATTATCTCAAAATCATTCGTTGTTGATAATAAACATCTTTCAGATAAATCTTTTAATAAACCATGTTCTAAATGTCCAATATTTCTAGAAATTAAAATTAATTTCCATAAAGTTATTATAAATTCAGGTAAATAACTTTCAGTTGTAATACATCTAAAAATATTTGCATGATAAAAATTATTTGCTAATGAAGAATTTAATGGTATGAATTCATCATTAATTGATCCAGTTAATATAATTTTAATATTTTTTTTATTATTTAATAAATAATTTAAATTTTTATTAACAATTTGATAAATTTTACTATTATTTTTACCTAAATTAATTAATTCACTAATAATTTCATTTTCTTTATTATTATAAGCTCTAATTATAATTTTATTCTCTAAAGTTTTATTTGGACCAAATATTGGTCCTGACATACTTAAAATTCCAACTTTTTTATCATTAATTTTAAAAATTTCTTGATTTTGAATCATTTCATATAATAAATTTATACAAATTATTGATCCTTGTGAATGTCCAACAAAAAATAAAAAATCACATTCATTAATACAATCTTTCCAATTATTTAATAATTTATAACATCTTTCAACTCTTTCATTAATTGTTCCTTGTCCTTCTAATGCAATAGTATCAATATTATACATTGAATTTAAATCTTCATATCCTCCTCCTTGTGATCCTTGTCCTTGACGTTGTTGTTGTCGATTACTTTTCAACCATTTTTCAATTGCTTTAACTGATTCTTCAATAAATTTTAATGAATTACCTGTACTATTCCCAATTATTGATTTGACAAATTTACTAGGTAAAAATCCATGAACTCCAATAACAACAATTTTTTTAATTTTATTAGATTTTTTAGTTTTTAAATATAAATGATTTTCACTTGATTTATTTGAATAAATTATTTTTTCTCCAATTAATCTTAATTTTGTTATAATTGTAATTGGTCTAAAATTATCTTCAATATGAGGTATTACTTTATCAATTTTAATTGATTTTTTTAGAATTTCAAGTTCATTTGATTTATTTGATATAATTGAGGAATTTGATGATAATAAATTTGGGGTTCTACTTGGACTTGTCCCAACACTAGTAGTGGTATTGGCATTAGCTAGATTAGTACTGTCGTTATTATTGTTATTATTATCTCCACTATTAGTACTAGCGTTATTGCTGTTATTGATGTTATTGTTATTAATTCCATTAATTCCATTGACAACGTTGCTTGTATTAGTACTTGAATTATTTTCAGGAATATTTACATTATTATTAGTTATATTATTATTTGTACTATCAACTGGATTACTAACAATCACTTGAATTGAATTTTCTTGTAATTCAGCTGGTGAAATTGGTGTTCTTCTAATATTATATTTAACCGGTATTAATTGAGTTGTTGTACCATAAACTGATAATTCATGATCATTAATTAAAAATTGACTATTAATTGTTCCTTTATATGCATAACAACTTGAATCTTTTGATTTTTCAATTGAATTTTTAGCAATTTTATACATTTCAACATCATTGGTGAAACCTTCATAATCTTCATCATCTTCATCTTCCGGTGGATTTGGTGAATTCCAAATCCATGAAAACCATCCACCACCATTTTCACCATTATTATTATTATTGTTATTATTACTGCCATTATTATTATGATTGTTATGAGACTGACGTTGATGCTCAAGTAATGGAGTTTCTTCAGTTACAATTTCTTGATTCCTATAAAAAACATAACCAACAACTGAATTTCTATAATTACCAAACCAATTCCCCCATGTTTGTTCTTCAAATTCCGGTACATCTCTACTTATACTAGGTCGTATATCAGTAACTTGAACTTCAACATTGCTAGTATTACCATTACTTAGATTACTATTAAGTTCATTTGAATTATTCAAATTATTCAAATTATTCAAATTATTCAGATTATTATTATTATTATTATTCCAAAACCACCAGCTTGTACCAGATTCATTTTGTCCATTGGTATCAATTATTATCTGATGGTCATGAACAGCCCCATTTTTACTCCTTATAGAACTTTCGTTGGAAACTTCCGTTATTGTTTTCAATAACCCATTATCTTCATCATCAATTGATCTTGATGATCTAATTGAACCAGAACTACTCTTAATTGAACCAACTTTTGAACTATTAATAGAATTTCTTGAATTTATCAATGGACTAGAACTAAGATTGGACATTGAAATAATGTATTGATTAGTATCAAACCCTTGAAAAGCAAAGCAAAGCAAAAAAACACTGGTCAATCCTGGCGTCCCTTAAGCAATTCTACTGATAGTGGTGTTCTTGTGACTTATCGCGATAATTTTTCTGGCAGGAGATAGTGAGAAGCAGAGATAGTGCGAGAAGGAGAGATCGTGATAAAGAGAGAGAGTAGATTAAGGAGAACAAGATTAGGGAGAATAAGATTAGAGAGAAGATGACATGGACGGAAGATATTCTTGTTCAATTGAAGGTCAGAGATGATTTGGAAAAGAAAGATTCCACTTACTATAAAGCATTTTATCAACTTCGAAAGATACTAGATAATTCAAATACTTCAAAATTCAATAATGATTTAGAATTAAGTGAAGATTCTATAAAAGTAAAACCAATAATTGATAATAATAAATTAATTAATGATATAAACAATTTACATTTGAATAATAATAAATTAGAGGAAAAATTAATTAAAAACAATAAATCTATAAAACAATTAGAGAAAGAGAATAGTAATTTAAAGAATAAAATTACTAATTTAAATTTTGAAATTAATGAAAAGAATAGAGCAATTGAAACAATTAATGATGAATTATTATCTTGTAATATTCAAAATAATGTATTAACCAATAAAATCGAAGAATTAACTAAAGAAAATGATAAATTGGTTGAAAGATGGATGAATAAAGTTAAACAAGATGCTGAAAAACTTAATGATGCAAATGAATTTTTAGAAAACATGAAAAAGTAAATATAGAAATAAAGGAATAAATATAGAAATACAGAAACACAGAAGTATATATATATATATATATATATCTATAACTTGATGTGATTTTAATGGGGCTTACAAAATATTATAAGATCACCTCTTCTTCTATCATCCCAATGGAAATAACTATTAAATATTCTTTTACATTCTTTATAACCTTTCTGTTCTAGTATTGGAACCATTTCATTAAATGCTTCGAATATAATTAACCTCTCTGGCCAATTATATTTAAATTTACCACTATCCTCCTTTTGATTTACTTCTGGTGGGAAATAAGAATCAATAAATAATTTTGGATCGTCATACAACTTATCAGATTCGTCTCTATAATTTCTTATAGCTTCAGCAGTAGGTGACTGTAAATGTAACGGTGGTTCACAAGTAATAAACCAAGAATAACTTCCACCATCATTTTCAAAAATTGAATTATGTAAATGACTTTGCCATGGAGTTGAATGACAAGGAGTTAAAAATCCAAAACTTTCTTGTTCAATTTTTAAAAAATCAATTACTTCAATAACACCTCTTTCATTAACTTGACTGAAAAAATAAGAAATTAATAAATTTAATAAAATTATAGTTACAGCTACTGGTTTAACAAATTTTTTAAAATTCTTATTATTTAAAAGATAATTTACTGATTGTGCAATAAAAATTAAAAAAATTGGCATTAATGGATAGATAAATCTAAATTCTTTATGTTCAATAATTGAAAATGAAAAAATTGTAATTATAACAACTATACCTAAGATTTTATTATAAATTTTAAATTTATAAATTGAAAATAAAAAAAATGGTAAATAAGTCATTAATAAAATTGGAATTGATTGGAAAATATGGAAATGCCATGGTGATGAACCATAAAAAATTGATAAATTTTTAATATAATTAAATTCAATAAAATTAAAAATTGGCAAAGTCCAAGAATTATTATAAAATTTATAATTTACAAAACTTTCAATACTTAAAATTATCAATAATTCTAAAATTAATCCAATTATCAATTTACAAACCAGTGAAATTCCTAAACTAATAATATAATATCCACCTAATACTAACCAAATTATACCTGATGTAGGTCTTATTATACAACTTATAAAAGCAAATCCACAACTTATAAAAATTGATTTATTAATACCACCTTTTAATCTCCAAGGCCAATAATATAATGCAATTACTGTTAAAAACATTTCAAAATTATTTGCAAATGATCTAGTTATCACAAACCAATTGAAAGGGTTTAAAATTGATAATATAATTGAAATTTTACCAATTTTAATATTATTAGTATATTTAGTTGCAAATAAAAATAAAAAAGTTTCAGTTATTGATGCTAAAATTGCATTGATAATTTTTGGTGTTAATGTTATATAATATGAATCATCAGTGAATTTAGAGCATATCCAATATCCACAACTATAAATTAACGGATGTAATGATGATCTTAAATTTTGTTGCCATTCCCATGTTATATAACCATATCCAAATATAAGTTTATGAGCAGGTTCTAAACTTTGGAAAAATTCATCAGGTTGAAAGAATGTCTTGAGGGTTAATGCGTTGGCCAATCGTATGGCGAAGACCATTGAAAATACACATTCTACTGACCAATTTGAAAACATCACCAATTAAAGGATCAGATCTGGTTTGAGTCTAGTTACAGTTCAAACTTGATTGCAAGAAGTTCACAACTTGTTTGATCTGGAGATTGCGAAAAATAAACTCACATCAGATCAGACTTTTTACATTCACTTTGGATGTTATACAAAGTTATAGAATTATTAGAAGCTTGTCATTTCCAACAAGCTCTAGGGAAGGTGGAAGAGAGTCAAAGGACATGTTTAGAATCAATTAAAATCTTGAATGAATTAAGTAAACAAAATAATGAAAAACAATCCAAAGATCAAATTGATAAAGAAGTTATCAAAACTATTTCAATTTTTGCATTAAAAGTTTATGATTCAATTACTGAAAATCCAATGAGTCCTGAAAATAAGATCATATGGCTTAATTCAAAAGTTAAGGGGAATATTTTCCATCCAAATTTAGAGATACTGCCACTATTAACATCTTCAAGTCATCAATTTATACGGACAATCCAAGAACAAGAAGATGATGAATTGGAATTAGAATTACCAACAACTAATGCTTCATATCATAAAATCATTGACCTGGATTGGAGTAAGAGCCAAAATGATTTAATTAATTTGTATCAAGATAAGTTATCTAATTGTTCATTTGTTTCATCATTTTTATCATTAGTTTATTCAAATAATAGTGATAAATTATATAATTTAATTCATCCAAAGGGCCCCAGTGATAATTATATTGTAAACTTAAGATTTAATGGGTCAATACGTAAAGTTAAAATCGATAATAAATTACCGTTATTTGATAATAATGATAATAATGATGATAATGATGATAATGATAATGAAAATAATAAATTAACAATTAGATCAAGTACAAATAATAGATTATTTTGGCCAGCATTAATTGAAAAAGCATTTTTAAAAGTAATGGGACAAGGATATAAATTCGAAGGATCCAATATGGCAGCTGATACATTCATGTTAACTGGTTGGATACCGGAAATATTAAAAATTGTAGATGGTAGAATGCCAGAACAAAGAATTGATTTATGCAAAAAATATGGACATTTTACAAGTTTAGGTATAGGTACTGGTAAAATAAGTAAAAAATTATCAGAAGAAATTGGATTTATTTCTAATCATGATTACGTTTTAATGAAAAATCCAAAAGATGCTGATAGTGTAATAATTAAAAATCCATGGTTAGAAGATAAAGATATTAGAAAAATTATTGAAAAACATAAATATGACTTATTCCATTTTAATTATATTTATGTTAATTGGAATGTTGATGCAATGTTTAAATTTAAAGATACAATTAATTTTATTTATTCAGATAATTCAACAACTAAAAACAAGATAGATATTAAAAATAAACCACAATTTAGTTTATATAATCCAACTAATGAAGTTCAAGATATATGGATTTTTTTAGAAAGATATATTTCTAAAAATGAAGATGCAATAATTTCAATGGATTTATATGAAACTGAAATTGGTGATAAAGTAATTATACCTGATCAATATAGCGATATATTAAATACTGAAGCCACTAATAGTCATTTTGATTTAATTAGAGTATCAATGATTGCCAAAACCCATTATACATTAGTTGTTAATTGTTCAATTAATACGTCAATGTCATTAACATTATTTAATAATGTATCCCCTGATTTAAAATTACTCAAATCCAAAATTAAATATGAAAATTTAATCAATTATAATGATGAATGGGATTTTGAAAATTGTGGTGGTAACGAATCATATTCAAGTTATTTAAAAAATCCACAATTTGATCTTAAAGTAATTTCTAAAACTGATATTTTCATTATTTTAGAAACTTTACAATTACTGAAAATTCAAATTTTCCATTGGGATGAAAATGATAAAAATAAATCAATGGAAAATTTTAATAAAGAGAAATTATTAATTTCTAATGATGTTTTTAAAAGTAATTCAAGTTATAATATAAATAATTTAAATCCTGGATTTTATAGAATTATTGCGTTTTGTAAAGAACCTGACATTCGTGATAAATTTAAATTAAAGATTCATTATAGAGGTACACCAGATTATGTTAATTTATTTAAAGTTTTCAATAATAATTTTGGTTTATTTAAAAAACTGATTAAATTTAATTGGAATGGTAGTAATAGACAAAAAATTAATTTTTTGGTAAATGAATATAATAATAAAATTTCATGTCAAATTCAATATTCATCATATTATTTCACAAAATCTGAAAAAATTATGTCTTATAGACCATCAATAAGAGGTTCAATTTTTAATTTTGATACCGGTAGACCAATATTAATTAATGAAAATTGGGATAATTCACTTTATGGGATTTTTATAAGTTGTGAAATCTTAGACCCTGGTAATTATGTTTTATTAGTTGAAAGATTTGAACCTGGTAATGGTAGTTGTGAAGTTAATATTGGTAGTAATAATCAATTTGAAATAATGTAAAAAAATACATAGACAATTTTCATACTCTTTAATTAGTTAACTAGTTAACCAAAGTCCAAGTCAAATATACAAATATACAATATAAATGATAAAAATCACACAAGTCTATTGATTTCTCACTGTTGCCCGCCTTATATGACATCTTTAATAACCCAATTCTATATAGGTTTTCGAAAAGGTTGCAAAATCAAGTCTTGGTGCAAAATCACCTATTTGGGTCCTCACCCAATGCCAAATTGGGCTAAAAAAATGATTTTTTTTCGAAGTTTTTCTTCATTTGTTTGATTTTTCAAATTGATCAAATAAATTAATATTATCATGTAAATTAATTACTTATAAAAATTTGAACAACATTTGTTAGTTAATCAATACTAAATTATTTATCAAAATCAACTTAAAACTGATACCCTGTTATTATATAATCTCTTATATAATCTCGTAGATAATCTCTTAGATAATCTGTTTCACGCACTGAATTGATAAGATAAAGGGGATAACCACCCCCTTTTTTTCATAGAGAAGAGAAGAGATGGGGGACGAGACATAATTCTTTTTATCTATATTAAAACAATAATAAAACATAATAGAATCAAAACTTTTTTCAATAGATTCAATATCAATTGTAAATATAATAATAACAAAAAAATCAAAGAATTGAAAAGAATTTTACATAAAAATAATTAATTAAAAAATTACTATACTAAGATAATTTTAACTAAAATTATGAAGTAAATTCTTTTTCAGCAACTTGCATATTTTCAGCATCTTCAGCTAATTCATCAACTTCATCATATTCACCATCAGCAGCTAATGATAAAGTTGGTCTAACAACAGCTGAATCAAAAGTCCAAGAAGCTAAAGCATTTTCAGCATCAATAATAATTTGTTTTGAAGCTTCATAACCATCATAAGCTGGTCTAGTTTCACCTGGAGTAACTGGACTTTCATCTAATAATTCTAATAAAGCTTTACCATAACCAGCAATTAAAGCAATTTTTTCAGCATGTTCTCTAATTGAATCAAATTGATAATTAAAAGCAGTTTTTAATTTTTCTCTTGTAATATTTGATAATTGAGCTTCAGCAACTAAACTTTCAGCTTCAGCTCTAACTAATTCTTGTTCTAAAACATTAATTTTAGGAGATTGAGGATCTTTATATTTTAAATAAGCAATTTGATCAGTAATTTTTTGTTTTCTTTCTCTTGAAGGTTGAACTGAACCTTCAATATCTCTAATAGATTTTAAAGTAATTCTATATTGATCATATCTATCAATAAATTGATCTTCTAATTCCCCAATTTCATAAATTAAAACTCCTAATTTATCAGTAATATCAGAAATATCATCATCATTAACTTCCCCCCAAATTGATAATTGTTTAGCAACTTCTTTTCTTTCACTAGCAGTAATTTCAATAGATCTCATTAAATTTTTTTCCATTTTAATTAATTGAGCTAATTTTCTAGCTAATTCAGGTCCTAAAGCACCAGCAGCTGATTTTCTAAATGAATGAGAGATTGAACCTTTACCAAAAAATTTTGATTTAGTTGATGATGGTGGAGGTGGAGGACTTTGTAATTGAGCAGCAGTTGGAGCTCTTTGAGATCTTAATGAATAAGTTCTATGCATTTTTAACTTCTAATTATTTCAATTGAACTAAAATATTCTTTTCTTAATAGATTTTTATTTAAAAAAGTACTATAAAATTTGAAATTTCAACAGAGGAAAAAAACGTCCAATTTGACCCCCTTTTAACCAGTTCGCGATAATTTTTAAAAATTCCAATTGTCTGTTTTCCCCCTATTAACCAGCCATCGACAGAACATAATTGGCCGTTCAGAGCGCGGTCAATTTTTCAAGTGTACGTCCATCTTTACTACCACATTTACTACCATCTGTACTACCGGGCGGCACCAGCGCTGGTACCAGCGCTGGTGCCGCAGTCCTATTCACCCTACAGATAAATTATGTCCATTGATAAACTGATAAACTGATAAACTGATAAACTGATAAACTATTGATAAACTTGATAAACTAGATAAACTGTTGATACATTTACAAGTAGGTACTTTAGTTATGACTAAACTAGTAAGTAAATTCTTGTACTTTGTACTTAATTGTACTTTGTACTTACCTCGATAGGACTTTTATTAGAGTTTTTTAGTAAGAATTAACAATAGTAACAATAAGATAAAGCGAATGAGTAACAATTACAGATAAGATAAATTTGTGCAAATATAATATGAAATTTCCGGAATAACTTTTCACCATCTCTAGACGTTTATTATATTATACTGATTGTTAGACTGTGATTATTATATTATAATTATTATATTAAAGTATACTGATTGTTAGACTGTGATTATAAGTATACTGATTGTTAGACTGTGATTATTATATTATTAGTAATTGTTAACTGTAAAGAAAAGCCTAGATTGGTTAAATGGAATCAGGTTACAAGCTTAAAGTAGTTGAAAAACGCAAACGATACAGGTTTATTTCACTAATTGATATGGTAATTTCTATGGGATGCAAAAGACAAAATTTCTGCGCCGCTAATATAGTTTTTGTACCATTTCTCTTTTTGTACCATTTTTCGAAGTTTTCGCACCGTTGGTGCCAGCCCTGGCACCAGCCCAGCACCGTGTCTACTACCATCAGGTACCAGCTATTTTCCCTTATCGCAAATGTACTACTCTTCTCCTATTAGGCTAATAAGCTACAGATTTTTAAACCAAGTATTGGCATTGTATGTTAGTAGCTGATTTGTCTACTAATTGCAAACTGTACATGCTTAACAAGCTTTTGTCAATCTATAGGTTCCATCAAGCATCAGAGATACCTTCGGTGCCTTCAGAATTTCGTTATGCCTGGTGTTTGGTACCACCTTTTGAGAACCAATAACTATTGATCTCGTTATCAGTGCGAATTATCAGTGCGAAAGTTTTTCGTATCGAACTTGTAAGATCTCTGTTTGGATTGTTTCACATTAATCATGCTAAAGAAAAGGATAAGTGAAGAAGATTTAAATGAGAATAACAATTCCAATAACAGTTCCAATAACAATTCCAATAATGCCCATAAGAAATCAAGACCATCATCTCAGATCTTAGGTATTTCCCGATCCATTTCAGCTTGTCAAAGGTGTAGAATTAAAAAAATTAGATGTGATCAAAATTTCCCAAAATGTTCCAAATGTGAAAAAGCTGGTGTTGAATGTATTGGGTTAGATCCTGCCACCGGTAGAGAAGTTCCCAGAAGTTATGTTATTCATTTGGAAGATCGAATTGCTGCTTTGGAATTGAAATTAAAAGAAAATGGTATTGATCCTGATGCTGCCGCTGCCAATAATAATACTGGTACTAATTCCAATTCTAATACTGGTACTGGTTCTGGTTCTGGTTCTGGCTCTGGTTCTGGGAATGTTGGGACAGGAAGTACTAATGGTGGAACAGCTGGTAGTTCACCCAATGGTAAATCAGGTATAATTTCAGGTAATAATACTCCTTCACAGAAAAATGAACTTGGGTCAACTCCATTATCTAATGCAAATTCAATGTCAATGTCAAATAATAATTCTAATTCAAATAATGAAAATAATTTAGAATCAATGATTAAAGAAGAACCAAAACAAGAAGAGAAATTCCAAAATGATATACTTAATGAAGTTAAATTTAATTCAATTAATTCCAAAAATAATAGATCAATATCAACAAATCAATCGATTAGTTTTGCAAAATTAATGAGTACTGCAGTAAAATTTCAAAATAAGAGATCAAATATTTCAACTCCTGAAATTGATAATGCTCCTAATCCACTCAATAAAAATGGTAACAACAACAATAATAATAATGTTAATGGAAAGAATAGTTCAAAAGAAGAAGAAATTCCATTAGCTTTATTACCACCTAAAAAGACAGCTCAAGAATTTATTAAAATATTTTTTTCACAATCCAATTCACAATTACCAATACTTCATAGAGAAGAATTTATTAAGAATTGTTTTTTACCAGTTTATGGTAAATTAGATAATTCAATTTCATTAGCATCAAATTATACTGCAATTAATTCAACAAATTTTATTAATGATGAATACTATAATGATGAAAAATTAACATGGTTTTATCAATATAAATTAAAATTTAATGAAGAATTAAATAATTTAAAAAATTTAAATAATGTAATTGATCCAATTAAAATTTCTAAAAATATTGTACCACCGAAAAAATTTTATAAACCATTATATTTTTTAAATATTGTTTTTGCAATTGCTTCATCAACTCATCATTTACAATATCCATTAACTATATCTGAATCTTTTAAATTATCGTCAATGAAGTTTATTGATCAAGTATATAGTTCATTAGATCAATTAGAAACTTTACAAGGTATATTATTATTAGCACTTTATTCAATTATGAGACCTGCAATCCCTGGATGTTGGTATGTTGTTGGATCAGCTTTAAGATTATGTGTTGATTTGGGACTTCATAATGAATCAATTAATCAAAAATCTAATTTTGATTCTTTCATTATAGATAAACGTAGAAGATTATTTTGGTGTACTTATTCATTAGATAGACAAATTTGTTTTTATTTGTCAAGACCTGTTGGTATACCTGATGAAAGTATCACAACTCCATTTCCAAGTGAATTAGATGATGCATTAATTATACCAAATGATTTACAAAACATTGATTATTCAAAAAATATTAGTGGTATGTCATCATATAAATCAGTTTCAATACTGATTTTTAAAATTAGAAAAATTCAAAGTGAAGTACTGAAAATTTTATTTGATAATTATGAATTACCTAGAAAATTTAATAGTTTATTAGAATGGAAAAATTATATAATTAAATTACTTAAAAATTGGAAAAATTCAAGCCCTAAAACACGTAGAAAAATGAATTGTGATTTTAATCTTGATTTTTTCCAATTAAATTATAATCATACACTTGTTGTGCTTCATGGTTTATCACCTAAAAATTTTAAATTAACAAAATTTGATTTTTTTAAAGTAACTGAGTCTTCTAAAGAATTAATTAATATTTATTCTCAATTATTATCAAATAAATCAATTAATTATACTTGGGCAGCAGTTTTAAATTTATTTATGGCAGGTACTTCATATTTATATTCAATTTATAATAGTGAACAAGTTAGAATTCAAAATACTTTATTTGAAGTTAAAAAAATTACTCAAGAATGTTTAAATGTTATGAATTCTTTAATTGATAGATGTGACGCTGCATCAAACTGTAGAAATACTTTTGAAATGTTATCTGCTGCTGTGGTTAAATTAAAATATAACGAAACTGTTCAAGGTAATATAATTTTACCAACAACTCAACAAATTGATAAAAATCAAAATTTAGGTTATATTAATAATAATTTAAAAAATTTAATGGAAAATTTACAACAATCTGAAATTAATAAACTTGAAAATTTAAATCCTTTCCCTTCCCCAATTCCATATTTACCTTCACAAATGCAAAATGTATCACAAGTACAAACACCAAATCAATCACAAATGCCTAATCAAATGACAAATCCTAATATTTCTGAAACCACAAATACTCCTTATCAAAACCAATCATTTAATGGGATTATTCCAAATACAGGAAATATTAATAATAATGGTGGTCAAACAACAATTACTGGTGGTTCAGGTACTGAATTATTTGAATCAAGTCCAGAATTTGATGAAAGGTATACTAGTGATTTTAATCAACCGATGACGTTTGAATGGACAAATAATAATAATGAATATAAAGATGAATTAAATACATTTTTTGATGAATTAGAAAAATCACCAATTTCAACAAACTCTAGAAGAAATAGTTTTAGTGAAAATGAATTTATTAATTATGAGAATAATAATCATAACTTACCAATGGGTGAGTTTATTAATTCAAATACTGCATTTATGAATAATCCTTATGATTCAAATGATTCTTCAAGTTCTTCGCCATTGTTGTTAAACAATGCTAAAGTTGCTATAAAGTATCCAAATAATAGTAATAATAATAATAATACTGGTAATACTGGTAAGACTGGTAATAATACTAACCCTGTTACCAATAATAATGTACAACCACCATCAAATCAACAGAACAATACAGGGGCCTGGGATTCGGTACCTGCACCAGAATATCCTCCTTCTAAAGATGGTAGGAAAGTATATGAACTTATACATCAAGTTCCAAATGAATCAATTTGGGATCAATTTTTCACTTCTAATAATGCTTTCAATTTTGATTGAAAGTCCAATCGATTGACTTTTTTTTTTATTCACTTATAAATATTATTGTAATTTTAGTTTTAAAAAAATCATGATATTTTATTTATTCAAAAACATGATATTTTTATTTATTTATTCATATAATTCAATTTATGCCATTACTCATAGTTTCTAATATCTTAAAATTTTCTTGATTTAACATGGCACCATTTATACTAGAAATTTGTAAAGCTCCTATAACTGTTACCCCCAAGTTTACAGGAAGTTTGGAACGATCTGATATTATGGTTCCTTTAATATCAACGATTTCTCCTTTACTAATGATTTCTTGTTGATAAGGTTTAACATAATCTAATGATACTTTCACAATTGAATTATTTCTAATTCCTTTAACTGTTAAGGTATTACTATCAAATTCAAACTTCATGGTTTGTCCAATAAGTCTAACTTCTTCTGATTCATTGAAATTTATCAACTTATCAAAATCAAGAACAATCTTCATTCTGTGATATCAGTGGCATCCAGAAGTCTTCCTATAAACGATAGTTGATTATTTCTTCAAATCACTCAGGTTTAAGTATCACCTCTCATCGCGAAATCTCATTTTTGATCTAATCCCATCTGATTATCATCGGTGATAAAAAAAACTTGTTTTGCTCTTTTGCTGTCCAGAGATGAAGGTGGAAGTCGAACGTGACCAGTTCTTGTCTGATTATGAAGTAATGAAGCATTTGAAAACCATGAAAGTTGAATGGACTAAGCTGATGAATGAAAAACGTAAAAAATTTGTTAATCATGGTGGACCAAATTTAGAAATTATAACTAATGAAACATTAAAATGTTTATCAAATCGTCCTTGTTCAAATATTCAAAATGATCAAGATTTCGGATCATTAATGCAATTATTAAATACTTTGACTTTAGTCAAAGTTGAAAAATTAGAAATCATAAATTCTTTACCAAGATCAATGGTTCATTTATATTCAATTATTGATGAATGTGATACAAGATTTGATAATGTTACTTGTGAATCTATTTTAGATAAAATAAATGAATTATTTCCTTTAGAAGAAGAAGAGGATGAGGATGATGATGATGGAAAGGAAGAAAATGATGAAAATGTAGAAGTTGATGATAATTAAGTTATAATGCAATACTAATAGAGAAAGAAAAGAAAATATAATAGAAAAAAAATTGTAAATATATATGTAAATTAATAAAGATCTATATAAAAAACCATATTAAAAGTTTAAATCATTATCGTACTCTTCCTCTATTTCAATTTGGGCAGTCTTTGTTTGTCCATTATTGTTATTACTACTTTGATTATACCATTGGTCTCTTAAATTAACTACCATTTCACCTAAATCAGATAAAAAGCCTGCTGGTCCAACTGCAAAAAATGAATCATCTTTAGTATTAATCCATTGATGATCATCTTTTACTGTAGCTTGGATTTTAGTTTTAACTTTCATTTGAGTTTTAGTATTTTTATTATCTGATGCATTTTCTTCAATATCTTTATTTTCTTTACTAATCAATTCTCTAGATAATAAACCACCTAAACCAATTTCATCTAATGAATCATTTTTATCATTATTTCCTAGCCCAATTGCAAATTTTAAATATGAACCTTCAGAAGTTTTATCTAAATTATTACTAAAATGATTTTCAATTAAGTGTTTAATAACTGGCCAACCAAAAGCATTTGCAAATCTTCTACGAACAATAATATTATTATGAGCATCAGGTTCTAAATTCGTTAATACTTTTTTCCAACTCATTCCTTTATGATATTCACGAGCTATTTCTTCTTCAATTTTTTCAAATTCTGATAAATCAATTGAGCTTAAAATTCTTTTACTGATACTTTCATTATTACTGGTGCTATTAATGGAATTATTATTATTCTCACCATTGGTATCTTCATGTTCCTCTGAAATCACAATTGATGCTGATTCAATTTTAGAATTATTTTCATTATGCTGATGATTTTTATGGAAATCTCTTGGTGGTAAATCTTCTTCATGATAAATTTTTTCATATATTATAGTATTTTCTCTTTCTTGTGGATTAACAATAAATTTCATCGGTGGTAATGGGGGTAATATTAAAGATTGTACAGTTTCCATAAAATTAACTTTATGAAGTCCTTTAATTTGTTTTAGTAAAGTTTTTGAAGTTGATTCTTCTTCTGGGATTGGCTCTTGATCATCATTTTCATCATCCATCAGTTTTGGAGGTTCTTCCGATTTAACTGTTTTCTGTGGCATGAATTTAGATAGTATCATTTGAAATGGTTGGGGTAAAATAGAATTTGAACTTGAATTTGAATCAGAATTCGAATTTTCTACACTGTTGGTCTTTTTATTCAGATTATTAAATTCATCATCAGGGATTTTATCAACATTAGATTCATTTAAATGACGAGAATCTAATTCCTTTTCACTCATAACTGAAGACAAACCTTTGTGATCAAGAAATAATAATGCAGAAGTACGTAATGGTACAACCCCATCATTAATTGTATTTGCATAAACTGTTCTTCTTTTAAATTTTTTCAATATTTTATGAGTTGGACCTGAGGGGAGTAATAATAATAAAGGTTTTGAATCATGTTCATTATATCTTAAACTTAAGTCTTGACCAGTTCTACCAACTATACCTGCCAGTAAAGCTAAATTTACATAAATTGGATTTTCATTACTTGCTCCAAGCATTGGTGAAGCAATAGTTATAAAATTTATTGGTTGAATTTTTTGGAAGAACCAAGGGAAATTATTTTGTAAATATGCAATTGTAAACGTTTGAACTAAACCACCTAATGAATGACCAATAAATGAAATTTTATAAACTTTATCTTTAAAAATTTCATTATTTAAAACTAAATCAATTATAAATTCAGCAACTCTACTACCAAGATATTTTATACCTCTTTCAGTTTTACAAATATTCCCAAAAAAACCTTTAACTATTAAATTATCATTATTATCATTATTCTCATTATTATTAAATTTATCAATTGATTCCTTTAGATATAACATATCAGCACTTACATTTGAATGTAATCCATGAGTTAGTATAACTAAATGAATTGGTTTTTCAGGATCAGGAATTGGTAAATTCCATAAATCAAAAGTATCAAAATTATCAACTGTTAAAAAATTACTACCATCTTTTTCATTTATATTTGCAACATCTTGATTATCATCATGTAAAACTTGTTTAGAAGTACCAATTACAATTTCAAAATTAATTTCTAAACCACTATTGAAAATCATTTGTGAAACAACATCAACTTTCCATTTATATATTGATTTAATTGTATTACATGATAATTCACTATAAAATGATTTACCTGGTTGAAGTTGTGGTTCAAAATTTGGTTGATTTGCAGTAATAAAACATTGTTCATTTTCATCATATTCATCGGATACACAATCAACATAAAGTAAATATGGACCAGCTATAAATGCAGCTCTCATAGCAATTGGTTCAATATTTCTAACTTTAACCCATAAATTTGAAACAATCGATATTTCATCATTCACTAATGGAGAATAGTTAATTTCAAATCTTTCAATTTGTCCAGCTTTCACCGATTTTATCTGGCGGTATAAGATTTTATCAACCGCTACCATCTTTGGAAAGTACTTGGAAGATGTGGCCAAGGGGACTGGGGAGGTTTGTTGGGGCCGTTTCAAGTGAGTTGTTCTAAAATAAGCTTATGCTTCTAGGTCCTATCAGAATACTCTATAGTTACAATTTCATGCGCATTTTATAGATTAGTACCAAAATCATCAAAACCCATCAATAATATGGAAAATCAACACAACCAAGAACTGGACCAAGACAATGATCAAGATCATGATAACAACGAATCAGGGCCTGACGACTTACACCCAATTGAAATGATTGCACATCTGGTTTTAAGTGGATCATTAGATGTACTAAATGAGAATTTCGATTCACTACATAATTCACAATTAGTATTACTTACAAGACTTAAATTGATTGAGGAAAGACTAGTTAAGATTTCAGAATCAAGTGGTAAAGATGTGCAGCTGGATTTATTAAAAATTAGAACAATACGAAAAAGATTACAAAATTGTGATAAAAAGATGGAAAAAATTGATAAAAGAGTAGAAAATATGAATAGAAAATTGGGGATATAACAACAGAATCATTTAAAAGATGTTTTAGGATATTTATAGTTATAAAATTTTATGTATATATATGTATATATAGGGATGTGGAGTAGTTTTTTTTTTTGTTTTATCATGGGAAATTTTTGCGTTTCTTTATCTTTATCTTTATATATCTTTATCTTAATCTACTTAATAAATTTAATAAATCTAAATGGATAACCAGGACTTTTCATACCAAAGAAATTTAATAATGCACTATAAGCAAGGAATATAGTAATAGTAACAAACGTAGCAGCAATAAGTTTAACATGAGGATGTTGAATTTTTGGAACTTGTTTAATTAATAAAAGAACACAAAGACTTAAAGCACCATACATAAATGAAACAATTTGAGTTTCAATACCATATTGAGATTGTTGACCTTGAACCCAATAATCAATTCTACCATCAGGATGTTCTTTAACATAAGGACTTTGACGAATTTGATTAAACATATAACCTGAATTAAATAATAAAATTAATAAAATTGAAGCTCCAGTCCATAACATTTTTGAAGTGAAAAAATTAATAAATTGTTTACGGAAAACAATTGCCATAATTGTAATTAAAAATGTAATAACTGCATTAACAATAATTTTTTTATAATTAATTGGTACATATAAATTAAATTTATGATCAGTAATACTTCTTAACCATTCCATAATTAATTCAGAATGTTTACCTTGAAAGAATTGATATTCATCTAATTCATTAACCCAAGCTTCACTTGTTGATACAGTTGAAGGTTTAATATAAAATGATTTTGGAATATTATTTAATTTTAATTTTGTGAAAAATTCTTTTGCTTGTAAAAATTCTGAATAAAAAAAAAAGATATCTTTACCTTCTTTATTACCAATTCCATTAGGATGATCTTTATACCAAGAATCAGCAACCATTTCATATTCAGGTTTAAATTCATAACATAATGGACATTTAAATTGAGGTGATTGTGATGATAATAATAAAACTACATGATAATCTCTTGGTCCATCAAGAAATAAATGATAATTTTTATCAGTTAAAGTTAAAACCGATCCCTTTTTCAGTACCATCGAAAGCAATTCATCATTGGAATAAGCTGATATAACCAAACTAATTAAACTAAAGATAATTGAATAAAAACTCAATGTCAATTTCATCATATAAACACGTAGCTTTCGACGCAACAATTTTTTTCAGTTGGCTTTAAGTCGCACTGATTTCTCACACACACAATGTACTAGTGGTACCATAGTACCAGAGCAGTACCAGCATAGTACCAGTAGTACCAGTGTAGTACCAGCGTAGTAGTAACTAGTAGTACCAGTGTAGTACCAATGTACCACCAGTGTACCAGTGTAGTACCAGTGTACCAGTGTACCAGTGTACCAATGTTAATAGTGTATTATTAATGTATAATGCTTGATGACATAAGAATGGGTTAATTTTATTGTAGTTGAAGCTAATCTGAATGATTTGCAATAACGAAATCTCTAAGAATAAGAGATTGAATGAAGTTCTTACGGAGGTGGCATCTCTTATATTTCAAATGGTAAGTAACAAGAAATCCTATTGCAAAATTAACCTATTGCAAAGTTAGCCTATTGCAAAGTTAGCCTATTGCAAAATTAGCTTATTCCAAAGTTAGAGGATACCACATTTGAAAATATTTTATAGCTATATTATATTAAGCTGGTAGAGTTTACTAAAGAGAGACAATAAATAAATATAAAATTCGCTAATTATAAACAGTACTAAATCAGAGTATATACAGTTGCTATACTAAAGTGGAGTTGATTTAGATAGTCTAAAGAATGGAGTAAGGCGAAATTATTTGAACTAAGGCAATGTTAGAAATATTTTCAATACGAATGATTTTAACACAAGGAAGTTTAAACTCAAGGAAGTTTAAACACAAGGAAGTTTAAACACAAAGAAGTTTAAACACAAGGAAGTTTAAAAGCAGTTTAAAGGCTAATAAGTTGAAAGGCTATTTTAAATATTAAGCTTTAAATAAGTACTATTTACAATAAATCAAAATTGAATATAATTAAAGTTTATTTGTTTAGCATCTGATTTTGCAGCCATTGGTTTCTCCAATTTTACTCTCAATTAAAAACACTCAGCCTGTACACTGCTCTACTAGTACCCTGATATGATAGACCTACATTAATCCTAGTAATCCTAGATAATCTCAGACAAATCCTAAGGAAGTGCTTTCATTTGCTTTCATTGTATCTTATTGTTTCAATAGTCTTGATTCACCTTAGCTAATCCTCACAGTGGCTCGCACCGTGATACCTGGCACCGCGATGGCTCGCACAGTGGGCTCGCACGGTGAAGTCAGTGATATTGCCAGTGGTTATACCCGCTGCGAAAGGTCGCACGACGTGCCAGGCCCAATTGGTAAATATTGAGATTTGGGCTAGAGAAATCAAAACAAAAGTTTTTAGATTCCATTTCACATTAAAAGAACTTGTTTCCATTCTTTAACAAAGGCATCGGTACTTTTAAACCACATCACATTCGTTACACTCGGCACTTTACACATCTGGCTCAGCATTGAATAACATCCATTAGATTCCCACAGTTCACTTATATTTCAATTTTAATTTCAATTTCAATTTCAACTTCAGTCTAATTTCAATTCAATTTCAGTTCAATTCGATTAGTTTACATTCAGTTATCATGAACCACTTGAATTCTTCGCCTTCTTCCAATATTGATCCTCAACTTTATAACAAGACTCCCAAAGTAAATAAACATATTGATGATAAATCAACTCCAAATTTTACTGGTTGGACTCCGTTAATATCAAAAACTAATAATATAACCGCTGATGGTCACGACGGAGCCAATAGCAATGGCAATGCTTCAGGAACTATAGCGGGTGCTACCACTTGTATTTCCGCTTCAGGATCTAATTCAGGTTCAAGATCAGGATCAGGATCAGGAGGTCCTAGTGGTTCTATTGGTGAATTAACTCCAAGTTCAAAATTCTTAAATAATATATTAGTTAACTTCAACAATCAAAATAATAGTGATATTGATTATTCCAATGGTCTTAATTTAACTCCATTTTTAAATCATAATATTAATGTGAATTTTCTTAATTCAAATTCAATTAATCATGTAATTAATACTAATTTATCAACAACAAATAGCAATCCAAGTTCAAGTTCTAATCCTAACCCTAATCTTAATCCTAACCTTAATCCAATTTCAAATAATAATTCCAATTCAAATAACAATACTTCTAGTAATGGGAATAATACTGCTAATCAAAGTATTAATTTAAGTAATCTTAATTTTACTCCATTCCATGATAAAAGTTTAGTATTAACTGATTTTTTCATTGATTCACCAATTAAAAATTCACCATTAAAAGATTTACAAACAATTACTCCTTCAAAATTTTTAGATAGGAAATCTAAAAAACCATTAATTTTCCAAGATCCAAAATCTGCTAAGAAAATTATTTCAATTTCTAATAATCAAACTCCAAATAGATTATCAATTTCAAATTCAAAACTTGTTAATCTTGGTGATGAAACCGACGATGAATTAACGGATGAAGAGAATAAAGGAGGTAAAAGGAAACAACAACATATTCAATCACATTTACAATCACAATCACAACTCTCACATCAATCACTGCATGTTTTAAATACTCCTTCAAAAGTTTTAACTGATATAACTAATCAGCAAAATAAATTAAAAAGAACTCCAATTAAACAAAAGGAAATTTCAAATAATCTTAATATTAATAATATTAATCAAATTAATCAAGAATTTGTTACCCCTGCAAAACCAATTAATTCATCACCATCAACCGTTATTTTATCAAGTGAAGAAAAATTACCTGATACTAAAAATATTTTAAATAGTCCAACTCCAAATAAATCAGAATTTAAACCTATTATGGGTACATTTTCTGAATTTAAAGATAAAAAACAACAACAATTGGACAAATCAGATGATATTGATAATGATAATGGAAATGGAAATAACAGAAAGAAAAGAAAATTAAATTCAACTCCAACCAATTTGCCAATTAAAACTTCAGTTATCAATAGTAATAATGGTACTAGATTTAAACCATCAAATAGAGCTCAAATGCAAGCTGGTATGAATAAATTTCAAATTGTAATGAGTGATAAAAAAACTGCTAAAAGAGGTAGAAAAAGTAAAAAAATTGATCTTGATCAATCTAGTGTTCCCACTACAACTAAATTACCTAAAAAATTTCAATCAATGCCAGTTCAATCAAATGTAAACGTAAATTTAAAATCAGCAGGATCAGGACCTACAACTAATGTTAAAATAAATTCACCAAAAGATGCAAGTTTAATAACTAATAATTCAATGCATAGTCATAATGTATCACAATTAACTGATCATACATCATTTGAAATAAGTGGATTATCATCAACTCCAAATGGTAAATATTTTTTAGATAAAATGTTTGAAAAACCATCACCAAATTCACAACAATTACTTAATCAGGTTTTAATGGGTCAATTTATGCCACCTCCAAAAAATAATACACTCCCTAATGTTACTTCCCAAATTAATACCCAAAATAATAATACCCAAAATTCAAATGGAAGTTCCAATGGGAATTTAATACCCGGTTCAGAAGCTCATCAAATGATGCTTATGATGATGAGTACACCAACTCATAATAATAATTATACTGCCTCACCAAAAGAGGAAGAAGGAAATGTTTCACTTTCGGCATTTTCTTATTTTAATCGTAAAGAAATTAATAATCAAGATTAATACTAGAAAGTTACACAATTAATGAATAATGAATTGTATTTAATTATATACTATGTACATTGACTAAAAGTATAGCTCTTTCTCTTTTCTCTTTCTCTTTCTCTTAGTCTTGGTCTTAGTCTTAGTTTTAGTCTTAATTTTAGTCTTAGTCTTATTCTTTCTATTTCTATTTCTATCACTTCTTGATTTGATTACAAACTTCTAGATATTTGGAGGAAGTAATAATCCTCCAATAGTGTTTGGCCTTTCGGTAGCCAATAAATCGAATATTTGAGCTGAATGGGTTGAATCACCAATTTCTAATTGTATTCCTAATGAACTAAAATATTTTTTATTTACATCACTTAACATTCTAGATTTTTTACCTAATCCAATAACTAAAATTTCAGGTTTTGGATTAATTTTATCAAAAATTTGTAAAATTTCATTATTAAATTCAACAATAAATCCATTTATAAGTTTAACACCAGAAAATTCATTATTTTCTGGTTTTGGATGTGAATCATTAATTGATTTTATTTTAATTGATTGAGGTTTACCAAAATTTACTTCAAATACTTCAGATTCTAATAACATCATCCCTATACATTCTCCCCTATCATTAGGAGACTGTATAAATGCTTTATTAGATAAATGAAATCCATTGATTTTAACTGATTCAATATAATTAACTGGTTTAGTTGAATAAAATAAAATATCATTTTTTTTGATTAAGTCAGCTGGATTTGATGCAGTTTGTGATTTCCCTGATGGTGCTTCCATTCTTTGATTCATTCGTTTACCATCCCCAAATAAATTATATTTAGGAATGGTGGTTCTAAATAATCTTTTAAAATTTCTATTAATCATTAGTTTATTACTACTTACAATCATTGCAATCAACTTCTAACCTCTTCTGCTTCCGCATCAAAAAATCATTATTAATGTCACGTGAGTCAATATATAACACTTTATTTCTATTACTTCTAATTATGTCTATATACTCTATTTATCACTGTATCAATGTATGTACAGTTGTTGTTCAGATAAGTAATTAACTGATTCCTAATTTAATTTTTTGACTATTTAATTTCTCTTTAACAGCTAATTTACATTTATTCCATAATTCTTCATCATGAACTGATTCAAATATTATTGGTGTTGTGGATGTAGCTGTAGATGCTGAAGATATAGTAGATGCAGTGGGTGCTGATGTCAATGCAGGTGGAATTGGGGAAGTTGGTCTTGATCTTATGGACGGAGTTAAATCAGGTATCGATTGAAGTCTAGGAATTGATTTAAAACTCATTGATTTAGTTGATCTAAGGGGTGAATTTGATCTTGAATCTCTAGATGATTCATTAAGTGGCAATCTTGATGGTGAACGGGTTGGAGATCTTGGAGGTGATCTGATTGGTGAAATTGATCTTGAAGTATTAATTGATGCAATTGATGATCTTTTGGTAAGTTTAGGTATCCTTGTACCATTATCAGTACCATTGTTTGTACCGTTGCATGGACCAGTGATCATTGTTGGTGGTTGTTCTAGTTTCTGATCTTTTAATTTCATTTTCATATATTCATTAAATAATCTTAAAACTTGAATATTGAATGCTAATCTAATTAAATATTGTCTAATTATTTGACCCTTTTCATCATCATTTATATCAACTTTAACTCCACTAGTCATGATTTTAATCAGCAATATAGATTCAATTACTATCATATACCTTTTTTCATAATTTATCATTGAATGATGTTCAATGTAAATATCGGAATTTGCTAAAGTTTCAGCAATATATTCCATTGTAATCAGATTTGTTTCCATTAATAAAAATTTAAAATTAGGTACATACCTATCTTTATAATCTTTAAAACTTGGGAATAATTCTCCTGGTTGGAAATCTAAATTATTACCATTGTTGATACAATTACTACCATTCCCATTTGAAATACCTTTAATTGGAGAATTAGGTCTTGATAATCTTTCTGGTAATGAAGATAATATACAAAATGACCGGAACTTGTTCTTAACGAAATCCACAGTAATACAATAAGGATCCATGATCATTAATTGTTTAAATTTCTCTAAATTATATAATTTATCTAATTTAATATAATAAGTTAATTCATTATCAAATGTAAAATCATTAATATAATGTAGTTGATTATTTTTTGAAAACGGGGATAAGTTGTTGATTCGAAGTCGCTTGAAAATGTAAAGCAACGATTTGATCGTCAAATCTATTGAATCTGGACTATTGGTTTGATTATATTGAGGTATCGTGGTAACATTACTCGTAGTTGCAAACATTTGTTTTGGTGCGTTTTGTCTCATTCTCTCGTTATCTCCAGATCACCAGTTGAGACAGAGACATCGGGACAGAGACACGGAGACATTTGACATTTTGAGACTTTGAGACATTTGAGACTTTGAGACTTAAAGGTACGGACTAACACTGGTGGACTGGAAGACTGGTGGACTGGTATAGGAACAAGGAATAAAGTGTTGGTAAAGAACAAAGGAAAGGAAAGCTTGGAAAGGAAAGTTCAAAGATCAAGAAGAAACAAAGATGTCAACGCAATCAGGAATCACTGCTTCGAAGCAATTATTAACAGCTTTTAAAGATTTAAATCATGATTTTTTAATCATCAAAGTTAATGATAATAGTACCGAATTAATTAATGATGAACAAGCACCAAAATCTAAAACTTCAACCATTAATAATAGATTTGAGAAATTAAGAGAATATCTTGAATCAATTCATCCTCAACCAGTTTATATTATTTTAAGTATTGATGAAAATTATCAAGAATTTGCATTTATTAGTTTTATACCAGATATTGCTCATATTAGAGATAAAATGTTATATGCATCAACTAAAAATACTTTATTAACTGAATTAGGTGGTAATAATATTAAAAAAGATTATATTTTTGCATGGAGTGAATTACAAGAAATTGAATATGAATTTTATGATAGTGTTAGACCTGATAAAATTTATAATGATAAAGAAAATGATGATGATATTGATGATAAAAAATTAATGGAACAAATTGATAGTTTACAAGATATTTCAATTAATGATAAAAATAGATTTAGTAAAAAATTAACATCAATGGATAGTGGTAGTAATCAATTATTATTTAAATTTAATAATGAATTAACTGAAAATTTTGAAAATGCTGAAAATCATTTAATTATTTTTAATATTGATAAAAATGAAACTTTTCAATTATTAAAATCAATTAAAAATATTAATAATAATAATTTAATTAATGAAATATCATCAATTGATAATTCAAATCCTAAATTCGCTTTATATAATTATTATGAAGATAAATTTGCATTTATTTATTCTTGTCCATCAGGTTCAAAAGTTAGAGATCGTATGATTTATGCTTCAAATAAACAAGGGTTAGTAAATTTTTTAAAACTGAAATTAAATATTGATAAAGTTTTAGAAGTTGGTGATATTCATGAATTAGAAATTAATGAATTAATTCATTCAAAAGAAGTAAAGAGTGATAATTCAAGTTTAAAATTTAATAAACCAAAAGGTCCTAGACGTAGATAAAAACCTAATTTTTTTTAAAAAACTCCAATATATTAAATATTAAATATATTTACCCTATACACTTATCTCTCTCTTGTAATCCTTAATCTCAATATCGATGTATCCATTAATCATTTTTTGTAAATTCTCATTATCAACTTTTAAAATATCAACCAATTCAAACCCTTCAGAAACTAAACTTAAAACTTTTAAATAAATTTTACGTGAAACTGACTTATTTATATTAATATAATCTTCTTCACTTTTAATTATTTTATCTTTATATAATGGACGAAGGGTATTTCTTATGAAAAATTGAATTACCGATTTTTGATCTAATGAAAGTGATTGTGGTGATTGCGAAGGTGAAGCTGAAAGTGATGTTGATTGTTGAGGTAATTGTTGAGGTGATAGCACTGGTGGAGAAGTAGGTGGTGAAACATCTACTGAAGTAGCAGGTGATAAATTGGATGCCATTGATGGTGGACTACCGCCGAATGTTGATGGTGGAGATCCTGAACTTGAACCAGAGCTTGAACCAACTAGCCCTTCATCTCTGACCTTGATCTGATTCATCAAACTTGAAATTCTTGAAGGTTCAGCATTTACATTTAATGATGATTGATTAACCATTGTTTGAGATTCACTACGTTTTTTCCTCTTCCTTCTAGGAACTGAATCAATTTGATTAGTTTCATTATTAATTAAATTATCATTATTTTTAACTTGATCAAACATTTCCCATGATTTTAATTCATCAGGTGTTAGATTTTCTCTTTGCTGTGCTTCTTTACGTAATAAGACTCCACCATTAATAACAGGCGGTGCAGGAATTGAATTATAATTATTATTATTATTATTATCATCATCATCATTTGAATATAAGAAAGCATCATCAATTTCATTATTTGAATTATGTATAACTAATCCTCTTCTAACTGAACTAAATGATTGAGCTGGAACACTTTCAACATTATAATCGAATTCATAATCATCTTCATGATCAATACCAATATCCATATCAAGTTCAGGTTCAACATTAACCCTTGAATCTAAATCACGTAACAATTCAGATGCTCTAAAACCAGAAGTTCTAAATTGTGATCTATTTCTTCTAGTAGTAGTAGTACCACCAATTCTTCTAGTATTTTGTACACGATTAATTGGGAAAACTAATTCGTGAACAGAATCACACATGGGACAAATCAATGCATTCAGTAATCCAGAGGTACTAGTAATCCCTATACATCTTTGATGAAATTTTGAATTACAATTATTACAATAAATTAAATTTCTTGAACTTCTATAATCTGAACTAGAACAAATTGCACAAATTCCATTATGTTGAATACTTGAACCATTATGTTCAATTTCATTATCATTATCATTACCATTATTATTAACTAACTGACCAGCAGGAGTGACAAATTCTCTGGGAATTTCATTTATTGCATCATTTGGTAAAACTTTATCTTGAACTGATACAGTTTTAATTGTTTCCCCCAATAAAAAATTATCAGGATTAGAAGAACCTTTAATCATATTAATATTATAAAATCTTCGTCTACAAGTTGGACAAGAATTGGAATTTTTACACCATTGTAAAATACAATGATCATGATAAAAATGTTTACATTGATTTATTACACCTAATTGAGAATCAGTTAGTGATTCCAAGCAGATGGTACATTCAAATTCCATTTTCTCCTATTCACTGTTTAAAACACCCAATCCAAACCAAAAAAAAACCCCCTAATATATCACCAGTATACAACACAACCAACAGATAACCAAAGCTAATAAACTAATGAAAACCTTCGAATTTATAAAAAAACTTGTGAAACCAAATGTAACCCTTTTGTATGTGTAGGGCCAAAATCTAATGAGATTTTTTTATCCCAGTGCGAAAATCGAAGTTGTTAGTGAGACAGTTAGGGCGACGTTGCTGGTGCGACAGCTGGTGCTACCGTTGGTGCGACAGTTAGTACGACAGTTGGTGCGATAGTACGCTACTAGCATTTTATGAGGTTTAGTTGGTGAGTTAACTGGAAGAGATATTAGAAGATGTCTCGTCATCAATATGATCTTATACAATGTATGAAGCAACCAGGGAAGAAAATTGGCATGGTGTGTTCAAATTGTGATGGCAGATGTCCAATATGTGACTCATTTGTTAAACCTAAGGAGAAAGTTAGAATTTGTCAAGAATGTTCAATGGGTCATCTTAATAATAAATGTATTATTTGTGGTAATAAACATGATAATATTGAAAGTTATTATTGTTTAGAATGTGTAAGATTGGAAAAACATAGAGAAGGATGTCCCAGAGTTATAAATATTGGAAGTTCAAGAAGTGATATGATGTTTAATAAGAAAAAATTACAAAATACTAATAAACTAGAAAGATTAACTAATTAGAGATGAAACACATGCTTACATATGCTTACATATGTAATCAAACATATTTTCCTGCTTACATATGTAAATAGGAAACAAAAAAAAAGAAGAGGAAATAATAGAAATGGACATGTATAAGGAAAATATATAGGGTAAATAGGAAGAGTTTAATACAAACCATAATATCATTAAAATTCATTACTTATCTACACTACTAGATCCGACGCCACTAGCTTCTACACTCATATCTACCACCGACTTTATACCTTCTTTCCAACGATTCTCAAGGTAATCATTAACAGGTTTAAAATCAGTTTGTCGTTTATTTCTTTCCATATTAATTTCTTCATTTAATTTCCTTTTACGTTGTAGTTGATTAGATATTTCATTATCTAGATTTGTTGTCATTTGTTGATAAAAATCATTTTGATTTTCAACCATTAATGATAATTTAATTTCTTGTGCATTGGAATAATATAAGTTTTCTAATTCTTTTGAATCTTCGTACCTTGTTAAATCAATACCTCCAGTGTAAAATGGTTTAACATTTGATTTACCTTCTAAATCTTCTTCTTCATCATCATCATAATCTTCTTCATCAGCCATATCATAATCTTCTTTATCTTGTTGTAATCTTTCTTCATATCTTGCTATTTCCGATTGTAATAAATTTGGTGATGATTGTAATGGAGGAACTAAAGAATCAACCATAGGATGTAAATTATTTGGACCTTGTCCATCATTAACTTGATTTATTTCTGTTCTAACCAACCTTTCTACATTATCTCTTTCAGCATCACTAATAGGGATATCAATATCTAAAAAAAATAGTTAGTAAAATAATTTAGGGATACAAAAAATAAGCCAAAACGTAATAGTTTACATAAAATCATTTCCAGAAACGTTAAAATCTCAGGAATTTCGAGTAAATATTAAATATAAAGCGGGATTTAACTTCTATTTGAAGTCAATATAGTATTAGACTTGAATACATACAAGGTAAATGTTCTAAAATTTCTTGATTAACTGTGACCATATCTGATGCTTATGAGAAAACAATTTCTCGTAATTTTAAGATTTTTGAGATAAAATTTGATAATTTAGAAATATGACAAGTTTGATAAATTTTATTAAGCAATGATTGCCTTTTATTAGATATTGTTTATATTGAACTTTAAAGGATTATCTTATTGAAATTTTGAAGTCAATATCTTGAAAACTGATTGATTTATTAAACTCCGCCTTAATTTAATCTGATCACGTGACATTCTCGTACATTAAATTTTAGATAACATGATAATGACAAGACTTAAATAGGAATAAAAGTAGTTGTAGTTGTAGAGATTCATTTGAAGTTGGTTCTCCTCTAATTTGAAGAAATTTGACTGAAAACTAGGTTCATAAACAATCAGAGATTCTCAAAGTAATGATTTATCTTATACAAAAGCCATCACTTTACTTAGGATTAGCATCTCGACCTTTAAAACCTTTCACCAGAGTTAATTAGTTATACAAAGAGAGAGAAGGTTAAGAGTTAGGAAATAATTTGGTACTATTTTATTAATTAATTGGTCTATTTTAATAAGACATCAGCATCATATCTTTGTTTAAACCAGTTAATAGTATCTTCTTTAGTGGTTTGATGGTGGTTACCAATAGTTGATCTACATCTTTTTCTTCTGGTAATTCTGGCACCGGCTCTACCCATAACAACGTAGAAATCCATACCGTAAATACCAATACCTGGATCATATTTGATACCTAAATCAATATGTTCATCAATACCGAAACCAAAGTTACCAGTAGCTGAAAAGTTTTTATCTCTTAATTGATATTCTTTAACTTTTAAACCTCTTTCTAAGATTTCTTCAGCTTTTGGACCTCTAATGGTAACATGAACTGAAATTTTTTCATTTCTTCTAATACCAAAAGTTCTAACGGTATATCTAGCTTTTGATTGAACTGGAGTTTGACCTGATAATTGTTCTAAAACTTTTGAAGCTCTGGTTAATCTATCACCGGATTCACCAACACAAATGTTTAAAACTAATTTTTCAATACGTAAATCACGCATTGGATTTTGGGCTTTAGCAGACTAATTAAATTGTTAGTATTACTTTCTCCTTTTAAATCGAATTATACCTCATCATTGCATTACATGTTTCATTAAATATTAAGTAATATTATATCATCTACTAATATTTAATGTTACTTTTAGTTGTATTATAGTTTTCACATACCATCTTTAACTGTCAATTTTTTTCAGATTTTTTCAACTTCTCAATTTTTAATATCATCAAGATTTTTGATGAGGAAAGTGTGACTGCGAAAATTAAGTTTCCCGTATCACGTGGTATGTGAATATAGGGAGGGTTTAACCCGATTATTAGTTAAGTATTTTGGTACATTGACTGGGGATTCATCTTATCTTTTATAGTTAGTGGTTATTTTAAGCCCTTAGCACCTAAGATTTACTAGTGTTAATAATACGCTATTTGATAGTTTGCAAAAAAAGTTGTTTAACATAACAACTTATCATTTATTCCCAATTTTCAGCCTATTTTCATGATTGTAATAATCATTGACAACACTTACTGAAGTCATTTACTGATGACAATTAATGAATTAAGAGTCAATGTAAACCAAAAATAAGATATGGGATTTACCCTTTTTGAAAGTAGATAGATATTCATAAATTCGGTCTACTTCTGTTTCTGGTATACTCCAGTAGATAACGCGGCCATTTCCCATTACGGTAACTGCGAGTTGGTGATGTTTTTGCAACCAATACAATAAATAAAATTTGGAAATTTAGGTATAAAAGAACCTTGAATCTCCTTTGAATTAAAATTATCAATTAGCTTAATCTTATTAATCTAATACATAAAACAGTTGATCACAAAACAATAATCAAAAACAACAATCTTAAAAGAATGTCAAAAGCTTTAATCGCAGTAACTTGTTATGATAAAGAATTTTATCCAGATGGTGGTAAAACTGGATTATTTGCAACTGAAGCAATTCATCCATTTGAAGTTTTTCAAAAATTAGGTATTGAAGTTGATTTCGTTTCAGAAAATGGTCATTTCATTTATGATGAACATTCAGTCATTGAGGATTTTTTAAATGGTGAAGAAAGGGAAATTTATGAAGATGAAAATTCTAAATACAATGAAAACATTAGAGCTATTAAATCTGCTGAAAAAGTAGATCCTTCTAATTATAATATTTTCTTTGCATGTGGTGGTCATGGAGCTTGTGGAGATTTTTATGACATGGTACCAAATTTAATTAAAATTGCTGAAACCATTTATGATCAAGGTGGTATAGTTTCTGCTGTTTGTCATGGTCCAGAAATTTTTAATCAAATGAAAGATATTAAAACTGGTAAACCTTTAATTCAGGGTAAAAAAATAACTGGATTCCCAGATAATGGTGAAAAAATTCTTGATGCTGATAAATTAATGGAAAAACTCAATTGGTTTACAGTAAATGATATTGCTAAAAAATTAGGTGCAAGTTTTATTGAACCATCTGATCCATGGAGTGAATTTGTTGTTATTGATGATAGAATTGTTACTGGAATCAATCCTGCTTCTGCTGTAGCTGTTGCAAAAGCTGCTTTTTCACTTGTTTCAAAATAGATACTCTACTTGAAATATATATTGTTTATTTAATTTCTTTTCAAACTCTTGAATTACTTTTCTTTCCCTCCAACTTCACGGATAATAATCTTAGAGAGATAGAAATATAGGGAGGATACTAATCTTAATTCATGTATATTTAAACTAACCTTCAACGTTATTAAAGGATTTTTCTTGAGCTTTAATTTCCCAAAATAATTCACCAACATCATAATTACCATGATATGTCCAACCTTCTTCAGTAATATGATATAAATTAACAGTACCACCAGAATAAGCATCTCTATGAGTTGCAGCTAAAATACTTCTTTTACCTAAATATAAAGCTTCTTCTTCTGTTAAATCCCATTTATATTCCGAATCTAAAACACCATATGCAAATGTTTGACCAGATCCAACACAAAATAAATCACCTTTTAATCTTGAACCATCAGAATCAACATAATAAACAGTTGGACCTTCCTTTTCAGTAAAACCACAAATCATTGTACCCATTGATAATCCCATACCTTTATATTCATAAATTAAATTACTTAAAATTTTTGAAGCTGCAGCAACTGAAATTCTTTCCTTTTCTCTTAATTCATGTAATCTACATTGAGTACCTAACCAAGTTTCCCAATATTGACAATCAGCTGCACCACCTGCCATTGTACCTAATAAAAATGGATTAATTCTAATAACTTTATGAACAGTTTGAGACGCAGTCCAATTACCTTGTGAAGCTCTTGAATCAACAGCTATAACAATTCCCTTTTTATATCTAAAAGCCAACGTCGTAGTACCATGAGCAATTTTTATTTTACAATCTGGATTACTAGCATCATCAGTGTGAGCTCTAAGGAAATCAGTTGGTTGAGAAATTGGTGGTAATTGCATTGTTGGTGTTAATTCTAATTGTGGTTGAAATGTATTACCATTTTCTGTTTCATTAATTGATTTAAGAACATCATTTCTATTATTATTAGTAAATTGATTAGCAATTGAATTCATCTTTAATATTTTGGTATCTGTAAAAATTCAACTTTATTGCCACTCTACTCACTTTCAGAAACTTTCTGGATGAAACTTCGCATTCATTCAAAGATAATCAATAAATCGGGTTAACTATGGGTGTACGGGTGCAGAAATGATGATTTAGAGATCCTTGTTTTAATATACTTATATTATATTATAAAAAAAAAGTTCTATGTTACATTAATCTAATTTGACAGCCTTATTAGGACTATCCTCATCTTCATGAGGTCTTTTTTCAGGTGGGTTATAACCAGGTCTTGATGGTTTTGCTGATAAAAATGGTGGTTTTGATAATCCTGTACTAGTTCCAGATTTAAAACTTGGTGGTCTAATAACATTTGGATTAGTTGATGATGATGATGGTTTAGATAAAGTTTCTGGTCTTGATAAAACTTTACTGGGAGTACTACTGATGTTGTTTGCATTTGCATTAGTACTTGCATTTGTATTAGTACTAGCATTATTAGGATTACTAGTGGAGTTATTAGCATCATTTACAATTTTACTTGGTGACGAATTATTTGATTGAATTTCAGTATTAGTAACTTTTGGACTTGAAATTTGTGAAGTAATTGGAGTCGCTGCACCACTTGCAGGTTTTGATGATGATAATATACCTTGTTTTTCTTTAATTGATTTACTTAAAGCAATATCTAAAATCTTACTAACTTGTTGTGGAGCTCTTTCAACCAAGAAACTTAAAGCATTATCACCAACACCAGCTTTTGAACCAATAGCATTAACTTGAGCAATAGTGGTAGCTAATGCTTTTGTAATAATTTCGGTAGTGGTAGCAGTATTATATGATAATTTTCTTGCCTTATATAATGTAAATAATTCTTTTTGTAAATATGCTAATGATTTTTTAGTATCTTGATTCATTGCTGGTGAATCTTTACCATCAGAGTTATTTATATTTGAATTTCCAATATTTGAAAAATTTGGTGTAGACCCTCTACCAACTGAACCAGTACTAGAAGTTGGTGAATTTAATGGTGGGGATTGAGAATACAGTGATCTATTAGCAGCTAATTGAGCTTTAATATTTGATGATGGATTGCCAGATTTATCAGATTTAAAATACATTGGAGCTTTTGATCCAATTATACCATCTCTTCTAATTTCACTAGCTAATTCAGCAATAGTTTTACGTTTTACACCAGGTTGTGATTGGTTATTTCCAGGTGATTGTAAATTTGATTGATTTCCAACAGATTGTCCCATAGTTGAAATTGATCCATGATTATGACTACCAGGCAATTGATTATTTGAGGATTGACTAATGCTTGAATTATAATGAAGTTGAGAATTTAAATATTGATTACTATAACTTGCAGGTTTACCATATTGATTTAAATGAGAATTTGAACCACTATATTGAGGGAAATTATTACCCATAACATTTTGAGAAAATGATTGTTGCATTTCTAATCTTTGTTTTTGTTTTAATTCTTCTGCTTTAATTGCTGCTTCTTTTGCTCTTTGAGTTGCAATTTCTTGTTGTTTTTTCCTAACTTGCTCCTTTTCAGAAACAAAATCTTCATCAATTATCCATTTTTCATCATCTTCATCAATTTCTAAACTTATAGTATTGCATTTAAATAATTTATTTAATTTAACATTATGAGTTACAATACTTTGCCAACCATCAGGACAATATTTATAATATGGATAAATTTCTTTAATCCCTTCATTAATATCATTTAATGTTAATCCATTTGAATCATTTTTATATTTAATTACATTAATAATCATTACTGGGAATGATAAACTTGGTTTGGTTCGGTAATGTTCAGGTATTTCATTCATTGCATATACATTTTTATTTGGTTTCTTATTTGATAAATTTCTTCTACGTGGAATTTTTGGCACCATAAATGGTTTACTACTAAATATTCTTGGTTCAACAATATCAATTGGTGATCTAATTAATCCTGTAGTAATTTTACTTATTGGTATATCATATGATGTTCTTAATGGTCTTTGTTCAATTGTTGTTATCGGTACTAATAATTCAGGCCCCGACATATGAGGTTGCATATATGGTTTATTCATATTATTTGGCATACTTCCCAAACCATTTTTACCATAATTATTTCCATATAAACTATTTCCGTATGAATTACCACCATAAAGATTTGTATTACTACTATTATTATTATTACCAATGTATGAATTAGTATTTCCGCCATAAACACTACCAGGTGGAGATGGAGACATTGACATTAATCTACTATCAATGACCAGATTAGAAGGTGCATTAGATTGTTGTGGTCTACCATAAAGTCTAGAAGCAGGTGGTTGAATGGAAGCAGGTTTACCCATGCGTGGAGTTGCAGGTTTACCCATTAATGGACCAGTACGTGAGTAAACTGAAGAAGAAGCAGAAGAAGAACCCGAAGATTGATTATGATTTGATAAATTCTGATTATTCTGATTTAAAATTCTTTGTTGATAACCAAGGTAAGATTCCTGAGTAAATTGTGCATCTCTATTTCTATAATCTTGTCTTAATCTCTTTTCATTTTCTAGTTGACGTTTACGTTCTTCCTTTTCTTTCAATAAATCTTGATTATGAGCATCAATTAATGGTGCTAAACTTATTATTTCTTCATCAATAACTGATAAATCCATATCAATATCTTTATCATCTTTATCTAAAAGACTTTCATCTAAATCAACTCCTTGTTCTAAATTATGTTGTTTAACTAATTTATCAATTTCATCTTCATCTGCTTCATCTTCATTAAAATTTTCAAATTCAATATCATTATCATTATCATTATCATTAGTTTTTCTACTTCTATTTCTATTATTACCATTAAATTCATTAACATTTATATCCATATCATCATCATCATCATCTATTATAGCAGAATCATGACCTTCACCTAATATAGCTCTAATTTGTGCATCAACAATATTTGGGTCTTGTTCATCTATATCTTCAATTGATTTAACACCAAGTTCACTTAATATAGCATTTATTTCTTCATTAGTTGCAGTTGCTAAAGATTTTCTTCTTGCATCAGATAAATTTTTCGGTATTTTAATACTATTTCTACGATTACTTTCAATTATTATTGATTTTCTTTTTGATTTTTTAGTTGGTGAATTATATAAATTCGACCTTAAACTTATAGCATCACTTGGATTAATTGGTTTAATTATATTTGAAGTTTGTTTTAATTGATCTAAATCAATTGATGGTAAAACAAATTGAAATGGAATATCACCAATTTGAATTTTTGTACCATCAACTAGTGGTGTGGTCATACCTTTTTCTAAAAATGAATCATCAACAAATGCACCATTTCTACCCATAATACTTAATTCAAATCTTTGAGTACCAAAATTATAAAAAATTTTAGCATGTCTACGTGAAATAGCTTTTTTGGAAGATAAATGAACATCAACTGCATGTTGAGTCCCATTTAATAATTCATCATTAGATTTTCTACCTAATATTACTTGTAAAGTTTGAACGAAAAAAGTATAATTATCAAAATCTAATCTAGCATAAGCAGAAATTTTTGAATTATCTTTATCTTCCATTGGTAAATTACCTAATGCGGCTTCTGATGTAACTCTTGGTTCTTCTTTAATAGATAAATCTTCATTTATTGATTTAGATTCATTAATATTATCTTTATTTGATATTTCAATTGAATTTGAATCATTATTAGTTGAAATAATTAAATTATTATTCAATTTATTAGTATTTTTATCTGTTATACTATTCTCAATTTCTAAATTATTATCATTAGTTTTTGAATTATTAATTTCATCTTCAATAGTTATATTCTCGTCATTATTATGTTTTATATCTTTATCATTATTCGTATCAGTATCAATTAATTCATTTTTAGGTAGTTTAATTGGTAAATTATCGTTATCTATCATCTCATCTCCTACCGATGCACTCATGATGATAACTTCAATTTTTTTCTTCCTCCTTTAAAACAAATTTTTAATAAAAATTGGTAATTCTTGTTGAATTGTATGGGGGGTTACTACTATTTAAGTTGATTATAAGAATCTATGACTAAAGGTGTGGAAATTATAAAGTAGTTTTCTAGCAAAAATGATTTGATAACCAATTTGTTTAATTGTGTTTTTCTTTTTCCCTTGAAATTTAGTGCGCAGGTTTTTGATGCTGCAAAATCAAGACTTCATCAGGTGGGTTTCTAGACTGGATTTCAGAGTAAGGGAATTTGTAAGAGAATGAAGTTCCAGGGGTTGGATATAGTGTTGCGACCAATAAAGGATATCATATGGAAAGGAAACAATAGTAAGGAAACAATAGTAAGGAAACAATAGGAAACCATAGTACAAGAAAAATCACCGAAGTTGTAGTTGTAAATCAATTAATTAGATCCACAAAGAGAGACAAAGAGGACATCAAACATTTTAACATCCACCAATATTCTTTAAAATTCTAGTCATAGACCTATATTTAGACCAATTTGGGATCTTCTTTGTTTCCTTGTTTGAAAGGAGATATCTCTAGTAAAGTCATCTGCATGGAGATCGGTAGTGATTCTCTACACCTATTGAGTTCAATATACTGTTATATGGTCCCTATAATTATTTTAAAATGAACCACTGAGAAATTATTGTGTTTTTGCAACTTAAACACAAATGAAGTTATTAATTTTATTCATATTTAGTTATTTTAATTGTTTTGTTAATGGGATAAGATTTGAAAATAAACATATTAAACAATTACCATTTTATTCAAAATTAGTTAATAATTCAATTAAAACAATTAAACCTTTAAATCCAAAAATTTATGGTGTTAGCTTAGGTGGTTGGTTAGTTTTAGAACCATGGATTACTCCTTCAATATTTGAAACTACTGCTGGTGAAACTGGTTCATTACCAGTTGATGAATATACTTTAAATCAAATTTTAGGTCCAATTAGATCACAAGATATTTTAAAAAATCATTGGGATAATTTTTATAATGAATCAGATATTAGAGATATTGCAATTTATGGTTTAAATTTAGTTAGAATTCCAATTGGTTATTGGGCATTTAAATTATTACATGATGATCCTTTCACTCAAGGTCAAGAACCTTATTTAGATAAAGCAATTGAATGGTGTAAGAAATATGGTTTAAAAGTTCAAGTTGATATTCATGGTATGCCTGGTAGTCAAAATGGATTTGATAATTCTGGTAGACGAACTAATTCACCATTTTGGCTTAATAATCAAGAAACTATTGATGTTACAAATAATATTACAAATTATATATTAGATAAATATGGTAAAAATCCAACTGTTCAAAGTATTGAAATGGTTAATGAACCACTGGGGTATATTATTGGTAGTGATAAATTAAGAAATTATTATCAACAAGTTATTACAATGGGTCAAGCAAAGGGTATTACTGCACAATTATATTTCCATGATGGATTTTTACCAATTGATAGTTGGAATGATTTTGCCACAGCAAGTAATGATATTTTAATGGATCATCATTGTTATGAAATTTTTAGTAATGGTCAAATTTCCCTTAGTATACAACAACATAATGCTAATATTGTAAATCTTGGTCAACAAATGGCTTCTGAATTGCATGAAAGTATGGTTGGTGAATTTTCCGGTGCATTAACTGATTGTACAAAATATATTAATGGGGTTGGAACCGGTGCAAGATATGATGGATCTATAGGTGGTGGATTAACACCTGTTGGAAGTTGTGCAAATCATGATGATTATAATAGTTGGACTCAACAAGCTAAGGATGATACAAAAAGTTATATTGATACTCAAATGAGTACATATAATGAAAGCGGTAGAGGTTGGATTTGGTGGTGTTATAAAACTGAAAGTACAATTGAATGGGATTTCAAAAGGGCAACATCTTTAGGATTAATTACTAATTTACCAAAAACTAATAATCCCACATTACAAGCACAATTAAATTCTGACCTTAAAGTTGAATCAGACATAAATAAACCATCACCACCATCAAATGGGAATACCAGTAATAGTAGTGGTGAAATGTTTGGAGATAATCAAATTAGTTATAAAGGTGATGCAAGTAGAGTTTATGGACAAAATGAAACAACTGCTGCAATACTTGTAATATTATCATCAATTATTTTAATTTACGTTTCTAGAAATTAGAAATATATAAAACTTTGCTTAATCCTATTATTACCAGTCTAATTCAATTTCTAATAGATATTTTAGATACTTATAGAGTCATCTATGTCGAGGCAAGTAATCAAAAATACTTTTCAATTCTTGTAAATCATTCTTAACGTTATAGTATAAGATAGTGAGTTAATGAAGAGTTTCAGCTATATCATCAACTCATCTTCAAAAACAAAACGTCACAGAAACTGAATAAACCATATTTACTCTATGACAACTTGCAAATGACATGTAATAATAGGTAACCAATATAACTATGTTTAGGAACCATTAGTTTGCGTAACTTCACTATAATCCTCCCATCTCTTCTCATCGCAGGAAAAAACTCCAGTTTGAGATCAAAGATGGTATGTGTAAAGATAACCGCTAATGAAGGAAAAACTTCTACAGCACAAAAGAAAGAATGACAAAAGGAAGAGTAAATACTAATTATTTCTATAGGCAATTAAGAAGACAACAACTAAATTAAGAGCTAAAACAATTAGAGCTAAAAAACCCAAAATTATTAATAAAGTTGAAGATGCAACTAAGAATTATCAAGAGAATCCATTTTTAAAATTACTGACAATAAGCAAAAAGGAGAAACAATTAACTAAAGCCAAAGCATTTAATGATAAGATAGTTAATATTAATCAAGGAATTTCTAAATCATCATTAAGAAGAAGGAAAAGAAAGGAAAAAAATTTATTAAAACCAAAAATGAAAGATTTATTTGAAAATTTACCAGAAGTCGAAATGGAAGATGAAAATAAAGAATTTATTGAATTAGATAGTAAACCAACTAATCAACCAAATCCATTTAAAAAATCAGGACAAAAGATAATAATGAAACAAGAACAAACAAATTTTTATAATCATTTAAAGAAAAAATTAGCACCACAATGAAAGAAATCACCAGAATATATATGGTAGATTGAATTTAGATTTGACTTAGCATAGATTATAGAGCACATAATGAAGTAGGAAAATAATACAGTAGAAAACAAAAAGAAATAGTAATTTACTTTTCTTTCTAACATCTCAATAGAACTAGAATTTGTAACTAGAATTATATCACTAGAATTTGTAACTAGAATTATATCAGAAGGTTTAAAACTAGAAGATTGTAATAATTTAACCGTTGTAGGAAAAACATTGTTTAGTCAACCCTAAAGGTGCATTAAAGTTAGCCAATTATTAATGTCATTATTGCCAATTACAATAGAAAGTTTTTTCTTCTCACTTAACGATTGTCATTGCTGCGCTTAGTTACACTCAGTTAGGATATATCCAAAAGGATATGCAAAAGGACAACTGAGTAAACAGTTGGAGGAAAGACAAGTTGGGTTTAAATACCAAATGTGAAACTTTCGAGTAGTTAAGAATGATGGGCCAGAGTAATGAAATGGTTCTAGGTTCTAAACAAAAGATAAGCCCTAACAAACTGTATTCTTTAAATGGATTTACACTAATTACGTAAACAACGCGGTACACCCAAAGATTAACCTATTTTTCCTTTGTTGTTTATGGATTTTTCACATTCCGCGTTCATGTCAGATATTAAACGATTGTTAAAATGTAAACAAACAGTGTAAAAAATATTTTCAAGCTTGTCTAATTTTTAAAGGTTAAGTCCTAATTCTCAGTGGTCAAAAAACAAGACATAATTCAAAAGTTTATAATTATTCAATCCATCTTGAAAGTTGAAAGTTCAGGAGTTTTCCATTCAATTCATCGTAGTGTTTTTTTTTTCTTTGATCCAACTGTTTTGAGTTTGGGGTTAGTGATTTTTTTGCAGTAATTGAATTTGTCCCAAAATGGACTCTTTACAGTCAAAAGTAGTTGCGAATGAAGATGGTAATGACAACAACATTGAAAATAAGAATAACAATAATGGTATTAAAAGTGAAATAAATAGTGAAATAAATAGTGAATTAAAGAGTGAAATAAATAGTAAATTAAAGGGTGAATTCAAGACTGATGATGATAATATGAGTGAAATTTCAAAACATAATAGTAATAAATTTTCATTTATACCCACAGATCAACAAATTCAAGAAATTGGTAAATTTCAAGATCAAGAAGATAAACAAGATCAACAGAATCCAGAAGTTCAACAGAATTCAGAAGTTCAACAGAATTCAGAAGTTCAACAGAATTCAGAAGTTCAACAGAATTCAGAAGTTCAACAGAATCAAGATCATAAAGAAGAGAACCAAGAAGTAGGAAACCTTTCTAATATGACGGAAAATCTGATGGAAGATGAAGAAGACTTTAACATCCTCGATGAAGAAGAATTAAAAATATCGGAAGAATTTGATGAATTACCTAGTCTTAAAGGAGATATTGAAAATATTGTTAAATTTGATAATGATAATCCTGAATTAATTAATCATGGTACAATTAAATCTTTAATAATTCAATTAACCAGTCCTGAAATTATTGATTATAATTTAATTTATGATTTTTTTATAACTTATAGAATGTTTAGTTCAAGTGAAATTATAATGAAATATTTATTAATTAGATTAATTTGGAGTTTAAATAAAATCAATGATAAAAATTTAGAAATGATTAAATTGGGTAAATTAGTATTATTAAGAACATTTGTAGTTTTAAGGCACTGGATTTTAAACTATTTTATTGATGATTTTAATAATAATTTAAAATTATGTGATAAATTTATAAATTATTTAAATAAAATAATTTTTGATTCAAAATTAATTAAATCGGATATGGTCTTTGAGATTAAAATTTTAAAAGATTTAAAAATTCATTGGATTAATTTAATTATTGAATTTTGGAATGTAGATTTAAACTTAAATAATTTAATCCCCGATATTTTATATTTTAAAATCCCATTAACTAATGAATTATTAATTACTAAAAAATTAGTTAAAAGTAATACTGAAATTTCAATCCATACAAATCCAAGTTATAGAAGATCGGCAATGTTGTCGTTATATGATAATAATACTCACCATAAGGTGCTTGTATTTGACGATCAAAGTACCAATAATAATACCAATAACACCAATAACAACAACAACAACAACAACAACAACAACAACAACAACAACAACAACAACAACAACAACAACAACAACAACAACAACAACAACAACAACAACAACAACAACAACAACAACAACAACAACAACAACAACAACAATAATAACAATTCCAATAGTTCTAATGAAGTATTCGAAAATCCAAATCCTCAATTATCAATTAACAATTTACTAATTCAACACCAATCTTCCAGGACGTCAATAATGAATAGATTAAATCATTTTAATTTCAATATTAATTTAAGAAATAATAAAGAAAGAAATTCATTATCTTCCCCAACTAATAATTTAATTAATAATACCAGGAATAGTAATGGTAACAGTTTTTCCAAAAGAGAAATTAGTAATTTTAAAAATGCATTATCATTAAGTAATAAACATAATAGAATGAATTTCAATAATTCATCAACAGGGTTAAAGAAAACTACTAATAATTACCAAAGAATTTCAAATAATTTCCATAAAATTTCATTAAATCCTATACAAATTGATAATATTGGATTTTCAACTAATGGTAATATTAAATTACCTTCAAGTAAAATATTCAATATTGTTCCTTCCACCCCAGTTAGAAAAATGGAATATATAATACGAAATCCAAATGATCAACAAACTAGTAATGAAAATAACAAGGAGAATGTGAATAACGTTGAAGATAAGGACAACACGATAGAATCTGAAAATAATACTAAGCTAAATGATACTTTTGAAAAGCCAAATAATCAGTTCGATTCAAAAGATCTCCATAGGAAAAAATCAATTAAAAAAATTCTTGAAAGTTGGAAAAAATCAGTTTACCATAAATCAATTCAAAATTTTGATGATTTAATTAAAGATGATAGCAAATATTTAATTGGTGATAGATTTGATATTTTAACTGCCAGAATAATTGATGAGTTAGAATTTTTAATTAGGTATTATATTCAAAGTGATTCATATAACGCAACGATTATTGAAGGTGATACCATCGATATGTCACAACAACCAGATCACCAAGATCAAAACCAACCGGATAATGATGAAATTGATATTAATGAATTTGATAGTTCAGTGGATTTAATTGGATCACCAGCGAAACAATATCATATAACTAATTCAATTTATCAATCACCTATACTGGGGAAAATTAAAGATATTGATGAAACTAATGATGAGATGGATATTAATGATTTAAGTGAATTAAATATTGTTAAAATCGACCATTTAATTAATGATGAATCAAGTAATATAGAGAATGAGAATGTTCAGGATCAAGAGTCTAAAAGATTGAGTAACGAATCAGAAGAATTTAAAGATACCAGGGAATCATTCAATGATAATAAACCAATTTCAAATAATTTCGTTAATGAGATCCATGAATTTTCATTCCAGCGTCCAACCAGTATTAATTGGAATGACGAAAGGGATATTAATTTTGAAAATTCTCAAAGTCAAGATAATGAACCAGATGAACCAAATGAAGGAAGTGAAGGAAGCGAAGGAATTGGAGAGAATAATAATGATGTAATTGAACCACCATTTCAGTTTAAGAATAAAAATGAATCGAGGGTATCAACAATTTCAACTCCAAGTAATATAACTGATTATAACGCCGAAATTCAAGATTTAGGTATTGCTTTAAGTCCAAATAGTATGAAAGATCAAACTAAAAGAATTAGTTTTGATACCAATAAAAGATTTAGCAAAAATTCATTAAGTTCAATGTTTAAACGTGATTCAATTAAATCTTATTTAAGTTATGATTCAGCATTTTCAATATCTAATAATAATAGTAATAGTCACAGTAGTAGTAGAGGTAGAAGTGATGTACAAGTTAGTGAAGATGAGGAAGATAAAGCAATTAAGAAAAAGGCAGGGATTAAAGATTTAAGAACATTGGCTGGTTTACCAAGTGAAAGAAAATCATTAGAGAATCCTGTTAGAATTCAATCAATGACATCCATGAAAAGAAGATCAATTAGAATTAGTACGGTTAAAGCATTAGCTGAATTACCATTCACCAACACCAACAGTAATACTAATGTCGGTAGTAGTAATGTTGGAACTGATAAGTTTAAGAGATTTTCAAAGTCTTCTGATGTAGGTAATAGTTCAATATTTTCAGTTGGTATGAAAAGTAGAAATTCTTTAAACTCAAATCAAACATTAAATAATGAAGATAACTATAATATTAATAATTATAATAATTTAAGATTATCAAGGTCAATAATTAATTCAATTTCCAATTCTGTTTCACATTCTAATTTAGATTCAAATCTTGAACATGATCAAGAACAGGATCCAGAGGGCGATAATTCTAATCATTCAATTGCTATACCAGGGATAAGCAACAGTGTATTAAAAGAATTAGCTGCCATCCCAGATGAATCATTCCATTTTAACCCTATTGAATCAACATTAGGTAAATTAGAAGGAAAAAAGTCTTTAAATGGTAGTGGTAGTGATATCACTCAAGTTGATAATACTCAAGATATCTTAGATGAAATTAATAATGCTAATACTGAAGATATAATTGAATCCCTGAGTTTAGTTGAAGAGTATAATAATGAACGAGAAGATAGAGGTACAGATGGTGAAGATGGTGATGGTGAAATGGCAAAATTAGAACCACCATTAACACCTAGGAAAAGTGAAGATAAAGCGGTTCCTAATACTGTTACCACTATAGATACTAATCTTGATAATGATAATGATAATGTATTTATATTTAGTGCCAATTATACTAATTCTACCACTAAACAATCATATTCACCGAATGATATTAATGATATAAAAGAAATTAAAAACCCTAATGATTTTATTATTAAATCAAGTGGTGGTAATAGTGTTGGTGGTAATAATGTTCACAATTTCTCACCCAGGTTAATTTTAGAAAATTATAATTTATCTAATGAAGAATTAAATATTGAAAATATCTTTGATAATAACAACCACATATCATTTTTATTAAGTTATGACTCCCAAGAATTAAGTGAACATTTCACCATTATTGAAAGAGACATTTTACAAGAAATTGATTGGAAAGATTTAATTGAATTAAAATGGAATAAAGAATTAAACCCAGTAAACAGTTGGTTAGAAATCATTGTAAATGAAGATTATTACCAATGCAACAAGGGGGTTAATTTAGTTATATCCAGATTTAATTTGATGGTTAATTGGATAATTTCTGAAATTTTATTAACGAGAGATCAAATAGAGAGGATTGGAATAATTTCAAGATTTATCCATATTGCTCAAAATTGTTTAATTTTACAAAATTATTCAACTTTAATGCAGATATTATTAGCTTTAACCAGTGAAAAAATTTCAAAATTAAAAGAAACATGGAAAAATTTAAGTCCTGGTGATATCTTAATTTTAAAAAATTTAGAAGATTTATCATCACCGATAAAAAATTTCATAAATCTTAGACTATCAATAAATTCGATTCAACCTTCTAAAGGTGCTATACCATTTGTCGGGTTATATTTATCAGATTTAATATTCAATACTGAGAGACCAAAGATTATAAAGAAATCAAACAAGGGTAGTTCTGATAGCTCATTAATTAATTTTGCTAGATTTAGAACTTCAGTTCATATTGTAAAATCTTTAAGTCAATGTATTGAATGGTCATCTTATTATAATTTATCAATTAATAATGAATTATTATCAAAATGTTTATATTTAAGATCTTTAGATGAAGATGAAATGAATTTTTGTTTAAATAATATTGAGTGTCCTTAGATTTGTAGTATAATAAATAGAAAAAAAGTAGTCGTTAGTTCTCTTCTAAGTCTTTCTGTATTTCTAGCTTTATCTTTAGCTGCAGTTCCAGGTCTATATCTTTATAACTTTATAACTTTATAGCTCTATAACTTTATAGGTCCAAAAGTTTAGTCCTATAGGTTGTATTGTTACTAGCTGTAGTTCTAATTTCCATTAACCCTATACCCCTTTCAGCCCCATATTATGCCTCTGTCAATCTTATGCCTTAGTCAATCTTATGCCTCTGTCAATCTACATCTTACATACACTAGCTCGGTAGATCACGGGCGACTCCATGTTTCATCATTCCCACGCCGCTCTAATGGAACATTTTATAACCCTTCATAATTGTTGGGCACCAGCACGTCACCTGACACCCATAGTTAGCGCGGTCGGAAGTGGGCTCTCCTCGCAGATGAAAAAGGTTGAGCAAAAGTTTACATTAAAAGTTCCATTCAATTCAATCCAATAGGTTATCGTCAGTGAAAGATTAGATTGTGATTGTGTGTGATAGTTGAAAGATTAGATTGTGATTGTGATGTCCAGGAAAAGAGATTCTAGGATATTTTTAGGTGCGTTGGTAGCTAGTACTGTAGTTGCAGTATCTTATAAAGTCTATGAATACTACAAAACCATTCAACTTAACAGTGGAAATGGAAGTGTTACAGGTGGTGAAACTAGTAGCGATGGGATGAGAAGGTATAATGATAAGAATATTGTATTGACTTTATCACATTCCATTTTAAGTAGTCAATTACCTTTGAATGAAATTATATTGAATTCTAAGAATGTTACATTTATATTACCTCCAAATATATCAATTGATGATTTTAGCAATATAATCATTGAGTCTGAAGAGACTGAACATGGAAGTGGAAAAGAAGGGGGTCAAGAAGCGGGTTCAGGGGAAAAATTCGAGTTACCTAAAACATTAATCAAGAATTATAAATTATTAAATTGTAATAATTTCCAAGGATACTTTAGCTTGATTAAAAATTTAAGACCAGATTTATTATTAATTTGTTGTGATGATTTAGGATTAAACTTAAGTCAACCAAAAGAATTAAATCGATTTGTTAAAGAGATAATTAATATTGATCAAAATGATGATATTGTTTCAAAAATTTTACCAATTTTTATAAAGTAATTAAAACTTTAAACAAAAAGTTGATTTATGAAAAGTTGATTTATTAAAAGTTTAACAGAATTGAATACTCTATAAATGAAAAGAGACAAGTAACAATATGAGAGAGAGAATATGAGAGAGTGCGAGAGATAATAGGAATAGACAGGTTCTAGGGAATATACGATTTAACAATGTAATTAAACATTTACTCTCTATCACATACCTAATATATATTAAGATTATTTGACGTGATTTTAAAGTTTGTTCAGTGACGTCTAGGAGTACAATATGCAATATGTTCAAGACTTACACAGTAACAACAGTTAATACTTAACATCATAGAGAATTGTAAGATCAATAATATTGATGTTATTATTAGTATAGGAGCTTAGAAGATGATAGCAGGGTATCTTACTATAAATTAACTATTTAGAATTAAAGATAACGAATTAATGAATTAAAAAAATTCATTTAATTTACCAACCTCTTGAAGATAATCTTTCATTATCTTGAATAGAAGCAACCGAAATCCCAGGCATTAATTCACCTAAATCAGTTGAATATTCCATAATCTTATGAGAATCATTAAAATTAGTAACAGAATCAACAATAGCTTTAGCTAATTTTTCAGGATGTTTTGAAGTAAAAATTCCTGAACCAACAAAAACACCTTCAGCACCTAATCTCATACATAAAGCAGCATCACTTGGAGTAGCAACACCACCAGCAGCAAAATTAACAACTGGTAATTTACCATTATCATTAATTAATTGTTTTAAAAGATCAATTGGGATTCTTTCAGATTTAGCAAATTGTTCAATTTCATCATCAGTTTTTAAAGATAAAACATAATTAATTTCTTCCTGTAATTGTCTTAAATGTTTTACCGCTTCAGAAATATCTCCAGTACCAGCTTCACCTTTAGTTCTTAACATAGCAGCACCTTCATTAATTCTTCTTAAAGCTTCACCTAAATTTTTAGCCCCACAAACAAATGGAACTTTAAAATCAGATTTAGGAGTATGATAAACTCTATCAGCAGGAGTTAAAACTTCTGATTCATCAATATAATCTACCCCAATAGATTGTAAAACTTCAGCTTCTACAATATGACCAATTCTACATTTGGCCATAACGGGGATAGAAACAGCTTCCATAATATCTTTAATCATTTTAGGATCAGACATTCTAGCTACTTTATTAAATTTTCGAAGTTCCGATGGGATTTTTTCTAATGCCATAACAGCACAAGCTCCAGCATTTTGAGCAATAATTGCTTGTTCAACATTCATAACATCCATTATAACACCACCTTTTAACATTTGAGCTAAACCTGATTTGATCTTGAACTCAGTCATCTTTAAAACACTTTCTTATAAACTTTTCAACTGGTGAGTAATGTGGGAAGTCGCAGATACTTATAGATCGAGAATCAACGAGTTAAATATAGACATAGACATAGACATGGACATTATAACATTATAACTATAGTTATATAGTAAGTTATACAGTAAAGTTATACATAGGTACATATAAGATATAGCTATATGGTTATATAATCATATAGTCATATAGTTCTATAGTTATATAATCATATAGTTCTATAGTTCTCTAGTTCTATAGTTCTATAGTTCTCTAGTTCTCTAGTTCTATAGTGTAGATAGTAGATAAAGAGATATGGAAAGTGACTCAGTTCACGGATATTACTGTGAGTATAGAGTTATAGAGATAGAGTTAAGAGATAGAGTTATAGAGATATCGTTACAGAGATAGAGTTATAGGTAGAGGGGTAATAGTGTAATAGTGTACTAGTATAGTATAGTGTAATAGTGTACTAGTGTAGTGTAGAGTCATAGTAATAGTCATAGTCATAAGAGTCAACTAATTCTTATCGCGCTAACTTACCCTTTAGGGGAAGCCGTTAGCGAACAGGATTTAAGACAACACTTCCATCAGACATAATACCTTGATATAGACTTAATACCTAGACTTAATTACAACAATAGACTATACTACTAGAATATACTACTAGAATATACTAGAATATACTAGAATATACTAATACTAAGATATTATACTAAGATATTATACTAAGATATTATACTGATACTAATATATTGATTATTCTAATAATAGAATAGTAATACTTGATAGGATAAATCATATTGAGATGACAGTTGATAATTCAATTATTATTGGAATATTAGCTTTACAAGGGGCATTTATTGAACATATTAATCATTTTCAACAAGCAGCCACTGATTTAAATAATGAATTAAGTGATTCAAGTATTAATTATAATTTTAAATTTATTGAAATTAGAACTGAAATTGAATTAAATAGTTGTAATGCTTTAGTTATACCTGGTGGTGAAAGTACTACTATTTCATTAATTGCAACTAGATTAAATTTAATAACTCCTTTAATGAATTTTATTAATGATAATAAACCAATTTGGGGTACTTGTGCTGGTCTTATTTTTTTATCTAAACAAATTATAAATGGTAAAATTGGTCAAAAAATTTTAGGTGGTTTAAATATTCAAGTTAAAAGGAATGCTTTTGGTAGACAATTAGATTCTTTTGAACAAATTTTAGATTTTTCTTCATTTATACCTGGTTTAATTAAATTTCCAACTATTTTTATAAGGGCTCCGGTAATTAGTAAAATCTTAGATCAACAACAACAACAACAACAACCATCAGAACAAACAGAAACAGAAACTTCAATTATTTACAGTGAAAATAATTATATAAATGATAAACCAGTGGAAATCTTACATAAATTAAATAATGGCTTAATTGTAGCTGTTAGGCAAGGTAATAAATTAGGTACGTCATTTCATCCGGAATTATCAAATGATACAAGATTTCATAAATGGTTTTTAACTGAATTTGTAATTAAATCGATTGAATAATCCCAATCACTTGTGACATTTAGTATTTTGTAATCACCTGTGACATTCAAAATTTTGTAATCATTTGTAACATTTAGAATTTTGTAATCACTGGTGACATTTAGAATTATAATAGATAGATGAATTTCAATTGAAAGAAGATAATTCTAAGATCTCTGACTCCGTAAGATATTCGAAATTACATACTACAAAACATCTTATCAATTCATTATCACTGTCTCACTCATTTCTTCAGATCGTACATCATATCGTAGATCATAGACCATGGATCATAGATATTTGACTATAGTATCAATTGATAACCAGTAACTAATTAACTATAGCTAATGATAACTAATAAGAGCTAATGATAACTAATAAGAGCTAATTGTTGTCTCTGTTATCTCACGAGAGATTCAGTGTTGCAAATTGGTTAAATTGGTTAATTTCCAATTGACGGCAATTGATTTCAAGTGACTGCAATTGACCAATTGACTTCAAATATCGAGCATAATTCACCCTTTCTATACCACCTTCTACTACGATCACTAAGAAATATTAAGTAATCAAAGTCAACTAATCAAACTCTCAGTTGGTTTTGATTTCTGACACTGTGAGAAATTCTCAAATTTGAATTCTGTGATAAAACTATGCAACATGCTAGAATTTTTAATAGAAAGGGAAATAAATCAAATTTAAACCCTAATCAAGAACGAACCATGAGTTCTAATCAAACTGATTTAATTGTTGGTTCAGGAATAATCAATTCTCCTAATTCTCATACCAATTCTCATGCCAATTCCCTTGCCAATTCAAATTTCAATGGTTCAATACGATCTCGTTCATCCAGTATAAAGACTGGGATTAGAACTTTAAATACTAAACATAGTGATAATACGATTATTGTCGGTCGACATAATGATTATGATAGATCCTTTTTAAATCATACCCCGAACAACCACACCAACTCAAATATCAATACCACCAACAGCGGCACAAACAATATCAATAACTTGAATAACTTGAATAACATGAATAACATGAATAACTTGAATTTGAATAAGAGGACAATATCAACTAATGATGAGCGAGACCCCTTGATCCCGATTCAACTCACAATTTGGTTCCATGAACTACGAAATTCCACTCAAGATTTCTTGATTGATTTGAATTTGTTACCTAATTTTAAAATTGGTGATATTATTGAATTAGAAACAATTGATAATAGTAATATGAATGGTAATGGTAAGGTGGTGGCGAACAAGAAGGTGATTCCTAGTAAGATCTGTTTTATTATTAAAGAGGAAAATTTATTGAAAAGTCAATCGGTTCAAGCTTCAACTCCTACTACCCCAATTATAAATTCTCAATCACAAATGACTACTCCTCCACAACAATCACAATCACAGTCACAGATGGATAAAAGTAATGCTGTGCCAGGGCAAAATCTGGGTCCTGGTGGTGTTGCAGACGTACCAGAATCAGATATATCTACTATCGATATCGAAGATGAAGAACGATCACTGACTCCTAATCCTCAGAAATCACTGAAGAACATTGTTCAATTTTCATTAATTAATAACCCTTTACAGAAAACTCTTGATTTATTGCCCAGGAGTATAGTGCAACTTCGGAAAATTAATAAAATTGAATTGGTGGAAGCTGATACTATTGAAATATCAATCAAGAATATAAATTTATCAAGGGATACAATGTGGATTCTCACTTCAGAATTAATTAATAATTGTGTTTATCACGGGAAACGAATTTCCTTCCTAAATAATCGAATAGGAATAATCAAAAACATTTACCAGAATGGAGTGAAGAGATTTTCAGGTTTCGTCAGCAACAACACTAAAATCGTTTACCGATCTGAATCTTCAAGATTAATTTTTTTAATTCAGACATCTAGGGAGATGTGGCATTTTGAAGAAAGTGGTGAAATAATGTTTCATAAATTAGTCAATAATTTGTTCCCCAAAATTTTCAAAAAATGGCGAGAAAAAGATGCAAATCATTCAATTACAATAGTATTATTCACTTCAATGGATTTAACTGATATCCCATGGATGTCTCTTGGTCATGGAGAACGTCCCAATAACGTAAGAGAATATTTCAGAGTGGTGGTGGACCAAGTCAGTATCTACCATTGGACGAAAATCATGGAGACATTACGATTAGAATTTGCAAATTTTAAAAAAGATGTGATGTTGAATCGTTTTAATACTGATGGAATTAAAACCTTTTCCGTTCAAGGAGTCTCCTTACCGGCTGTGAAAGGTAATATTTTAGAATCAATTAATATTGGGTTAAGTTTAATTAAGGATAGATTCACCGATACGGATCTAAAACATAGTTTAAATCATTTAATTGTGATTACACCAGGTACTGGGTTATTCGATGTTGATTATAACTTGATGTTGGAAACCAGTAAAAAGATGAGCAATAGTGACTGTGCATTAGATATAATTTGTTTAAGTCAACCACCATTGCATATCGTACCATTATTCCGGTTCAAAGATTTAACGAAAGAAGGGGAACTCACTTATTGTGTGCCCAATTGGTGTGATATTTCCTATTATAAGGATCCGTCAACGAATAAAGATCAATGGATCCCGCGTTGTAAGATCTATGAGTTACAGATGATGGGGTTGATGGAGAATGAAGTGGGAATTGAAATTGAAAGATTTAAACCGTACCTGAATGAGAAAAGTTTTTTCGAATTGATGGACAGTTATGATAATGATATTTTTAAGCTGGTGTCGATGAAGCCGAATAATCGTTCAGTGGTTGATTTCGATAAGAATTATTCAATTAATAATACTACCAATAATTCGTTCTCGTCTATATCGAGAAGTAACACTGCCGGTGTCAACACAGGTGTTGTTGGTGGTGGTTTGAAAATTGGTACACCGAAAGGGATACATGATTCGTTATTGTTGATTAATCGACCAAAAGATTTAAAGACCAAAACATCAACAGCAAAATTCAATATTAGTACAACTAATTCAAGTGCTTTGGGGACGGTTAGTACTTTAAAATCTAGTAATTCTGCATTATCTACATTATATCAATTGAAAAGTACTGGTGAGGATGTGGTGTCACCAATGTTGAAACCTTCTGGTGGTTCGAGTTCAATTAGGAGTTTTAGAAGCAATAGTGATTTAAGGAGTAATTCATCGTTTCAAAAATATCAAGGACAGGGTCAAAGTCCAAGTCAGGGTCAAGGGAATGGGGGTGGACAGGGTGGTCAACCAAAATTCATTAGGAATGAAGATATCTTTAAACCTAGAGATATTTCAAAATTAAGAGATGGTAATGTTAAATTTGGTGATAAATTTGATAAATTCGGTGATGATGACAGTAATCAAAATAGTTTAAGTTCAATTACTAATAAATCAATTAGGGAAAGATCTGAAACTGCCACCTTAAAGAGAAATCAATTGTCTACTACTAATGATGATAAAGAATTTGATGGTAATAATACCGGTAGTGGTAATGGTAATGAGAATCAATCACTTAACTATTTTTGGACCGAAATTTTAAATCCTTCTAAAGAGCTGCATTCGGATTCATTATCATTTATTAAATTAGGTAAATGGAATCAAGTTTTCCCACCAAACATTAAACGGAATTTAGTTAAATGGAGATCCTTTCAATCACCTGCCGCCCTACCTATATACCAACCTAATTTCCCCAACGTAAAAGATTTAACCAATAATTATAGTACTCAAGTGTACACATTATTATTGAATTATGAGAATAATCTTGAGTTAAGTTCAATTCAGGATTTGATGAGGGAGATGATTCAATTGAGGTTGTTGCTAGGATTTCAAATATGTGATAATGATAAATTAGTTAAAAAGATTGAAATTGAGAAGAATAGTCAATCAATGATTAATCAAGATTATAGATATAGTGATGGGAATAGAGATGATAAATTGATTAAATATTTCAACAAAAGTTTTATTAATTCAATTATTTATATGATTTTAGATAATGAAATTCATAGAATTTTCTGTGATAGTAACAACAACAATATCATCGTTCAATTATACAAAAAAATCGAAACCAAAAGCTTAAAACCAGTTTTTTTCAAAAACCAAGAATTCGATTTCAAGAATCATAAACCATTTATTAGAACCCGGTACGCGGATGAGTATAGTAAGAGTGAAATCAACTTCATTAATCAGAAACCATCGACTTATAATTGGAATCAATTCGATCAATTGTTAGCTGGGTATGATGATGCTCTACCAGAGGAGAATAAATCCTTCTTTAAGATGAAATTTGTGGTTATGCCGGCGGAAATCCCAAAGAATGCTTATTTTATAACTAATGAAAATTTAAGTGATGAAGAAATTAGAGTGGAAGGGTTAAGAAAATTAATTTCCATGATTGAAAGAGGGAAGTATGTTAAAGAGCATGTTAGTGCAAGTTCTGGTGGTGCTAGCAGGGAGAAGAAGGAGAAAGAAATGATTGGCCCCGATATTAGTTTCTATACTGGTAATTTATATGAATTTTTAAGTGAACAAGCAGAAATTTTTGAATCAACAGGGAATAAACCAAGTAATTCATTAATGATTACTGAAAAATTTAATAAATCAATTAAATTAATTATGTTAGCTCATGAATTACAGAGCCCTACGGGTGTAAATATAGTTGATAGAACATGGCATTTTACCGTCCATGAACATTGTTTTATCGGTAATGAATTCGTGAATTGGTTGATTGAGAATTTTGATGATATTGATACGAGAGAGGAAGCAACCAGATACGGTCAATCATTAATGGAGAAAAATTTATTTAAACATGTAGAGAATCGACATGGATTTTTAGATGGTTATTATTTTTATGAATTGGAATCAGATTACGTCGATAAAACACTAAAACTTAAATCTGATAAATCAACCAGTTGGTTTACGAGAAAGAAAACTGAAAGGGATATAACACCCAATTCAAAAAATAATTCTGATGTGGAATCTTTCAAGTCTCCTTTATTGTCTCCGCAAGATAACCCTGCTAATGAAAAAGATTTAAGAAGAATTGCAAGTATTGGGAATCAACTAAGTGTAAATAATAGTTTCACTGGCACTGGTACTGGAGGCGGTACTGGTGGTACTACATCAATTCATTCAAATAGTAATCTTAGTGGTAATAGTGGTACAGTACCTCATACGGTGGGTACTGGTGGTGGTGGAGGAAATGAATCTGAAACTTCATCAATGGCTGATTCAGGTAATTCATCATCGAAAAACAAGAAAAAATTTGTCTTGAGTAGATCAGTTAAATATAATGCCGATCCATTGAAAAAATCTTATAGACCTGAATTAATTACTGTTCATTATGATACAGTTCATAATCCTGAACATTGTTATCATATTAGATTGCAATGGCTTAATACATCAACCAATTTTATTGATGAGACGATAAATAGTTGGTCAAGATTATGTGAAAGACATGGATTAAAATTTATTGAAACTCCTTGGAAGGAATTATGTACTATTCCACAATATAATCCATTTCATTCTATAGTTGATTTAAAATTAATATTAAATCCTTTTAAAGATCCTGAATTTAATGTCCCCAAAATATTAAATCATAATAAATTTTATTATCATTTATATTTATTGAAAAATCATGGATTTTTATTAGATAATAGACTGGCAGTTTACTTCCTGAAAGAAAATATTGAAATTTCTTATAGTTGGGGTAAACCAAGTTTTAAATATGCTCAATTTATTCATAAGACTGGTTCATATATTGTTGAAGTTAGAGATAATGGTGATTTTGTTTTAGCTCCAAATAATATGCATATCTCAAGAGTAAATACTCCAATCACAAATAATAACAATGTTGAACATGATATTAATTTAAATTTATATACTACTGATTCACAAAGGATTATGTTAAATTTAAGGAAAACTTGTAATGATAAAGAAACTTTAAAGAAGATTTTCACTGAGGCTAAAAATTCTTGGAGAGATGATTATCTGAAAGATATTTTACCAACTGACATTTAGCCCACCTGTAGATATACTATGTATTTAGGAAACTATATATAATATTAACGATAATATTTTTTTTTTCTCTCTTTCTAATTTGAATTTTTTAGTTGGCGATTCTTTGGGCAATCTTAATAGTATCAGCTAATACACCATGAGCAGTAACTTCAGCACCAGCACCAGCACCTTGAATAACTAAAGGATTTGGATATCTTTCAGTTTTAATAGAAACAACATTGTCACTACCTTTTAATGAAGCAAATGGATGATCAAAACTATATTTACCAATTCCAACAGAAGCTTTATTAGTTTTTAAATCTACTGAACCAACAAATCTCAAGACTTTATTTTCTTTAAAAGCTTCATCTTTAATTTTTTGAATTTCATTATCGTAATTTGGTAAATTTTCCATAAATTCATCAGCACTTTCAATTGATTCTAATTGTTTTGGGATTAATGATTCAACAGGGAATGAAGTTGGGGATTCAACTTTTAAACCAGAAATTCTGGCTAAAATTGTTACTTTTCTAGCAACATCTAAACCATTTAAGTCATCTCTTGGATCAGGTTCAGTATATCCTAAATTTTTAGCAATTTTAACAACATCAGAAAATTTGGTATTATTTGATGCATCGGTGGTTGAAAATTCATTAAAAATATATGATAAAGTACCTGAAAAGATTCCTTCAATTTTATCAACTTTATCACCAGTAATAACTAAATCATTTAAAGGTTCAATAATTGGTAATCCTGCACCTACAGTAGCTTCATGATAAACTAATCCACCACCATTAACGTTTGAATTATTGAAAATTTCATTCCAAATACTAATTTCTGATGAAAATGCTTTCTTATTTGGAGTTGCAATTGAAATACCTTCTTTAATGAAAGTTGGATAAAATTTTGCAATAGTTTCATTTGAAGTATTATCAACTAAAATTGTTGGTTTATTACTATTTTTTAAAAATTGAGTTAATTCAGTTAACGATAATACTGGTTGACTTGATTCAGTCTTATAAGTTGATAAATCAATTGATTTATAATCTTTATTAAAAATTGCTTCTTTGGATGATCTGGCAAGATAAATAACTTTAAAATCAATCGGAGTTTTCAAATTCTTTAATTGATTGATAAATGCTGATCCAACAACACCGGATCCAATGATTGCTACATTAACTGATTTGACCATGGTAACTTTATTATCTTTATTATCTTTATACTGGTCTGTTCTTTCTTTGGAAAGTCTAAGATTTTGCAATTTTTCAAATTTGCAATTTTCCAAATTTCAACAGTTTCGAGAATGCTCACTGACTCATAACAGTCTATGTATTTTCTAATCTAATCTATAAACTATGAATTGTCAACCAAACCATCATCACCATAACTAAAGGTGGCACCAATGATGAGCTGGAAGACAACTTCTTACCATTGATATTTAAATCATCATCTTTATCGGCATCAGGATCGGTATCGGTACCATTAATTATATACTTTCTATCATCTAAAGGTTGGGGGAATAATTCTAATTCAACTAATTTGGTCATATCCCATTCAATAGTTGTTTCAGTTTTAAAACACCAAAAAATCCATCCATTCATCTTGGAAGTATATTGATCTAATTGCATTTCAATATATTTTCTATATGCTTTTTTCCTCTGTTTGGACCAAGATTTAAAATCATTTATATCATTACATTTACCAATTGGTTCATTAGTATAAGGTGAAGTTCCATCGAATCTAGCACCAAGTCCAACCCCATTAAGCCAAGGGGTACAATCAGTTAAAGCTGCCAGCCATTCACCAACAACTGCAGGTTTATGAGATAATTCTTTTTTAACATTTGATGAATAACTTTTAATACTATCTAAATGACCCTTTATGGTTAAATTTAATGCACCAGCATCAAATACTTCATAATGATGATGATCAATCATTATATTATAATTATATGGATAGAAACTAGAAGTATTGGTAGTATTTGAAATGTTGAATGAAAAATCAAGGAAATGATCCCAAAATCCTAATGGTTTAAAAGCATCATGGAAAACTATAGTATTATTATTTTGTTGAAAAATTCTTGCATCTTTATAAGTATTTTTATAAAAAACTTCAATACCATTAATTGATATTTCTGTACTTAAAGGTTCATTAACAACTTCAATACCAATAACAATATCTTTAAATTTTGATGAACCATATTTTTTATAAATTTCTTGTAACACCAGGTATGATAATTGTAAATTTTCAGTTTCATTAAACCAACCAGGGAATCCAATATCTCTAAAACCAGAATTATCAAACCCATTTTGAGAACCTGGAAGACCATGTAAATCAACCCAAACTTTTAAATCATTGTTATCGGCCCATTCAATGGCTTTGTCAAGATAATCTTGTGCTCCCAGAACATAAGGATCATCTTGTTTCATTTCAAAAGCCCAATATCCAATGGGGATTCTAACCATATTTAATCCAAAAGATTTAATTTTAGCAAAATCTGATTCATTATAAAAATTTTCCCAATGATCAGTTAATCTTTTTTTAGCTTCTGTTTTACCTAATTTTTCACAATATCTATATTCATCAATGGGGATTTCTCCTGATCCAGTCTTATTAAATTCTAAAAAAAGTGATGGAGTAATATATGGTTCTAAAACTAACCAACCTCCAATGGTAACTCCTTTTAAATTAAAATTCCTTGAATTGATATCTGGTTGGACAATGGAAGTGTTGGAATACGTAGCATTTATACTGTCAGTGAAGTTTACAAAGGTAGAGGCTGAAATCTGTGTAATGACAGATAATATAATTAGTACCAGGTTTATCAACATACCCCAATTAGACTAAAACGCGAGATGGATCTGTTTGTATCAAAATATGTCAAAAATAAGGGGAACCATCCACAATAGGTAATTCCTAGTTATATCTTGTTACTGCCGGTGTCACAGGAGGTTTATTCTACCAGAGATATGGGGCTTCCACTTGAGTCCCATTACTTCTTTTTTCCTGTTCTTTTTGCCTGTTCTTTTTTTGGTCTTTTTCTGCTTTTTTCGTAGAGTTAGGTAAAATTCACATATTATACATTCACTATTAACACGACATAATTCATAAAACCATAAAAATACCACATTTCCCACTGTTTCACCTCTTCATTCTACTATTTTCTTGTTGCATAATGAATTCATTAACTTTTTCATCCATCAAATCACTAACTTTAATATAAAGTGGATGACTAGCAATTCTATCACTCCAAGCAGCTAAATGAGGGTAAGCTTTAAATAAATTTCTCTTTTCACCAGTAACTTCTCTTACTCCAACTTCATTATCGAATACATTTTCATAAATTGGGAAAGTTAATATTACATCTGCTGCAGTTAATTTATTACCAACAAAATAACCAGTATCATTTTCAATTAATTGTCTTTCTAAAAATTCCATATTTAATTTCCATTCATGAATATAATAACCATTATTTAAACCTTTAGTAACCATTTTAGTTAATGATTTAAATCCAACTGGAGCAATTGATTTTGCGGCACTATTAATTAACATTGAAATCATTAAATGTTGTAAAGTACCTTCGGAATAATGTAAATAATAATCAACTTTTAATTTTTCTTCTTCAGTGGTGGGGTTAATAATATTATAAGGATCATAATGTTTTAATAAATATTGAATAATTAATCCACTTTCAGCTAATTTTAATGATGGTCTACCATCAGCAAAAAAAATTTCTAAAATTGGTGCTTTACCTGATGGATGAACTTGAAATAATTCTGATGGTCCTCTCCAAGTTGCAGGATGTCTTAAATAAATTTCAACATCATAATCTAATCCTAATAATTCTAATAAAAATAATATTCTATGAGATCTAGATTGATCAAGCCAATGTAATAAAAATTTATCACCATTATCTGCCATCTTGAAAACTGATTTATTTATTAAAAACTATATTAAAAACTATATTAAAGTATATTAAAAAGTATATTAAAGTATATTAAATGCAAATGACAAGCTCTGTAAACAATATAAAAAAGCACCTAATAAATTTGAAAAAATTCAGTGAAATCTGGGGAATGGTAGAGATCAGGGATCTTATGGTTTATATACTAAAAGGTATTGTGACAATCTCCAAATCGTAGGTTTTGGCCTAGCGATGGTGATTGACCGATTAGGCAATTTTGCAGTTGAGGAGTTCATTACTTTACCCAAAAGGGAAGGCCGCACATTTGCAGCATTTCCTGTTATGACCAAAACTTTTAAAAAATAACCAACTTTATTTTTTTCACCTTACCAACCAGGTTAACAGAATGTTAGAGCATGTTGAAACAGATACTGTAAAAGAGTGCCATATCTAAAGTTTTCTTCACCTGTTTGCTTCACCTGTTTGTTCTCTCTTTTCCGTCATTTAGTGGTGCCTTTTTTCTCTCTCTTTTGAGTGGGCTCTTTCAGTTGATCTGAGTTAAAATATTCAATAATTCCACTTTATTGGCTTATGATCAATAGAATATCGTACATTTAAAAACAATATACTGATGGACCGGTTAGTGGTTTTTTTATACTTTTTAATAATTAAAATTAGCTCATTCAACTTTTAATGGCTGCCTAATTGGGAAGGGGACAACTGAGATGGTAATTTTTTAAAGGCATCTTTTTCTTTGCAACTTCTTAATACAGTAGTTTATAAAATGCACGAGAGATGCAAGATGTTTATAAAGTCTATTCATTCATTCATTTGATTTATTTTTCATACACACAACAATAATAGACAGGAAATTATTAATTATAGGAATTATTCCTCAAGAATTCCTAGATTACAATTTAGATTTTACAGCATCTAATGTTTTTAAATAGCTAGGATCTGATAAAATCAATTGACTCCATTTATATAAATATGGGAATTTTTCCTTTGGATCTTGACCCATTGTAGCTTTTGCTCTTTCTAAATCTTGGAAAATTGATTCAGCAATTGGGAACAGTAAAACAATATCAGCACCAGTAATTTTATTATCAACAAAATAACTACCATTATTTTTACGACAAATATCTTCTAAATAATTTAAATTTTGGGTAGCTAACAGACCATAATAACTTGAATTAATTTTATCAGTTATCAAACCAACAAAACTTTTAAAACCAAATGGTGCAGATTTTTTAGCAACATTATTAACTAAAATCCCAGTTAATGCAGGTTGTAAACTACCTTCAGTATAATGTAAATAATAACTAACTAAACCTTTACCTTCTTTAGTTGATGGAGTTATTTTACCATTTTTATCAAAATTTTCAATTAAATATTCAATAATTCTACCAGATTCGGCAATAATTTCTGTTTTATCACCATCAACTACTTCAATTACTGGAGATTTACCTAATGGATGAATTTTAGTTAATTCTTTAGGTGCACGAAGTCCAGAATCTCTTTTATAAATTTTTAATTCATATTTAACTTCAAGTAATTCAAGTAACCATAAAATTCTATTTGATCTTGAAAGATTAAGCCAATGTAATATAATTTTGGGTTGTGACATGATATATACTTATTAACTAATTTCCTATACTATCTAATAAATACTACTTTTACTTATTTACCTTACTAAGTACAAAAGTCCCCAATGGTCTGGGCAAAAATAGGAATTTATGTTAGTTTTTATAGTTATTGTCTTAGTCCCATGTAACTGCGGTTACATAATCGAATTTGGAGCTCTTCTCCCGGTGCAACTTCACATGAGACAAAAAGAAAACATGAAAAATAAACTGAATCTACTGGTGTACCGGTGTACTGGCGTCGTACTTCAATGTACTTTAAACTTAAATAACTTATTATTGTTTAACAAAGCAATTTAAAATCAATACATATGTAAAATAAACTATTACCCATGGTTAATTAATGATTAAATTTAGATCATTTAGATGTTTGATTTAAATATAAATTGATCTTTCAAAAAATTAGTTAGAGTGTCACGTGACCAGTTTAGATTTTTACAATTATAACTAAATTTTATTTATAAATATCTAATTTTTAATAGTTTTAATTGTTTTATAACATTAATATATTTATCAGGGTCCAATATGGTACACATATCCATTGTAATTCCCCCTGTTTATGTTTGAGATGATCTGATGCTTGATAGTGATGCAGTGCGATGTGAGATGAGATAAAATTTTTATAATTAATATGGATAGAAAGATAAGACAATTAGTCCTTGATGCTGGACCATTAATTACCCAATCTTCATCTTCATTACAACAATATGCCCAAGAGTTTTATACTACCCCTGGTGTTTTCAGTGAATTAAAGGATGAACAATCAAGAAATCAATTGATTTTATGGAATGATAATTTAAAGATTAGACATCCAAAATCTCTGTCAATTAAAAAAGTTGAAAATTTTGCCAAACTAACTGGTGATTATTCAGTTTTATCAGCTAATGATATTCATATTATTGCGTTAGCTTATGAATTAGAAGTTGAAGCAAATGGTGATTGGAGTATTAGAACATTCCCAGGTGAAAAAATCGAATTGCCTAAAAAAGAATTAAAAGAAGATGTAAAAGAAGATGTAAAGGGAGAAGTAAAGGAAGATAAACCAGAAGAAAAAGAAGAATCAAAAGAAGAATCAAAAGAAGAAGAAACAGAAAATGAAGGTGAAACAGAAAATGAAGGTGAAACAAAGAAAAAACCTAGAAGAAGAGGTGGTAAGAAACAAAGAGAAAAACGTGAAGCACAATTACAAAAAGAACTAGATGAATTAACTGATGATATACTGAATAAGGAAATAATAAATTCAAAAGATGAACCTTCAAATGAACCAGAATCAGTTGAAAGTATCCTGAAACCAGAAGAAGTTAAAGAAGTTAAACAAATTAATGATGAAATTAATGAAGAATTTGATGAAGATGACGATGATGGAGAATGGATAACTCCAGATAATTTAGTTGAAGAAATGATTAAAGATAATAATGAAGAAGTTAAAGAAAGTTCTAATTCAGGACAAATTATAAAAGTAGCATTTTCAACAGGAGATTTTGCATGTCAAAATGTTTCAATGCAAATGGGACTTAATTTAATGAATTCAATGTCAGGTAAACAAATTAAAAGAATTAGAAATTATATGTATAGATGTCATGCATGTTTTAGATTAACTCCTATACCAAAAAATGGTAAACCAAAACATTTTTGTCCAAATTGTGGGGGTAATACCTTATTAAGATGTGCAATTTCAATTGATAATAATACTGGTAAAATTACACCACATTTAAAATCAAATTTCCAATGGATTAAAAGAGGTAATGTTTATTCTGTTGCTTCACCATTAAGTAAAAATCAACAGAAAAGACAAGGTAATGGAGGTTACCAACATAACAAGGAAAATCGTCATAAAACTTTACAAAATCCTGAATTATATACTGAAGATCAAAAAGAATATCAAAGAGCTGTTAAAGATGATGATTGGCAAAGAAGAAAAAATGATAAATTATTACAAGAATGGATTGGTGGTGGTTCAGCCGATAATTATATTTCACCATTTAATTCAATTCAAACTATTAGACCAAGTGGTGTTAAAGTTGGTAAAGGTCGTTATGCTAATTCTTCAAGAAGTAAAAGGAAGTAGTTGAAAATCAAGTTAAATTATGTAAAATTTGGTATTTTTTGTTTGGAAGGTAGATTGGGTTTCTATAGTTTAAGTATTTCATAGAGTTTCATATAAACATCATTGTCCCTTTGAGTAACTGTCCTATGTATCACCTGCAAGTACCAGCTGCAAGTACTCTAATCTCTCTCTTTATAATTAGAAACTTTCGCGGAACCCACCAAAGGCTGAATCAACTATCATCTCAATTTAAATTATTGATTAATTCTTTTGTGTTGATTATGAGTCTGAGTAAAGCAGCAGCATTAGCAGCTTTTAAAGCAACACAACCAAAAGAACAGAATAATGATAAGGTTACAAAGCATTATAAAACCCCCAATTCAACTACAACTTCAACTACAACTTCAAATTCAACTACAAACACCAATACCAACATAAATTCAAAGTTTACTCCAACTTCAAAAACTATAGGAGAAACTTTACCTTATATACCTAAAACCCCCCATAGAAGAACCAATTCAACTCAATCATTACCTAAAATACAAACTAAAGTTAGTCCTGCTAAACTGCTACATCTGGGGAATTCCAAAAAACCAATTAGAAGTATATATGAAGTTAAAGATTTATCATTAGGTTCACCAATCCAATCATCACATTCCACAACTGCTAAATCTGCAGCAATGACAGCAGCTGCTAGCTTATCAGTATCGTCCACTCCTAAACAATCTTCAGCAACTTCAAGAAGTCATTCAAGAAATTCATCATTTAATCCTCCTTTGTCGTATAAACTTACAACTCCACAAACACCAATACCGGCAACCCCAACAACTACCATGTCATCTCATAGTACAGCTACAATAACTCCACATGATAATGAAACTATACGATCGGGGATTGATTATTTTTCGTTGTCTAAAGATTCACTTTATACATCACCTGAACAATCTCATCCACAATCACAATCACAATCACAATCACACTTACCATCACAATCACAATCAAGTTTACAATCATCGATATCACTGAAAAAACAACCCGGTAAACAAAATTTAACTATAAATCATGCTAGAACTCAAGAAACATTAAGTAATTTGAAATCTTCAATTCAAATGAAAACGGTTGGTAAAGATGCTTCATTAAAAAGAAGAACTGATACTGCTCCTAAAGATATGTTAAGTAGAATGAAACAATCAATTGCCGAAAAATCAGAATATGGTAATAATAATAATAATAATTCAAGTAATTCAATTCATAATAAAAAGGATATGATTAATGAAATTAGAGAAAGTATTGATCTGAAACGTATAACTACATCAATTAATAATGATTATGATTATTCTTTTGAAGATGAACCAGTTTCTGATGGTATTTATGAACTGAATAATTCAAGTAGTGAAAATTTCCCTTATCAAAAACCACTGAATAGTTCATATCAATCATTAGGTTCATCAATACTGTTTTTAGATGAACAAAGTAAAAATGGTAATGGGAATGGAAACGGCAATGGAATCGGAACTGGCAGTGGATTAGGTATTGGGAACAGTGGTAGTATAAGTGGAACTGATGATTCTTCTGGTAAGAGCCCAACACCATTTATATATACTACAGATTTTGATAAAGAACCAATACCACCAATAATTCAACCAATTAAGTCGCATGGATCTGGAGGTGGGCCGGCATCACCAATTATAATTCAATCACTGGGGGCTAGTGCAAGGGAAGCAGCCTTAGGTAGTAATGATAGTGTTAATTATATTCATCCAAATAAATATCCTAACAATTTAAAAACCACATCAGATGAAAATTTAAGTATTAAATTAAAACCTAAACGTAAACCACCACCGGTTATTGATAACTTAGATAATATTTCCAATGTTAATAGTAGATCACTGTTTGATTATTCAATTACTAGTGAAAATGAACAAGAAAATGATAATGAAAATGATAATGAAAATGATAATGGGGATGAAAGTGAAAGTGATAGAATAATGACATCATCAGATATTAATGAATCAAGTTCTAAATTACCACAATTCCCTGATATTAATATGAAAAAATCAACTTCAATTGGACATCATTATTATCATAATCCACATCAGACAACATTACATAATCCATTTAAAAAGAAAATGAAACAAAAGGGAATTGATTTTATTGATTTATCAGGAGTTGATAATGATATTTCTGATTCATTACATTCATCAGCATCATCAAGACCATCAACACCAACAATTATAGGACATCAAAGTCAACCAGTTCAATTAAAAACAACTATGAGAAAGGCAAAAAGTAGTAAAAAAACCTTTAATGATGAAAAACCATGGAAAAATCATACTGATTTAATTTATATTACTGAACAAGAAAGGAAAAGGTATGAAGGAGTTTGGGTCAGTAACAAAGGATTATATATTAATAAAGTAGTTACTAAATTACAAGGAGTTAAATATGGTACTAAGATGATGATTAATAATAGTAGTAATAGTAGTAACAGTAATACAACCACAGCAACAAATACTACCTTAGCTACAACACCAACTGTCAGTGGCGGTGGTGAAGATACTTTATTAAGTTCATCATCAACTTATGATATTGATAAAGAAACGGATATATCAATGAAAGCAGCAAAATTATCATCAAGTCAACATGATAATATAGATGATTTTGAAAGTTTCCATGGATTAAATAGAGTCGAAATAGATAATTTGATCATTGGTCTGGTAGTTAAAAGAATTTGGTTAAGAAGTAAATTACCAAAGGAAACATTAGAACAAATTTGGGAATTAGTTGATCATCGTAAAGATGGAACATTAAATAAACCTGAATTTTTAGTTGGAATGTGGATGGTTGATCAATGTTTATATGGTAGAAAATTACCTAAAAAGATTGAAAACGAAACTTGGTCAAGTTTAGAGAGTATTGGATTAAGTGTTCAAATTAAGAAAAGGAATAAGAAGAAGTAAACTATGAATTATATGAACTTATATGAACTAATATGAACTAATATGAACTCATATAAACTCATATAAACTCCTAAGAATACATATGAACTTCTAAGAATACATAACCCTTATGATTCTTATACTTAGTAGACATGGTACTTATACATAGACACATATACATACATATACATACTTATACATAACATTTACATACAATGGTGTGAATCTCTTAATATCCTGTTAGCCTGGATCAACCGAGAAAGAAAAAAATTGATGTCAGGAACGAACTGCATTGGAAAAACGAGAATTTCGAGAATTTCGAGATAGTGGAAAGAACAGAGAGAAAGAGTGAAAGCAAGTTTTTTGGTATTTAAAGATGAATTTAATGGACATGTTAAGTAGTGAAGCTGATCCCATGTTTGAAGATCCTGGAATGGACACCATCTTAGATCAACAAATAAATCAACTGAAGAATGATAATGATTTAAGTAATAATTTAAATAATTCAAGTATAAGACAACCAAAGGATGGAATTTATTATTTACCTACAATTTTAGGTTCATTACAAAAAGATTTAATGGAATATATTATTAATATCACCGCCCCAGAGTTAATAAAGGATTTAGAAATTAATAGTGGTAACCCAACAAGAAGTAAAATTCATAGTTTATTAGGTAATGATGATGATGATAATGATAATATTAATGATATTAATGATTTAAATAAGATTAATATTAATGTAAATAATGATAATAATGGTAATGGTAGTAATAATAATGGTGATGAATATGATGAAAATGGTGAATTAAAAACAGGATTGAAAATTAATCAAGTTATTGAATTTTTATTTGAACAATTAGATATTGCAACAAATAATCCTTCATTACTTGTTGATCATTTTTTACCAAAAAAATTATTATTATCAGAAATAAATGAAAATTTAGTTAATATGTCAGGTAAATTTAAACTTTTTAATAGATTAATTGATGGTATAATTAATAAATTTAATAAAAGTATTAAATTTGAAGAAAATCCAATTTTTAATATTTTAGTTATTGGAAATTCAATTAAAGAATTAGAATTAATTGAAGGTTTAATTATTGGTAAAAATTTATTTTATAATAATTTTAGTACAAATAAATTATATGGTAAAAATATTTCAACTTCAAATTTTAAGAAACAAACTAGAATTTATACTGAAATTGAAAATGAATATAAACGTAAACGTAAACATGAATCAGTTAAAATTGATAGGAAACCAATATTATTTTTACATTTAATTACTTCCCTGCAACTATATAATAATTATACTCCATTATTAAATAGTTCAGTTCAATTTAATTTAATATTTTCATTTGATAATTCATTAGATGTTTCATGTCCAAGTATGGAATTAATAAAAAATTCAAGAACTAATAGTGGATTATGCTCCTTTAATGAAAGTAATAATGGAAACATCAATAATAGTAACAACGATAGTATGAATAGTTCTAATTCTAATATAATAGGAAATAAAATTGATATTCCAATAATTGTTCCAATTCCAATTTATTCAATAAATCATTTACAAATGTTATTACCACCACCAGAGAAAAATGCATGGTTTAGTGAAAATAATGAATTAAATAATTGGAAAAGACAAATTCTTTATAATTTTATAATTAATAAAGTTAATTTATTTGAAGAAACTGATTTAAATGAAGAAAATCCTAGTGAATTTTTTGTTTCAAATTATGGTGAAAATTTTAATAAACTTTATGATTGGTTTATAAATTGGGATTCAATAAAATTCCCATTAGAAGATATTTTTGAAAACTTTAATGATAAACTTTTAATTAATTATAATCAAAATACTAATCCAACTAATAATAATCAAGTTCAAAGTGGTGATCAAGGCAATAATTATTATAATAATTTTAATAAATTTAATAATGAAAGAATAATTAAAAGATTAAATCAAAGTTTTTTAAATGAAAAAATTATTAAATTAGAAAAATTTGATTATAAAAATTTTAAATCAAAATTTGCAGATTTATTACATAAAAGAGTTAAACAAATAAAGAAAGAAATTACTGAAAATAAGATTAAAATTGAAGATTTTAAAGAGAAAGAAACCAAAAGACAAATTAAATTAGATAATGATGAAGATTTAATTGCAAATAATTATAAAAAATTGAAAAGATTAAATGAAGATGCAAATTTTATTGAAAAGAAATTTTTAAAAGTTGATAATGAATATAATGAAAAATTAATTAAAAAGAAGAATTTATCAAGTAAATTACAAGTTTTAACAAGTTATAAGAATATTGTTTTAAGAGAAAAATTAATTGAACAACAAATATTAGTGGGTCAATTAAAGGAAGATTCAGATAATTTAAGAAATGAATATTCTAAAATTGAAGAAGAATATGAAAAATTAAAAAATCAATATCAATCAAATAATGTTGAATCAATTCAATTAACAAATGAAATTAAACGTTGGGAAAATGAAAATTCAATTATTGAAAAAAAGTTTACATATCCTGGTATTAAAATTTTACCATCATTAATTAAAAAAGATGATTTAATTATTTATGAATCAATAATGGAAAAATTAAATAAAGAAAATGAACAATTATCAAAATTTCTTAATAAAGATATTGAAAAAGTTGTTAATGAAAGAGATGGTCTTTTAGCAGCAACAAATCAAGGTTCAAGTTCAAGATCAATTAATAGAATGAGTAGAAGTTCAACTCCAATGTAAATAAACTTTAAATTGTCTAGTTGAACTAATAGTGTAAAGATATAGAGTATAAATAAATGAAGTTTGTCCAGCCAGTCAAGTCTATCAATCAGATCCCAGTTAGTTTATGAGTCTAGAGTCTAGTATGAGTCTAGTTTGTAGTTTATGAGCCTGTAACTTGATAGCCTGCTTTGCAAGCGAACTCCAAGCCCAAGGAACCAGTATCACTGTAACTCTACCACCACCAATTGAAGCCCTACAGAAGTCTGCTAATGATATGTACCTAAGGCTCATATCTAGGGCTTAGTGATAAGGTTAACTATGGTCACTGCAGCATATACGTTGTTGCGCATTATGAGGTGTAGGAAATTGCAAAACGCGGCAGAAGTGGTTGTGTGATTTAAGCACTGAAAAATTTCATCAAACTACTATGACTGAATATTTGATTGGTAAGGTTTATGGTCAACCGTTCATGCCTAGAGATGGTAAAGAGTTGATGTTTTATATTGAATTGACAGGGAAACACTATTATCATGAGTTTATTAATTGGTTTAAAAATTATTATTTAATTAATCAATATAGTTATTTTAGATTAATATGTGATTTATTACTTTGTATAATTTTTTATAAAATTTCCCAAAATTGTATTAATCATTTAAGAGGTTATGGTATAATTGAAACTATTAAACAAATTTATATTAAATTTTTCAAAATTGGGTCCCAAATTTTCATGAATTTACCAATGGTTAAAAGTAAAATTGATAAAGAATTATCTAAAACAATTGAAACAATTGATAATTCAATTATTTTAAATGATTCAAAATTATTACAATTCCCTAAAATCCCTGAAAATGGATTAACTAATGATATAATTATTAAAGAATTAGATAATTTACAAAATTTAAAACATTCAGATTGGGTTAAAGGTAGAGTTAGTGGAGCAGTTTATCATGGTGGTGATAAATTATTAAATTTACAAAGTGAAGCTTATAAAAAGTATTCAATTGCCAATCAATTACATCCTGATGTTTTCCCTGGTGTTAGAAAAATGGAAAGTGAAATTGTTTCAATGGTTTTAAATATTTTTAATGGTCCTAATTCAAGTTGTGGTTGTACTTCAAGTGGTGGTACTGAATCTTTATTATTAGCTGGTTTATCAGCAAGAGAATTTGGTAAAAAATATAAAGGTATAACTAATCCTGAAGTAATTGCTCCAATTACTGTTCATGCAGGTATTGAAAAAGCTTGTTATTATTTTGGTATGAAATTACATAAAGTTGAATTAAATTCAAATTATCAAGTTAATTTAAAAAAAGTTAAAAAATTAATTAATAATAATACTGTATTATTAGTTGGTTCAGCTCCAAATTATCCTCATGGTATAATTGATGATATTGAAGGTTTATCAAATTTAGCAATTAAATATAATATTCCATTACATGTTGATGCATGTCTTGGATCATTTATTGTTTCATTTTTAGAAAAATCTAAAGTTCATGGTCCAAATACACAAGATTTACCAAAATTTGATTTTAGATTACCTGGGGTTACTTCAATTTCTTGTGATACTCATAAATATGGTTTTGCTCCAAAAGGTTCAAGTATTATTATGTATCGTAATAAAACTTTAAGAGAATGTCAATATTATGTATCATCTGATTGGACTGGTGGTATGTATGGATCACCAACATTAGCTGGGTCCAGACCAGGAGCTTTAATGGTTGGATGTTGGACAACATTAATTAATATCGGTGAAGATGGTTATATAAAATATTGTAAAGAAATCGTTGGTGCAAGTATGAAATTAAAAAAGGCAATTAATCAAAATAAAATTTTATCAGAAAATTTAGAAATTATTGGTAATCCTTTAGGATCAGTTATTTCTTTTAAATCCAAAAAACCTAATGTTAATATTTACAGTTTAAGTGATAAATTAACTTCCAAAGGGTGGCATTATGCAACTTTACAAAATCCTGCTGCTTTACATTTTGCTTTAACTTGGTTAACCGTACCAATAATTGATGAATTAATTAATGATTTAATTGCATGTACCGAAGAAATTTCAAAATCAACTGAAATTATTAAAAGTGATACTGGTTCTTTATATGGAGTTGCTGGTAGTATTCTGACAGCTGGAGTTGCTGATAAAATCATTGTAGCATTTTTAGATGCTTTATATAAACTTTCTTAATATACATTACATGCTCTTGATATACTCTATTGATGTTTACTACCCAATACCTATTTTAAACACAAGATCAAACACAAGATAACACAAGATCAAGCACAGTTATTGTCTAATAATCCAATCAATTGGGTATATAATATATAATAACACGGTAAGTCAACAACCCTGCCAAATAATGGTGTAGTGAAGTGGTGAACTTTTTGCAACAATAAAGTCGTGTGGTAGAGCCATTGCGACCCCGGTATAAAAAAAACAAAGATAAGAAACTTCAAGTCAATTTGGTGGGTTTTTTCTTGAAAAGAACCAATTTGTTGTTGTTTGGGTTTATAATGGAATGTTCTGATATATCAGCAATATCCAATGGATTCAGTACGTTATCCTTGATCTCTTGGATGTGTGCGCAATTACCACAAATTTATACAAATTTTAAAAATAAATCTGCTGATGGTATATCACCAACATTTTTAATTTTATGGTTTTTAGGTGATTTTTTAAGTTTAACAAGTTGTTTACTTAATGATATAGTTTTAAAATTCCAAATTTACCTTAGTTTGTTTTTCCTTGCTAATGATTCAATGTTATGTTTCCAATATTATTATTATAATAGTGTTTATCCTAGAACCTTATATTCTCATTTAAGACTGAGTGATCTGGGACCGATACAAGCTTTCGGAGGAGATGTCGTAGACGATGGAGAAGATGGTGATGGTAGAGAACAACAACAACAACAAGAAGAAGGGATGAATACATCATTAGAAATTAATAAAACTACCGGTACTGCAGTTCATATTAGAAGTGATTCAACTAGTCTGGATGGATTAAAACATGCAAGTAATTCCCCTAGTACAAGTTATAACTCAACTGATAAAATAAGTAAGAAATTAGTAGCTGCTTCATTTATATCAGGGGCCAATGCATTGAATATCGTAAGAGATGAAAGGGGCAGTATAGGAGGTATGGAAAAATTTGGATTATTTTTAGCATGGTTAATGACCATTGTTTATATGTCATCAAGATGTCCACAACTTTATAAGAATTATCAACGAAAATCTGTTGATGGTATCAATCCCATATTATTTGGATCGGCATTGCTTGGTAATTTAACTTATACATTATCAATTTTAACCAGTTGTGAATTTTTACTTGGTGATAACAAAAATGATTTTATTTTTAAAGAATTACCTTATATTTTAGGTAGTAGTGGTACCATTATCTTTGATGTCTTGTATTTTTATCAACGATATATATATAGAGGAGCTGGCAGAAATACCCATATCATAGGATTAGAAAATTGGCAACAATAAACATAGTTAGAGAATCTCCATAGTTAGAGAATCTCCATAGTTAAGAATCTCCATAGTTAAGAATCTCCATAGTTAAGAATCTCCATAGTTAAGAATCTCACAATAAAAATTTTTCATTTCTCAATTCTCATATAAAGACTAATGATACGACTGATTAGGTCGTTTATAACAACACCCCCAGTTTCCTCCGTGAAACCAGCAATACGACAGACTGGTGGGATAAGTAGCAATATTTTCACCAATCAAGCATTAAAACAGATTTCAAGTAATGGTGAATTTGAAGGTTTTAATAAGAAGATAAACCCTATATTATCAATGAGTAAAGAAGATATACTATCATTAGATGATTCAAAATATAGCAAGCTACTAAGGCTCAAGAGGGTTACTAGTCATATGGATGGCGAAGAAATACCAGACAGAGGTGATTTGGAAGATTTTTCAAAATTTGTTATTAATTTGGTAGAAATTATAGAAGATAATTTATTTATTGATCATAAACTAATTGCCAGGTTACTTAAAAATTTACCAGATGATATTAAACTGATAATTTTAGAAAATTTATTAGTTAAATTTAAACAGGACATCTTCCATTTATCATTTATTGAATATTTAAAAAATGGCAGTAGTAAAGAAAGTCACGATTTGATAATTCATAGTTTAGAAGAACTAATAAATTCTAAATCATCAGATAAGTATTTAAAAATTTATAAGTATTTACAAAAATTGGTAGATTTAGATATAATTAATAACAAAACAATAATGATTAGTTCCGAAATGTTCATCAAGATTTTCAATATTTTCCCAGAAGAAAAGTATAATGAATTATATTCATTTTTGGTAAGTTTAAACATCAAAAGTAATAATAACAGTGAATTAAATGAATTTAAAACGATGATAACAACTTTAAATCAAGGAAATGAACTAGATAAATTTACATTAAGAACTGGGGTTTTAAAACCAAATTGGTCTGATACTTTAAAAGGAATTAAAACTATTCAAAAGGGTAGAATGTTAACATATTTTTCATTTGATAGATTAATTTATTTTGGATATGATTCAATTAAGAAGAATGATTTAGTAAGTTGCAACATGTATTTAGAAATGATTGTTAAAAAATTTGAAAATGAATGTCAAAATTATGAATTTTTACAAGAAAATTCAACCGAATCTATACCAGTACCAAAAATTATTGGTAAACATTTAGAATCAATAATTAATTTTTCAATGGTTTATCTTATGATTTTCAGAAATGTACGTGGATGTTTAACAATTTTAAAATATTTAAAAGAGAATAATATTTCATTAAAATTTAAAACTTTAAGTAAATTAATTTCATTATTAAGAATTAAAGGTTACCACAAGGAAGCATTATTAGTTATAAACAATATGAAATTAGATAATTTACCATCACAAGAAAGATCAAAATTAGTGGAAGAAATTTTTAAGATAATTTGCAAAGTATATAAAGATAAACCAGAAGTTATTTATAGTTATGCTAATAAATTATTTAAATTGAAAAATGGTGGTGATGTTGAAAGTTTATTGATAAAATTAGGAATTAATAATTCTGCTAATGGTGGTAATACTAGTAATACTGGTAAAAGATTAGAAATTTCGAATATTGATAAGAATTTAACAGAATTATATCTAACTCATTCAGCATTATATGAAATTTATAAAAATTTCTTATATAACCATCACCCCAGCCATAATAATAATAATAACAACAACAATAACAAAGCTAATCAATTACAATATTATAAAGTATATGAATTATTTGAAAATTATACTAAATTAATGAAAATAAATGAACAACAACAAGATAAAGAAAAAACAATTGAATTAAATCAATTAGATGATAAAATTTTAACATTATTTTTAAATTATTTAAATAAACACCAACCAGATAGTAAAGAATTTAAGTTATTTAAAGACAATAATAATTATGAAGTAAGTAAACGAATTTTTAATGATTTTTTGAATAAATTTCCTGGAGCAATTATTAAACCATATAATTTTGAAATTTTAATTTACCAATCATTAAGTAATTTTAATGAATTTCAAATATCAGCTGAATATATTAAATTAAGTAGAAGTAAGAATTTACCATTCACATTTTATCAAATTTATCCATTTATAAAATATCATTATTCAAATCGTCAAATTGAATTATGTAAAAAATGGTTTAATTTATTAATTAATAATGGAGTAAAATCAACCAATAATAAATTAGGTGAAATAATTAAAATTGCTAAAGAATTCGGATGGGATTATAAAGGTTTAGATTATAAAAGAGCTCAACTTTATAAGAATAAAAGTAAATTAGGAGCAAGTAAAATTTTGAAAAATGATGGATTATCATTTATTAAAGCTGGAGAAATTGAAGGTGGTGATTTCTATGAAAAATTATCAATTTTATTAGATGGAAATAGTAAAGAATAGAATTGTCAAGAGTAAGGAATAGAACTCTATGAAGAGTAAGGAATAGAACTCTATCAAGAGTATTTTGAAATTGTACTTAAACTGTACCTGAGCTGTACCTGAAATTGTCCCATTTTATGTATGAGAAACGAGTGTATATAGATAATGACATAAATTATAGAAACTCTAGTCATTTTTGATTTACTGTCCAGCACATCCTCTATACTTTCCTTCATCATACTATAGAACTTGCTAATGACCATCAAATTAAGTAGTTGGGTTTGCTGTGGTTTGAGTTTCATAATAAAATTACACAAAAACAATCAATTTCGATGAGTGTTTACAAATTACCTCAATCGAGGCAGATAAGAACAACAAATCTCAAAATCGCTAAACTCGATACTAACGAAACTATCACCGGTTGCCATAGACTTGCCATAGACAAAGTAATAGTGAACTTGGTGAATACAGTGACCTTAGCTAGCGCCGTGAACTTAGTGAACAAAGTGAAGATCATAACTGGTGACAGAGACGATAGACATTAAGGATGAATATAGACACTCCATCCAAATCATCACATCAATCCCATTTAAGTTTAGAAAAATCAATTATTGATGAAATTACAATAAATGAAATTAATGGTAAACAATTAGATATCATTGCTACCAACGTCAATAAAACAATTCAAGAACTAAACACCATCTGTCATGATATTGGTTATTCATCTACTGAAATTAGTATTAAAAAATCTGAAATATTCCAAGTATTAGAAGAAACTATTAATAATTTTACATATAAATTAATTAGAGACAAAGAAACTATGGAAAATGAATGTGAATGGTTAAGACAACAAATTAAAATCATATTATCGATTTTAAATGATTTTAAAGGAGATCAATATTTAATTGATATGAATAAAGGGTTAGTGTTTCAAAATTGGGAAATTTATAAAGAAGGTTATAAACAAGAAATAATTAAGAAATTAAAATTTTTAAAAGATAAAAGAGATGATTTTTATGAAGATTCACCATTTAATATAAGTAATAATAATAATTATCGTTTTAATGAAATTAGTCTTTTAGAGAAAGAATATGAAAAATTAATGAATATTAATGAACCAATACCTAATTTAACAATTTTAAATTTAAAGAATAAATTAAATTCAATCTTTTTAAATATTTTGAAACTATTTGTTAAAAGTTTTAAGAAGTTTAATATTTTGAATATTAGATTGAATGAATTGAATGAAATTATCAATGGTGATGAAAAGGTCAACAGCAACAACCACGACAACTACAATTATAATAACAATTCCCACAACAACATCAACAGCGACATGGATGACGTTGATGATGATTTCATGAAAACCTTACCGACAAAACAAGAATCAGAATACCATAGGCAATTAATTGAACAATTCGAATTAACTATCAAATGTTTAAAAATTGATTCATTCCCAATTAAAGAAAATCACGATAATGTATCATTTATAATATCAAGCCCTAAAAAAAGGCAAAATGAGTTGAATGGTGGTGGTAATTCAGATAATGTCGATAATACCATAATAAATAATTTAAGAGATATAAATTATAAGATTGTAACCGTTATTAGAAATTTTAAATTTACAAAAATTGATAATTTATTAATTAGCCGCATGAATAGCAAAATAGAAAAATATGAAAATATAATGGATGATAGAATGGCTAAAATGAATAATATCATTACTGAATGTTTTGAATTGATTGGTGTGTTGGGTTATAGTGAAGAACAATTAGTTAATATTCAAAAAATGTATAGAGGTGATCGACAAACCCTGTCACTGCAAGAATCAACTTCCGGTTCTACACTGCAAGATATTCAAGACGCAGATAATAGTGGGTATTTTGATCAAGAAACCTTAAAATTCATTCAATTAAACCCTAAAGAATTCGGATTAAATATCAATCATTTAAATTTCATTGAAAATTTTTTAAAATTATTAACTAAGATTAAAAATTCTAAAATTAAGAAATGGGAATATTATTTCCATAATTGTGAAAATTTATGGGGAAAATTAAATGAAGATAATGAATACGTTGAAAATTTTTTAAATTCAAATAATAATTTAAATGATGAATCTATAATCAATTTTAAAATGGAGTACAATCGATTATTAATTAAACGAAGTGAATTTATTGATAAATTTATAACTGATACCAGAAAAGAGATTGAAAATTATTGGATCAAATTATATTACCCTGAATCGAAAATTCAAAATTTCAAGTACTATGAAGACTTAGATATGAATGAAAGTTATGATAAAGAAGTTATATTGAATGAACACGAAGAAGAATTAAATAATTTGAAAAATGAATATGATTCAAAGAAAGATATATTGATTAATTTTGAAGAATTAAATGAGTTAATTAAAGATCAAAAATTTCTTCAAGAATCTTCAAAAGATTCATCAAGATTATTAAGTAAAAATTCATGTAAAATATTACTTAATGAAGAAAGAATACGTAAGAAATTTTTAAAACATTTTCCTAAAAAATTATCAGATTTAAAACAGAAAGTTATTAATTTTAATAATAATCAATTAAATAATGGTTTAAAACCTTTTATGATCTACAATGACGATTTTTTTGAAAAATTATTAATTATTGAAAATGAAAATTCTAAAACTTCACCAACTAAGATAAATAGAAAGAAACCATCATCAGTTAATAATTCAAGTATTTCACCAATTAAATCTGGGACTGGGTCAAGGAATAGTAATAATAAAGTGAAATTATCGGTGCCAATTAGGAAACCGGTTCATAGACCAAGAGATAAATTTGCAAATGCAGTCAATAATACCATTGAACATTCAGTTCATTTTAATATTCATTCAAATTCAAATTTACAATCTCATTCACATTCACAATCTAGTGGTAATTCAAATTCTTTAGATACTCCATTAAATTCAAGTCCTGTATCTATTTTAAAGAATACTTTAAGACCATTAAATTCACCATTAATACCTACTTCATCAATTAGATCACCATCCAAAATCTCGCCATTAAGAAATAATTTCTTTTCACCAAATTTAAATTCAAATTTAACTAATAATATTACTCGTCCAATCAATAGTACTAGTAACTATAACAATAACAGCAACAACAACAACATTAATAATAACAACGAATTTAAATTAAATTCAGGATTTAATTCGCCAATTGATGATAAGGAAAATACATTTAATTTAGATTTAGGATTAACACCAATTAAATTAAATGATTTAAAATGGGATACTAAAAATACTTCAACTCCTACAAAATATAGTGATAGAATTTCAATTGAAAGTAGTGAAATAATTTCTGATTATCAACAATGGAGAGATGAAAAATTAAAGCAATTAAATACTTAGGACAATTAATAATAAAGGGTAATGACAATGTAAAATATGTAGACTTAATAAACATGTAATTGGATTTCTTCTCTCAATTTCTGTATATAGTTGTAAAGAAGAGGTATGAAGGAGATGTGGTAAAAACATACAGAGAGTGCATGTAGAGAGTAGATAAAGAGTACACACAAAGATGTATATATACTTACAGAACTAGAGACAGAAGTAGAGTTAGAGGTAGAGGAGAGAAGATAACAGTAGGAAAACCAGCCATGTATTAAATAAATGTTATTGCATCATTACTACTCTTATTTTGAAAAGATTCATCGATATAAATAGTCTTTAAAGATTTATTTACATCTAAAGATTTTAAGTTATTTAAATAAGGATTTTGTAATAAATTTAAATAACATAAATTTTCAGGGAATTTTAAAATTTCATCATCATCAAAAGTAATATTATTACCACAAGCAATTAAAACTTTTAAATTATTGGGGAAAATAATATTATTTAATTTTTTAATTTCATTTAATTGAATATCTAAGTATTGTAAATTTTTAGGTAATTTAATTTTTGATAAATCAGTTAAATAATTACAACTTAAATTTAATTTAATTAAATTTTCAGGGAAATTAAAATTTTCATTTATAGTTGATAATTTATTATTATCTAAATTTAAAAAAATTAAAGAATCAGGTAATTTAAAATTATCAATTGATTTAATACCATTACTTGATAATGATAAAGTATGTAAATTTTGAAATTTAATTAAATTTTCATTTAAACATTCAGTTAAATTATTAATTTTAAATTCAGGTAATCTACGGAATCTATTTAAATTTAAATAACTTAAATTATAATTTAAAAATTGTGAATTTAAAATTTCAGTAATTTCATTAATTTCATTACAATCATTTTTTTTATTAAATAAATCAATTGAAATTTCAATATTACCTGATTTTGATAAATATTTTGGTCCAATAATTGGTAAAAGTTTATTAAAATTATTTAAAAATGGATCAATTTCATTTTCTTTATAATTTGATCTGTTGTAACTGTAGGATAATACGAATCTTTGTGGGATTATAATCTCTCCATTACCATCATTCTCATTACCATCATTACCATCATTACCATCATTATTACCAACATTATTATTTAAATCATTATCATTAGTGTCATTAGTGTCATTACCATCATTATCATTATTAACTTTATAAAGGTTATTAACTTTATTAACTTTATTATTATTGCTACCATAGCCATCATTACCAGCGATGGTACCATCAGGGGTACCAACAGAACCAACTCCCGTACCAAGTCCGAGCAAATTTAAATCTGGCCCGTTGGTACCATTCACATTATTTTTGGTAGTGACATTGGCACCGCCAGGGGTGCCACCGGTGGCACCACCGGTGGTACCAACATTAGTGACCAAATCATCATTCGCAACCATTTTCGCATTAATATGATTAATATGAATCAAATCATCAAATTCAATATACTTAAAAATTAATTTTGTGGTTGGATTTTTAGTTATAAATTTATTATTCATCAATATTATTGATCTCTGATAGATACTGGTGATCAAAATATGATTTAAAATATCTTTTCTCGAATCTTTTTCTACTAATTTTTCACATTCTTCTATCGTTAAAAACAGTATAATATTTGAAATAATCTCAATAGGTAAATTCACCATCTTTGTCTCTTTATCTCTGTATCTATATCTCTTTATCTCTTTCTCTGTATCTGTTCTTTATCTGTATCAGTTCTGTATCTTTATCTGTTCTCTATCTGTTTAGCTGTAACACTATCTAATGTATTTCTAAAAACTTTTAGTGAAGAGCAAATGGTAAACTTTAAAGATTTTCAAAGGCGGGCTTTACCCCAGATTGAAAATTGGATTGTTGCCGCGACATGAGCCATGCGACTTTGGCGCGACATCTTTTACACAACCAAAATTGTTCCGGTGTTCCACTTGATTTCTCATTATGCTTGAGTTCATAAGTTCATGAAGACAACCACCCATATATAGCAGTCTTTAGACTCAAAGTGAATTATCTTATGTGTCTACCTGTATACCTGTGTTTCTACTATTAACTACCTATATACCCATATAACTACCTATATAACCTATATAACCCATATAACTACCTATATAAGTTATATAAGTACCTATATAACCTATATAAGTACCTATATAACCTATATAACTAGTTATTAACTGTTATGCGATCTGATATAATCAACTTTAACTACAGGGCATTTGCCATGAAAACCTGTAAACCCATTTTTATGTACCCTTACACCAGTTTTCCAACCATTGGGGAGTTCTATATTACAACAATGTCCAATTAATTCATTTCCCCAATCTAATGATGTTTTTTCAATACAATTAGGTAATTGTGATATTATTTCTAAAACAATTTTATTTGAGTTTATATAGTCTATACCATGATACAGAGGTTTGTAAAAATCTAATAAGATGTGATAAATGGTACCATTAATTTTAAAAGCATTAGAATATCCATTAAAATTATTTATTGATAAATTATTCAAATTGATTGTTTTATTCTGACAATTATCTTGTATAGTATTATTTAAATTATAATCATTAATAAATTGAATATTAAACGGCTCAAATTCAATTTCGTTATCTTGGTAGTGCTTTGCATCTTCCAAAAATCTATCTAATGTTAAAAATTCGGTGGTATTTATATACATACTACGTACTAAATTATCAATTCTAATAAAATCTTGTAAATTTATAACAGTACCATTTTCAATACTTTCAATACTTTCAATATTTTCAATATTTTCAATATTTTCAATATTTACAATATTTTCAATATCCAGATTAGGGTACTTTTCATTTAAAAATTCATTAAATTTTACACTTGTTTCTAAAGTAATAAAATTTATGATAATGTTAGTATCAATTTTAGAATTTGAAATTAGTGGATTTTCAAGATCTGAAGTTAACTCATATTCAAACGTATATGAAAAGGAATTGACTAAACGATTTAATTGAGCTGCTATTAATACCAATGACCATATTCGAAATGATTTTATCGAGGTCTATTGAGTGTTCTGGTTAAATAGATTCAAAGTTTTCGCAGTAATGACTGTAGAAGACATTAAGACAGTTTAGAACCAACAACAACCCACATTTTTCATGATAGGTCGAAACACTCAAAAAAGTCTTGCTCACGAGTACCCTTAAAACAGTAGAATAGAAAGGGTTTATAGAGTTTACCATCAATTGTTTCAAATATAACATTGTATTCAAGTTGTTAAAAATTATGAAAAATCAGTTATGAGTGGGTTATGATCCTCTGAGCTACTATGGATTATTCCGATAACCAGTTTCAAACAGCAAAAGTGAAAGTATTAAAATACTTAGAGAAGATAAAACCAACAATCAGAAATGATTACCTTCTTGAAGAAATTCCTGAATATCCAATTTGTTGTCAAATTTTATGTACTCCAAAACTCATTGCGGTCATATTTATAGTTCTTCATGTATAGAAAAATTGGTTATATATATATAATGATTTGCCTTAGCCAATTTCTAGAATGTACTTAACATCTAAACCAAATTTAAATATTTCATTAAAGAATATAATCTGTGTAATTAAGTTCCAAAATAAATTGTCAGGATGTAGAAATTTCAAATGAGTATCAGAGATGTTTATCTAATGGTAGATCTTTATATAATTAAGAATATGAAGGAATCTTTGAAGTGTATGCTCAAAGATCTAGATACTGAATTAATACATATTTAAGAACTGATTACTAACTTCTATACTGCAGAGATCCTAGAATAACACATTACAGTTACAGAATATATATTCTACCTAATCATCATCGTCATCATCATCATCATCATCGTCATCGTCTTCATCATCGTCATCATCATCTTCATCTATTGTTTCATTTTTCTTATTTTCATCTTCATCATCTTCATCTTCTTCATCAGGATAACCACCTAATTTCATTACAATTTTATTAACAATTTCATTATAATCCATCATACCACCCATACCAATATCACCATAACTACCAACAACTTTTTCAACTGGTTTTAAAACTTCAATCCAAGGCATTTCTTCAGAAATTAATCTTAATTGTCTCTTGGTAGTAATTGCATTATAACTATAACTAAGCATTGAAGGAGCTAATAATATTGGATAAGAAGTATTCCAAGCTCTAATTACATTAGTTAATAAATTATCACATAAACCTAATGATATTTTTGATAATGTATTAGCAGTTAATGGACAAACAATTAATATATCAGCCCATCTTCTTAATTCAATATGTAAAACCGGATCAGATCTTGAATTCCATGTTTTCCATTCATCTTCATCTCTCCAAATTATAAATTTTTTAACATTTTCTAAATGATTAATCATTTCATTTGACAAAAATTTTTCGGATGATTTTGTTAAAATTAATTGAACTGAAATTTTATTTGATCCATAAATTTCAATTAATCTTGAAATAATTAATTTAATTTTAGTTGTCGATAATGCTCCACAAACTCCTAATAGAATATGGATTTTACCATCATTTGTTGGTAACCTTGGATCAATATTTGAATTTTGTTCAATTATTTTACCTCCATTATTATTATTATTAATATTATTATTATTATTGACATTATTACTATTATTATTAACATTATTATTATTATTATTATTAGCATTACTGTTATTATTTACATCATCATTATCATCCACAACTTGATCTAATTTTGGAGAATTTATTAATTTTTCTGAACTTACATTTTGACTAATATCTGAAATATTTGCAGAATTTGAAATTGAAATTGAGTTCTCTCTCGAACTATTATTCATACTAAGTGAATTACCATTACCAATATTATGACCAATATTATTATTATTATTATTATTATTACTTGCACTACCACTTCTTGATCTATTTTTTGATTTAATTGTGTCATCAACATAAAAATGTGCATGAACAGACGGTACTTTATGATGCATTGATTGATTTGGAGGATTATTTAAGTAATCTAAACTTGTAGTGGAAGAATTTGAAATTGGTGATTCTATTATATGTTTAATATCTTTTAGACGAGATTTTTCATCGATAATTTCTTTATCTGATTTACCTTTATCCTTATCTTTACTACTTAAATTTAAATCATTTTCCATTCTTTGTTTTAAAGTTTGTATGCTTTTATTAATTTCATCTTTATTATTCATATTATTGCCATCCTTTTCCATGGTTGTTAACTTATCGGTTGATTGTAATTGAGATTGCAATTGAGATGGTTGTTGAGAAGATTGATGTGATGATGAAGGTAATTGAGATGGTAATTGAGATGGTAATTGAGATTGTGATGATTGTTTTAAATTTAAAATTGGTGGTGAAACTGTTGAATTTCGATTACTATTAGTCAAAATCGGTGGGGGGGAAGGACATCTTAAATTTGAAATTGCTAACACACTTGGTGGAATGGCTTCCATTTCATTTAAATTTTTATCATTTAAATTTTTATTATTATTATCTTTCGAATCTTTTGAATCTTTAATTTCTTCTTCCATCTTGGATTATCTTAGTATATTTACTCTATCTGTAATATCTGTTGCTACTGCTCTACTGTAAGTACTTAACGTGGATGCTTTATCAAAAATCACTACCAATACCTTGCTTAAAAAATTTAACCCTTGCTTACAAAACCAAAAAAAATTTGTGAGAGTGAGACTGACACTGTCACTTTTTGAGATTCTCAAAAAACTTTTGATGATGAAATGTCTCCCATTGCGATGAATGTCGGGTAATGTCGCCGGAGTTATCTTGTAACTTTAGGGCGGTGGAGACACTTCTTTAAGCTGACGTAATCACTTTTTTTTTGGAAGACCCTTTGTCTCTAAGTTACCAAAGAGAAAGGTAGTACACCATCAGTTATAGGTAAGTATACTTTCAAGTATAACTTATGCATATAACTTATGTATTCAACCATTACTGCTGACAACCACAACAATATTAGTGTAAGGCTATAGCTTAATACGACTAATCATATTTGTTTGATAGGTAACATACCATAGTAAGTAGGGTTCACCTCGTATTGAATTTCTATCTCAAGTACAACTATAAATACAGTTCATTCTATAATATACTTAAGTATATATACCTTAAGTTATGTACTGAATAGTAAGATTATGTAAAGGTAGTAAAGGAGGCTCTAGATTCGGGTTAACATAAATGAAAATTTATGTATTATGTACTCTAATTTACTATTTATATTATGATCACTATTGCTATGATCACTATTCCTATGATCAAAATTCCTATGGATACAGTTTCTAGTTATTTATCTTTTGATTTGATTCAAAGAATCGAGTAAAAGCTTCATTTTTAAGAATTATCTATCTTTCTTAAACTTGCATTTTCTTTTATCCTTTCTTTGTTTCTCTATTCAGTTATTTAACAATGAGTTGTTCTCTAACTCACTTCGTTCGTTAAAGTTTGTTCATTAAAGTTCGTTTAATCATCAACATCAAAAAAATCAGGATCATTCAACAAACTCGCTCTAAAAATTATATCATCCCAATTACTATTTAAAATTACAATTATTTCACTAAAACCAATTAATAACATCCCACTACCAATACCTAACCATAAACCAATTAATTTCAAGTCTTTGAAAAGAACAGTTAATAATAAACTCAAGGGGATTGCAAATAAATAATAAGATAAAAAATTTATATAACCACCAATTTTTTGCAAACCTTGAGCTCTTAAAATACCACTTGCAATACAAGCAATACCATCAAATATTTGAATAATTGAAATATAAGGATTAAATAATTTAATTATTAAATTTATAACTAATTCATCTTCTGAGAATATTTCGGCAATATATTTTTTGAAAGTAAATAATAATAAACAATTTACAATTGAAATTATTATACCACTATATAACAAGATTTTAGTTGTAATTTTAGCCCCTTCAATGTTACCCCCACCAATAAAATTTGCAATTCTTGTTGATCCAGCAATACTAATTGCAAAAGGTATCATATAAGTTAATGAAGCAATTGAACTAACTGCACTTTGAGCAGCTAATTCTACGGTACCAAAATATGATGCAAATAAAGTTAAGATTTCATAAGCAAAGTATTCACTTTCTAACATCACAATACCTGGTATTGCTAATTTTGATAGTTCTGACCATTGATTAATTAATTCATTTATGGGAACAATCCCAAACCAACATTTTTTACCATCAATTAAAATTACATATAAAATTAATAATATATCCATTAAATAAAAATTTATAATTGTGGCAATGGGGGCACCAATAAACCCCATACCAAATTTTTCATTCCATACTAAAAACCATGATAAAAAAATATTTATTGGGGCACTTAAAAATAATATACCAGTGCCTGCTTCAAAAATCCCTTGGGCTTGTAAAAATCTTTTACCATTTTCAAAAAAAATATACCCGGGTCCACCAATAACTAAAATTTTTAAAAAATTTGATGTTAATTTTAAAACTTCATCATTTTCAATTATATATTTTAAATAAGTTGAACTAAACCACCATAATAATGCACAGGGGATATAAATAACCATTGAAAATAATAAACATCTTTGAACATGAATACTAACCAATTCATAATTCTTAGCTCCATAAGCTTGTGGACATAAAGTGTCTAATGCAGTTGCAATACCTTCAAATATGGCAAATGTTATAGTAGTTGTCATTGAACCTAATGATACGGCAGCTAATTCATTTTTACCTAAATGTCCAACAACTACAAGACAAACAATACTGAAAAAATGTTCTAAAACAAATGTAATTATTAATGGGACGGAATATTTAATTAGTATTTTGAATTCAGTGATTGAATTAGTTTTCAAATTTGCAAAATCTAAATTTTTTGATAATCTTGAAATTCTACTACTATACCTTGATAAATTATTAATTTCATCCAGTAAATCTCCATCCCCTGCTTCATCTCCCTCGTATGGATGTGGTTCATTCCCACCACCACCGTCATCAGTTGATAAATATCTTTGTCTATCTCTTTCTTCTAATAACCAATTTCTTACAGATTCATGATCAGTATTAACTGAACTTAATGATGAAGGTAATGATCTAGATGTACTAACACTGGCAGCATCACTAATATCTTCTTCTCGATCAGTAATATATGATCCCGTTTCAATTAATGATAAAAATGATCTTTGATCATCTCCTTCTCCATAACTAAATAATGGATAATTAGTTGATGGTGGGATATATAATCTTCTTCTACGAGCAGCTGGTAATCCTGTACCACCTTGGGGATTAGCAAAATTATTAATTGACTTAAATAAAACCATCTTCCAGTTATAAACACCTATAAACCCCTGAACTGGCTATTATTAAATTATTAAAGAATATCAATGGAATGGGAGTGTCAGAATGCTTTTATTCAGCTCGTTTCTATATTTATCGTCTACTGTGAGTTTTTTGACAGATGAGGTTACGCGATAAGATTACTTTTCATTTTTGATGCTGTTGGGTTCCCGATAGAAAGGCTGATTTAAGATAAGACCGAAAGAGTCAACAACATTTTGTTTTATATATAAAAAAAATATACTTCCTATAATTTCCTAATCTTTAAGACCATAACACCATTTAATGGTTTAAAATTTTAAGCTATTCTTGTATTGTACGGCTTTAGAAAAAAAAATTCTAGAGCACCATCCAAATACCACCACCTAATATAATAGCTAAGACAACAGCAGTTAAAACACCAGCACCAGCTTTATCTTTACCAGTGATTTTTAATTCATTTCTATTAGTTTGATCATGACTATCAAGACCAGCTTCAGAATTAGTATTATTACTACCACCAGTACGAATTGATAATGGAGGATCAAATTGATCTTGAACATTAGCTAAGATAACTTCTAAAGCAGACATTTGTTCACCTAATCCATACATTCCATCCCAACCATCATAACTCCAATCTTCACCACATGTAATCCCATCAGTACCACCAGAACATGATTGAGCTGCACCTTTTGCACTATCAGATAAATAATCATTTAATAATTCTTTAGTTTCAGGAATTAATACGGTGGTAACACCAAGACATCTTGAATATAATGATCTAAAAGATCTTTGATCATTATTACATCTATTATAAGGAGCACAAGATGCTTCACTCATTGTACCGTTAACAATAAAATAACTTTTAGCAACATTGATAATTTCAATTGCTCTATCTTTCCAATCAGTATCATTAGTATAATCATATAAATATGCACAACCAGATAAGAAAACTCCATAACTATAAGACCATCTTAATTTTGTAATATCAGTACAATTATCATCAACGGTTGCACCATCATAAATAATTATATTTTCACCTGATAAACTATAAAGACCTACATCTGTCATCCAATCCCAAACTTTTTCAGCAGTTTCGACATAAGTACTATTATCAGTATATCTTGCTAATCTTGCAGCTAAATGAAATAATAAACCATTAGAAATTGTATTTTTATAATTATAACCTGAATTCCAAGTAAAAATTTGCCATCTTAAACCTCCACCACAAGTACCAGTATCCCATCTTGCATTCATAGTATTATAAACTGCTTGAGTTAATGAAATCCAACTATGTTTATCAGAAGGTTGAGATAAATTTCTTTCAGCTGCCTCCATAATTGCCATCCCCCAAACACCTTGATCATCATTTCCTTCGGTTAATGATTGATTTGATGGAATATAATTATAATCTGCACCAGCTTGAGCAAACATACCATCAACAAGAAGATCTTTTAAAGTATCATTATCACTTTGGCAAAATGTATAAAAATCAACTAATCCTCCAAAAGCTTCACCGGCATGCCACCAATAGTATGGTGGGGAAAACATACCAAGAGTACCACCATACCTATCACCTTCATAATAATTAAATTCCCCCTCTACAATTAAAGCGGCTGCTTCACAAACTGAATCTAATGAATCAAGATCAAGTTCAACACATTTAACTAGATTTATAAAAGCATATATTAATCCCAATTTAATTATCAGCAACATCCTTCTCTATTCTTTAGTTACCCTCTTTAGTTATTCTCTTTAGTTATTCTCTTTAGTTATTCTCTTTAGTTATTCTCTTTAGTTATTCTGTTGACTATATGCTATGTCTCTGAGTTTTTCAGATCACTTACCAAACTTTTGGAAACCAGGTAAGACTATAATATTCAATTAAATATCAAACTCTGTAGCTAATATTATCAATACTACCAATTTATCAATAATTAACAATTGGTGATTGTACTAAAGTTAGTTTTCTGCCAAAAAGAATGAAATTAGGTAACTTAAACGTAATTCTAAAATTAAACTCTTTATTTATACTTCCTCAAGTTTTCTCAATTTTTCTCAGTTTCAATGCCCCGTTTGTTTTTCTTGAGAAAAAGCAATTGCAGGGGCTCGCAATACGGCTTTAGGGCCAGGGGGAAAGCTGGTGCCACCACTTGCTACCACCTGGCACTAGAAATGGTGCCAGGTGGGTACTAAATTTTCAATAGTTTTAATATCATGATAAATCATTTAATAATAGGAATTTAAACGTATAAATTTAATCACATATACTTTACATGATGGACATTAGAATCATCACGTTTAATAAGCATGTCATACTAGTTAAATTACTAGTGGTTATGGAGTTAAGTTTTCTGAAAGTTTATATGGAGACGATGGTTCTCACTGAATCTGGTGATTCTGGGACAAAACTATCAGAAAGATAACCAATAAACCAGTGAAAGATTACCAGTGAAGATAACCAGTGAAATAACTGTTGAAAGACAACCATTGAAAGACAACCATTGAAATAAACCATTTAAACAATTGATAGAGTTAGAGAAAGACCATTATCGAGTTAGAGAAAAGCTGGAAGGATGGCATCAACGTTAACAATCATCAAACAATATGCTTCTTTCATAGGTCCAGGTTTAGTGGTGGCAGTTCTGTACCTTGATCCTGGTAATTATTCAACTTCGGTATCATCAGGTGCAATGTATGAATATAAATTATTATTTATAATTTTTTTATCCAATTTATCAGCAGTTTTATTACAATGTCTTTGTATTAAATTAGGTACCATTACCGGTTTAGATTTAGCTGAAATGTGTAGATTACATTTACCTCAATATCTTAATTTATCATTATATTTTTGTGCAGAATTAGCAATTATTGCAACTGATTTAGCTGAAGTTATTGGTACAGCAATTTCTTTAGAAATTTTATTTGGTATACCATTATTTTATGGAGTTTTAATTACAGTTTTAGATGTTTTAATTGTTTTAATGGCTTATGAAAAGGATGGTTCAATGAAACAAACCAGAATTTTTGAAATTGTTGTTTCAATATTAGTTTTAGCAACTTGTGGTTGTTTTATACTTGAATTATTTAAATGTACCTTCCCAGAGAATACTTTAATTGAAATTTTTAAAGGTTTTTTACCTGCTGATCCAAAAATTTTTACGGATCCAAATGCTTTATTTTTAAGTTGTGGTATTGTTGGTAGTACTGTTATGCCTCATTCTTTATTTCTTGGTTCTGCTTTAGTTCAACCAAGATTAAAACAATATGATATTAAACATGGTTATATAACTGAATATGAAGATCACAGTACTCATTATACTCATCCAACAATTGGTGGTAATTCAAATTCTAATGATAATGATAATTCAAGTGATCATTCAAGTAATTCAACAACTAATGAAGAATTTCATGCAACTATTAGTAAATTTAGAAGTATTTCAGATGGTTCAAATTTAACTAAAAAATATAGACCATCATATCAAGCAATTAAATATTGTTTAAAATATTCTTATATTGAATTGATTTTATCACTTTTCATTATTGCAGTATTTGTTAATTCCTCAATTTTAATCGTTGCCGGTAATTCATTATTTGGTAAACCCGACGCTGAAGATGCTGATTTACTTTCAATTTATCAAATGTTATCATATTATATTTCTCCGGCTGCTGGTTTTATATTTGCATTATCAATGTTATTCGCTGGTCAAAGTGCTGGTATAGTTTGTACTATGGCTGGTCAAATTGTTCTGGAAGGTTTTATTAATTGGTCAGTTAAACCTTGGATTAGAAGAATTGTAACTAGAATTTTAGCAATTATACCAGTTTTAATCTTTATTATAATTTTAGGTAGAGAAGGTGTTTCAAAAATAATGAATTCTTCTCAAGTTGTACTTAGTTTCATTTTACCAATTGTAAGTGCTCCATTGATTTATTTTACTTGTTATAAACAATTCATGACAGTTTATGATTCAAGTGAACCAATTATTAATGAAAATTCTGCATTATTATCAACTTCATCTTCTCCTTCACATCAACAATCTCAACAACCAGTAATTGTTAAAAAATATACTTTTGAAAATGGTTTACCTTTAACTATCGCTAGTATAATTACTTGGTTAGTTATAACTGCTTTAAATATTTATTTAGTTTTTGCATTTGCTAATGGTGCAAGTATTTAGACATTTTAATGAATATTAATTAAATGACTTCTTGTAAATTCATACATATACATATATATATATTAAATACTATATATACTATACTTTTTCTATTATATTATATTATACTATACTATACTATATTTGTTATACTTATTTATATAAATCTTTCCTGTTTTTATTTTTTATTTCTTAATTTACAAAAGCCTATTAATACAATTCTATACTTAACGTTTTTTCTTGTATGAATTTCTTAAATTTGGTAATCTTGAATTTTTATTTCTATTAACACCAGTACCTGGTAAAGTACCATTATAATCAGATAATAAAGTTGGAACTTTTTTACTAAATTCAATTGGTAAATTACTTGGACTAATTTTAAAACGATTAATAGTTAGTGATATTAGTTTAGTAATTTTTGTATATAATCTTTTTTCCTCTCTTGATGGTGGTAAAATATTATTTACATCACTTTTTAAAAATCGTTCTTGTCTTAATTTATTTAATTTTAAAATTTCTTTACTAATTAATTTTTGTAAATTTTTACTACTTGACTTAATCTCTTGTTCGTCTCTTTTAATTGCTTCAAAAATTTCAATTTCAGTTGGATCCCAATCAAGTAAATTTTTAATTTGTATATTTTGCGTTTGATCATAATCTGTTAATTCTTCATTGGTTATATATCTTGTTTTATTAAAATCATGTTTACCATTAATACCATTTTCTAATTTTCCATTACTATTACTAATACTATCATTATCAATGTTACTATTACCATTATTATCATTATTATTATTACTACTACTGTTTCCATTACTAGTTGAATTATTACTAACACCATTCATTGCTGGTTCACCATTTGATTGTTCTTCAATATTATAATTTTGGAAAAATTCATTTCTAAGTTCATCAATTTTATTTAATCCAACTTTACTTAACCAAACACTTGCCTTTAATGAATTTGGAATACTTGAACCTTGAGAATCATTGGTTGGTGCAAATGATTTAACTGATTCATTATTTATAGTAATTAATTTATATTCATTATTAATATTTTTACTATTATTATTGCTAATAAATTTTGAATTAACTGGAGGTTGTAATTTTTTACCTTTATAACTTAACCATTCTGGTACACCAACAGGTAACCAATTTAAAACATAAAATCCATCTAACATAGTAGTTGGTTTAGTAGTTGGTAATGGAATTTTCGTTGATTGATAATTAGTTGAATCTAATGTTGAAATTGTTGTATTTGAATTTTTTAAAATTGGAATTGATTTTAATAATCCATAATCTCCTGGTACAATAGTTAATCTTGAATCTAATTCTGATTTACCAATTAATGAAGTAAATAATGGAATTTTAATGTTTTCGGGTTGATTTGGAACGCTTAATCCATAGTGTTGAACATTTTGAAATGCTGATGCATTTGGATTTGGAATTTCAGCCATATCAGTTAACACTTCACCATTTGATGATACATAACTTGTTGAAATTTTATTAAAATCATTTAAAATTGTTTGCTCTAATTCACTTAAATTTTCAACTTGTAATTCTCCTTTAATTTGATTATTATTAATTAAATTTTGTTTAAGTAATCCACTTTCTCTAATTATCAATTCACTTGAATATCTATAAAAAAAATCAATATTTTTATATTCTTTACTACCTAATTTACATTCATTTATCTTTATTGAACTTGCAACTTTTAAGTCATGATAAATTTCATAAAAGTTATTATATTCTCCTTGTTTAAATTTATCTTCAATACTAATACCATCTTCAATAGTTGATATATCAGGATATTTTTCATATAATGATGTTAAAATTTTAACTGATTCATTCTCTTTAAAATCTTTAGGTATTAAATTCTTTAATATTAAAGTCTCTTTATCTGCATTTTCAATAAGAAAAAAAATATCTTCAATAACTTCTTTAAAAGATCCTAAAAAAATACTGTTAGTAATCTGGAATCAATCAATCTTGAAAAACAATAATCTAATATCGTCGAAATATACATACTTTCTAAAGTTTTTTCAGTCATATTAATCTTTGCAACTTGAGAATTTTGAAAATTTATTTACTTTGGATTTTTTTTACTTCCAATTGATGGTTGTTTTTTTTCCAGTGCGCGTTCAGAATTTTTTGGTTCAAATCAGGTTGGGTAATGGACACGACTTTTTAAGTTTTATCTCTTTTATCTGAAAGATCTGGATCTAGCTCTTTTAAATATTAACTATTTCACTAGGGTACCTGTTCCTCTCTTTTATATCAGTAGGTTATTTTGCAATTAGTAACAGTTGCAGATATTTTTGAATATCACTTTATGATGTTGTGAAATAAGTCTATTTTTGCTTTAGGTAAATTACTTGTTTTGTCAATGCTAAACTGAATATTATTATTTCTAGTTTCTCTATTATATGTATTTCAAATCTTTGATAATGTGCAAGGATTATTAACTAAAATATTTTGCAAGCTTTCACGTTCTTCAAATCCCATTTCTCCAGCTTCATCCATTGTAAATGTCCATCCATCATCTTGACTCATTAAAGTATCTTGTTTAGAAGTATCAATAGTTTCATTTTCTTGGAAAAACAATGGTTGAGCGATGTTAGTTGAATTAATTTCACTAGGAACTGGATTAGAACCTTCTTCCTTTTCAGATTCTTCAAAATCAGAAGTTGAGTCTGAATATGGTTCAACAACTGGTTGATGTGCAATTACTTGTTCAACTGCTGGTGATTGGGGTTCAATTAATTTTTCAATCGCTGGTTCAACTACTACTGGAAGTGGAAAAGTAATTGGGCCAGGGTCAACTGGAATAGAAATACTTGGTTCAACTGGAGTAGGTTGGAGAACAAATCTTTCAAATAACAGATTATGAATATTATTGTTATTGCTCGTTTCTTCTACTGGTACATTATCAGTTTCAGGCTCTAAAGTAATTAGTTCAATTTGAAGATTTTGGTTGCAAATTTGATATATAAATTTTTCTGCCTCTTTGAAAATAAATTCAATCCAACTATCATCATTTGAATATAACATATCATCTCTAGTGGGTGAAATTTCAATATCAAATAACTTTGAGTCTAATTCTTTGATAATCACTACCCAAATTGAATTGTTTGAATCAAAAATGTCTTGATAAATTCTATTAAAGAATGAATCAAATTTTCTGAATAATTCATTTTTAGGTTGAATTATATATCCATTAACGGAAAAATGTTTAAAAATTCCATTACTGGTACAAGAAGGTAATATAAGATTTAATGAAAAATTTGGTGTATCGATTTGATGATCATGCAATTCTGATAATCTAATTTTACCCTTTAACCAATGTTGATAAACAATTGCACTTCTTTTAATTTTTGGAATCATTACAATTGGGCCACCTCCAACACCAGAAATACCACCAATACTACTAATACAACCACCACCCCCAAATCTATTCCATCTATTTCTCTTGCTAATCACTTTACTTTTCTCTTCTATAGAAAATCTAACATCTCTATTGATTAAACTATAATGAATAATTAACTGTTTAATCCTATCCTTATTTAATCTAGATTCCCTTTTCAAAGTAGTATACCTAGCAGGGAAATTATAAAATAATCCTTTTAAGGTAATAGTAGTTCCTTTACAAGTAACTACTTTCTTAACATCAATTCTATGATTACCTTCACCAATAATCCATTTTTCACCTAATTCATCATCAATTGTTTTAGTTTTAATTTCAATTGATCCTGATTTACAAACTGTTGAAATTAAACTAAGAGCTTGACCTCTAAATCCTAATTTTGATTCTGACATTGGTTTCGGTGTATGATTTGGAAGAAATAATAATTCTCTATCTGGGACAATAATTCCATCACCATTATCATCAATTTTTAAAAATTCTAACCCGCCAGTGGTACTATCAATTTCAATTTGGATTTGAGTAGCGTAGACATCTAAACTATTCTCAATTAGCTCTTTGATAATATGTACTGACAGGGACAATGAATAAGATGAAGTTATAAGATCACTGGTCTGATTCGACAATTTTTGAACTTTGTTCATCAGCGGTAAATTTTGCAACCAGATTGAGTGAGATTTACAAAGTTTACAGGAGAGTTTATCCAAAGTGCAAAATCTAGTACAAGAGGAATCATACCAAACCCCAAGGAACATCAAGGAACACCAAGGAACACCAGGAACCATATAGAGAACACAATTCTCTTTATATCACTTTATATTATTACAAAACCACAAACAGTTCTACATAAAAAAGGGGTTTCTATCACTAGATCTCTATTTCTCTATTCTATACCGAAAAGTCTAAGTAATTGTCTTAAATCGCTAATAACTGCTCTATTATTAGCAATTAATTGCATTGGTTTCTCAGAAACTATAACATCTTTAGCTGGACCCCCTAAACAAGCATCATCATTTTCAGGGTCAGCAACTCCAGATGATAAATATCTACTTTTAATTTCTCTATCAAGGAAAACCCCATTCCAACCTGATCTAACAGCTCCAAGATAATCTTTATCATGACTATCACCAATATGCCAGACATTGGATAAATATTCAGGTTTATCATCTTTTGATAATTGAGGATTAACTTTTGATAAATGTGAAGATAATACTTGATCAAAGAATGGTTTAGAAGGTTTTTCAACATCTAAATCAAATGATAAATGAATATCATCTTGATTAATGAATTCCATAACTCCTAAATCTTTTAAAATTCCATAAACTCTATTATCGGAATTACTTGAAATAACTATTGGTACACGATTTTCTTGTAATTTAGTTAAAGTTGGAATAACATCATCATGTAAAAAATAACCTTCACCAGAAGAAAATTGATTAATTAATTTTTGACAAATTTCTAAAGATTTATCATTTTCATTAAAATGTTCTATACCAAATAATTTAACAATAAGTTCCAGCCACCAATTTTCATATGAAGTAATCTCAGTTGAATGTTTACCATAATTAGGGAATTGTTCAAGTAGTTCATTATGATATATGGGGAATTCCGACTTAATTGAATCTAATGATTTTTCAATACCAAATTCTTTAGCAATTTCATGATATTGTTGATAAACTGATTTTTTAGGTGAATAAATGGTACCAAATGCATCAAATGAAATTAAATTAGGTTTTGGAAATTTGGAATTGGTATCCCTCATCTTACGTGTATTATCAATCTTGAATGGTTCTGATATAAGTGGTGAAGAATAAGATGAGACCAGTCTCTTAAAAAATTTAATTGAATTTGGTGGTTTAATCATGATGTATATTCCTTATCAGCAGAAGCAAAAAATAAACATATTCAAGGTCTTCGCGGTTGACATAATTTTGATAAGCTCACACTACACCAAAGAAAATAGGTTGGTTCAACTTGACCAATTAAGTCTTAGTAGTTAGAGAGAGCTTAAGTTCAATATTAATTTTATCTTATGTTGTTGTATCGTCAATAAATAAATAAATAAATATATAAATAATATATAAATAATATATAAATAATATATAAATAATATATAAATAATATATACTTGAAATTCTATAAAAATGGTAGAAGTAATATAGTGATTAACCCTAACCTAACAAAACTTCCCAACCCCATTCTTTCATTACTGAACTCCAATGCAATTTACTATATATACCACCTGTGATATCATCAACAGATCCTGAACCTTGTTCACTATTAACAGCAGCCATTAAACCACTAAGTTGATTAGAAATATTTTTAAATTTTTCCTTATCATTACCTTGAGTAATGAAAACATCATCAATTGCATTTGTATTCTTCTTTCTAACGTATTCATCTTTACGTCTCCAAACTTCTTTAGCAACTTCCATTGCAGTATCAACATTACCAATCCATAATCTACTTGAAAGTAATTTCCATCTAGTTAAACACCATTCTCTTTCTTCTAAAGGTTCAGCTTCACAAGAACTAACTAATAATGGGAAAATATGAATTGTATAAGTTGGAGAATTTGCTGGAATTGAAGCTAATAAAATAAAGATTTTTTCAGCTAATTGATGTGATGATAATGAAGGAATTTCAGGAACTGCTTGATGTAAATATAATAAAGTTGCAAATCTATAAGCTTCCGCAGTTGCAATACATGAAGATAAATCTGAAGTTGTTACATCATTATGAATTGAATTTGATTGTTCAAGCATTGATGCTGAAATTGTTGGTTTCCATAATAATAATTGTTGTCTTAATTGAGTTGCGGCAGTAATAGTTGATAAACTATTTCTAACTGATAATTTTTGATCTTTTCTTCTACTTTTCCTAATTTTAAAAATTAATGCTGCAACTTTACCCATTACTGAAAAAAGTGATTGAGCACATCCTAATAATGGATCAACTTGATCAACTTGAAATGATAATTTTTCAAAATTATCGAAAAGGTTGGAAAATCCTTTATTCATTCCAAACGTATCAATACTATTACCTATACTACTCAGTTCACTTGTTTCTGATAATAATGGTGAATTGTCTAATTTGTCTTGTGTTGATTTACTAGTAATTGATTTATTCTTACCGTTGGATTTATTATTATTATTATTGTTTTTACTATTTGATCCGGCAGAAGCTGAATTTGAATCTTTTTGATCATGTAATATAGATGTAATTGAAGCAACTAAATCAATTCCCTTTTCATCTGATTCAGTTGTCATTTGAGCTAAAACTTCAAAATAAATCCAACTATTAAAAAGAAATTGAGTTGATTTAGGAATTTTAAAAATTGAATTATTATTACTATTATTATTAGTATTATTATTATTATTGCTCTTGTGGTTATTATCCTTCTTAGGATCTTCTTGTTTATCATCTTTTTCACATAATAAGATTGTATCCCATTCAGAATCTTCAACTAAAACTAATTTTTTCAGTAAATTTTTTTTAGTTGCATTTAAAATCCCACTAAATTCTTCAGTATTTCTGGTTGTGGGTGATGAACCTTGTGATAATAATCTCCTTTTAGCAAATTTCATTTCTTGTTGTTGCTCTCTTAATAATGTTAAAACATTTTGAATCATTGTTTTAGCACCTTTTAAATGAGCAATACCACTTGAAGTATGTTTATCCCAAGTTTCACTAATTGATAAATTTAAACAAATTGCAATTGCAATATCTGCAGGCAATTGTTCTGAATTTTTACCATCAGATGATAAACCACTAGCTAACTCTAATATACATCTTTTCATATACATATAACCTTTTGCTCTTAAACTATCACGATTTTTCATTGATTGATTACAAGCTAAATGAAACAATGTAACGGATGCAATTGAATTAAAAAGACACGAATAATTAACTGCTAATGGTAAAATTAAACTTCTCCAGGGATTTTCACCCGGTCCATTTTTAATTGATAAAATCTCTGCCGTATATTGGGAGTATAATCCTAAAATTTGTTGTTGTTCACCACTTAAATATAATGATTTTTCAGTTGAAATACTATGAACAGCATTAGCTTTCATCGAAATTGGTAATGGAGTTGAACCAGTTGGTGAACTTGGACTGCCACTATTATTATCTTCAAATTTAGATTTTTGGGATGTTGAAATTAAATGAGCTTCAGCACTTGATGGTGCAGTATCATGATTTTCATCGGCATTTGATTTATCCATTATTGAAAGTGGATTAGGATTCGGCAGATCTTGATCATTATCATTTTCAGTATGAATATTAGTTGGATTAATTCCACCATTTATACTTCTACCAGCAACTGAACCTGCACTTATACGTTGTTGTTCATGATGACTATTACTATGACTATTATTCTGACTTTGACTACTGTGATTATGATTATTATTATTTGAATTTGAATTTGAAAGAAACTCATGTAATGGACCAGCATTTTGTAAATTTAATGGACTTAAAGGGATATCTAATTTCAAAGTATCTTCAAATAAATGATTATTCCTAAAGTCGTCATCATTGGGAAATGCAGAATTAATTAATGCTGATAATGAAGGACTTAAATTTAAATTGTGGAATGATTGATGACCAGAAAATGTTAATTGATTATTATTATTACTATGACTAAGACTTTGACTACCATGGAAATCACTTGATTTTTTAGAATATTTTGATGATTGACTAATTCCACCAGGAGATCTTACATTTATTCCAGGAGTTAAAAAATCAGACATTGATGGTGACATACTAGGAATAGTATCAGTATTATTATTTTTAAATAAATCAGAATTAAAATCTGGGGATCTAGTATTAATTTCATCAATTGCAGCTTCAGCTAAAGAATTTAAAGCTAATGAACTAGATGATCTTCTTGAATTATTATTATTATGATTGTTTCTAAAACTTGCAATACTTTCAGGTAAATTAGTTGTATTTGCACTGTAAGATCTTGACATTTTAGAAGGTCTTGTATCAATATTAGTACCATTTGAAACACTTTGACTTCTTTTCATTCTTTTAGATAAATTATGAATATCATTATTATCATGATCATTATCATCATCATGAGAATTAGAATGATTAGAATTAGAATTTAAGTGCAATGATGAATCACCTAATTTTGCTAATAATTTAGTATTATTTGAAGCAGTAGTTTCATTATTTTTTTTAAGATAAGTAGCAGGATTTATACCTTCTTCAATCAAATCATTCTCTCGTTTAATATCTTTAATAGATTTACCCGTTACTGATAATGAAGCTAATTCCAAATGTTTTCTAAAAGAACCATTTTTTCTATGAATATGATTAGTACTTAATGATGGTGAATTATTTGAAGATGATGCAGAATAGGATCTAATCATTGGATCACTATATGAATAATTATTTGCAGAATTTCTAAAATCACTATTTGAAGAATCTACACTTTTGGGTGAATCAATATCACCATTACCTCCAACTTCATTAAAACTTCTCCATTTAAATTTTGTTGCATAACCTCCACATTCAATATTTTTTTTAACACATTTCATACAAGCAGGTTTAGTTTCATCACATTTTAATCTTTTCTTCTTACATGTAAGACAACCATTTCTTGATTTAGTTAGTTTTGGTTTTATTGGTTCATTCGCTAGTTCTTTCAGTTGAGTTGACGTTGACATTTTGAAAAATAAAAGAAAAAAAAAAATTAACTGTTAAGTCATTTATTTCAATATTATGAACTTGGTAACTTGTTAACCTCTTGATCTGTAATGAAACCTATTCTTTGAATTTTAAGTATCAATTATAATATCTCCTATCTTATATCTCCTATGTTATATTTGCTATTGATCTAAACAAATCTTGTTTGTTGCTGATACAGAATAAAACACAACAAAACACTTCAATGTAAATGATTTACTTAGTAATGTAATGATTTACTTAGTTAAGTTATGAAAAATAATAATAATTTTCACTCCAAGGTACTTTAATACAATTTAAGAAAATTCAACCTTATGGGAATTTGCAAATGTTTACTGATAAGATAAAAATATACAGTGTCGTCAGGAACTGCTGCCTGTGCGACAATCTATCAACTCCCTCGGGTTGCCTGTCCCGATTAGGGCAAGGAACGCGACGGGGTTTTGGGGTTTGCAGCCACTGTTTGTTTCAAACAGTGTCGCGGTCTCACGATGTTTTTTTTGCAGCCAATGGATTGTTTGGTAATTGTAGTGGTAAATTATTATGTAACATTCAAATAGGTAATTATTATGTGGTTTTCTTTATGTATAGTATGTAAAGAATTCTCTACCCGTAAAAGAAATTAACTTTCAAGGGACAGGTTGGTTAATTAACGCGGGAAGGGAAAGGTTGCCAGTCGGTTATAATTGAATCAAAAATTATGAGCTCCAGATTGATCGGATTATTTATTTAGCAAAAAGCTTTATCAATGTATTTTTTTTGTTAGGGGTTTCGGTTTAAGTTTTGTTCCAGATTTCTTTGAAAATGGTTGAATTCAATGTAATACTTTTGGAGGGGAATTTAATGGGGAATTCAAATGGAAATAAAGTAGTATAAAACCTTGTTAATTTATTCTTTTCAATGGAATTGCGCTGTATTCTACCGCCTCTCGAACTACAATAAGATATACTAGTAAGATATACTAATAAGATATACTAATAAGATTAATAATAAGATTAATAATAAGATTAATAATAAGATATACTAATAGTAAAGTGAACAAGATAGCTACTAAAATGATCTGTTTATTATACTATGCATTAAAAGTGTGTATGAACCTAACCGGTTATATTCCCTTTGAGGATCCGATTTGACCTGCCTTTATTTCTGTTTTTTATATTATGTTTTTTATATTATCTTTTTTATATTACCTGGAAGCAATTATTTCCTAATCTAAATTTATATGTACAATTTGAAGTTTTTTGACCCATTATTGATTCGGACTGGGGGTTAGATATTGTTGAATATCTCACCCATGGAAAACAAGTATATTTCATTTCATCTTCTTCAACTTTTAAATAATTTAATCTTAGTCCACTATATGATAACATTGGAATATTAAAACTAATCTTTATATCGTTAAAAGTTTTAACTTGTTTCAATAATTTTTTTTGAATTTCAATAATCAGTGATGATTTGGCTCCATTAACTCCATAATATCTATCTAATTCTCTTTTACTTTCTTCATTATCATCATCTGAATCTGAATCTTCTTCATTGTTGTCATCATTATAATTATCCCGATTATTAAACAAACCTTCTCCCTTTTCTTGGTATTTAAAATTATCAAGATTATTGCGATGAAATTTATTTTGTAAAGTTGAATTAATTTCTTCAATATTTAAATGTTCCACATTCTTAATAGATAATTCAGCCATCATCTTAATTGATGGATTATTACCAGTAAGATTATCAATTGACCAAACTATTTCCGCTTTATCAAGTTGATAATTAACTTTACCAATTTCAGTTTTATATTTTAAATCATGCTCATCATCCATAATTACTTCAAATAATAATGGATTAATTGGAATTTTAATTCTTAAGTCTTTCCCATGTAATCTTTTTTTAAATTGAGTTGATAAAACTATTAAAACTTGAAGTTTATTAGTAGCTTTATTTATTCTATAAATTGGTTTAATCATAACTAATGGTAATTTCCTTTTTTGTTTTTGTTGTTCAATTCTATAACTCATTAATATAAAAGTATCATCAGGTGGTATAAATTTCATTAAATTATCTTTATAAATCGAATCTAATTGAACACATTGATGAAATTGAATGTTTCTAAATGGTATATGTTTTTTTGATGCTCGATAATTATCACCTACTTTCAGTATCTCATTATTATGGGTATTCTCCAAATTACCAGCTTCTAAATATCCTTCATTGTTATTTTCATTTTCATTTTCATCTTCATTCTTAATATCATTATCATTATCATTACCTTCATCATCATTACCTTCATCATCATTACCTTCATCATCATTACCTTCATCATCAACAGCATATTGATTAACTTCATCGTCTTCCTCACCTTGATTAATCGATAATTGATTACCAGTCCTTTCAACAACTGTATCATCATCATCACTAGCTATTGTAGAAATTTTAGACTCATTAAATCCGACTGTACAAACTGGCATACCGGATAAATAACATCTAACATAAATATTACCAAAAATTTCATTTCGTATTATTACATTGTCTTGTAAACTATAAGAGAAATCACAGTTTTCAATCATATCTATAAAAATTTCATTTTTGGCATAATATATACCCTTAGGTCTCCAATTAATTGCCAGACTGGATGCTCTTAGAATGGAACTATTTATATGATTTTCTTCAAGTTGAATAGCATCAGCTTTAATTGCTTGATTATGAGTTGATTTAACTTTCTTCAAATCTTCTTCAATTTTTTTACCCTTTGATGAATTTTTTATGTTTTTATTGGATTCATTTTTATCTTCAGAATCTTCATAAATTTCTTTACCATCAATATGAAATTTCGGTATATTAGGAATGATTTTAATATATTCTTTTAAAATATTATAATCTGTCATTTGTATAATACCAATATCCATACATTCATCAAGTAATTCATATATGAAGTAAACATTATCTAGTATTATATCTTTATCGAATTCTATTTCTTTCATGATTTTATTATTATTAGTATTATTATTGTTATTATTTGTAGTTGAAGTTGTAATCTTACCTTTAATCTCATTATTTGTAGAATCATTTAAAAATCCTTCTTTGCATAAATAATTCTTCATTAATTTCAGAAAATTAAATAAGAAAAATATAATCAGCATGGTATCAATATTTCTTCTAGTAACAACTAATAAAATCAAATCATTTTCTAATGTTAAATATATATAATTCAAACCTTTAATATTGAAAAACGGTATTCTCGTTTCTGGTGTTTGGCATTTATATGCAGAATCAAACTCAATGATAACTTTTTGCATATCATTGACATCATCATGGTACACCCTATGTAGCAACACTTCACTGGCCAGGTATTGTAAATGTAAATTGGAGGAATAAAGGATATATAGTGCTGAAATCATAGTTTCAGAACACTGGCAAAGATCCAATAGAAAATATAAAAAAACGCGAGAAGACAGAATCACAATCTCAGACAGGAACCAGGAAGCAGCAGCCCGCAACTAGGCAATTCATAAATCTTATATAGCCATGGTAAGAAACTTTATTCGATTAACCCACACCATGAATAAAATATTAAGTAAATCAGTAGTAACACATCAATTGAGTAAGATTAATAATAATTCAACTTATAAATGGGAATACATTGAATCTACAACACAAGCTGGGGAAAATCAGAGTAAGTTGCAAATAATGTACAAATTTAAAAACTTCCCATCAACTTGGGAATTTTTAAACTTAGTAGCTCTTAATGCCCATAAAGTAAAACATCATCCTGAAATTAGTAATATGTATAATAGGGTTAATGTTGAATTAACTACTCATGATCTTTCTAATAATGTGTCTCAGTTGGACTTGGATTTTGCCAAAGTTACTAATGAATTATATGAAGAAAAATATGCTAAACCAACTGGAAAGGTAACATTTGATAAGTTTTTAAAAATATAATTATCTTCTGAAAGGAATGTTTATAAATAAAATTGTATTTAGATTTTGGATAGTTTCAGGAAACTATAAAATTTTATATTTAGCATACAATGAGATCTTAGCATAGTAAATAATATATATGAAAAGTGATTTATTTCAGCTCTGCAAAAAATATTTTTGTTTTGTTAACACAACTTTTACATTATGAAATTAACTTATTTAATCACAGCTTTATGTTCCTCAACAAACGTTTGGTCTTTAGGAGTCACTCCCAATGTTAATATCGATACAAGTATTTTAAATTTACAATCCTGGTACAATGAACATAGTCATCCGTACGTTGTTGACACCGTTGATGAAATTAACCCTGGTAAAGTTTTGAAATATGGTGTTGCTGTTATCAAAAGTACTCATCAAGTTGTATTACCAGGTGATAATGAAGATGAAATCTCTTCATTTTGGGGGGTAAATAAATTTAATAGAAAAGTAGTTTATCCTTTCACTTTATTTGATCTTAATGAAAAGAAAGTAGAAGAGTATAGCGAAACTAAAAATCTTGGTAAGACTTTAGATAATACTAAGTCATCAGTTGATAATTCAATTAGTTATGGTGTTGGTGCAGCTTGGGATAAAACATTTTCGATTATTACAACATTTGCTCGTAATAATATTGAGCTTAATACTGAACTTGACTTAGGTTTTGGTAAAGGTATTAATCAGGATATCACCTGTGCTGTACCAGCTGGAAAAACTGGTAGAATGATGGTTAATATTAACGTTGTTAAGTATACTAATATCAAAAAGACTCCTGTTTTTTTCAAAGTTAGTGGAATTTTAAAAAATTCATATAAGATGGAATTTGGTGAACCAACTTATGGTCACTTTACTGCAATTAAAAGTATTAGACCATCTTGTTTTTCTGAATAAAAAAATCCAAAAAACTGAGTTCTAAAAATTGTTTAAAGAAAAAGGAAAAATAGAATTAAAATTTATATGTTTATCTAATATACAAATTAATTATGCAGGAATTTGCTTTTTAGCTCTACAATAAGCATCTATAATTTCAACAGCTTCATAAGTACCTTCTAATCCAACCATTACTGAATATTCATATTCCCAGATATCTCTAATTGTTGAAGTTTCAGTAATCTTTTTACTAGTCCTATGTATTTTGGAATTCTTTGATCTTTTAGCTGTGCTTGAAGGGTCTAAAGTTCTGACATAAGTAACAGCAAATGGTGGTGTACCAGTAAAAGTAAATTTCATTTCAGTTAAATCACCTTCATGAATATCTTGAATAATTGAATCACCTTGATTAATTTCAACTGATGGAAGATCATGAATAGTAATTTCTAAATCTTTATACTTTTTAGAATCCTTACTAATATTTGTTAAACAACTACCAGCTGATGCATCTTCAATCCCATTTACTTGAATTACACCTGGTTTAGCTGCTAATCTTCTAAATTCTAAATCGGTCTTAGAACTATGGGATTTACCCTTAAATTCATAATGTAATATAAATGGAGCAGCTCCAGTTAAATTATAACCAACATGATCACCAACACAGAAATCTTTTTTCTTATTGATAAGTGGAGTAATATCAGGTGCTGGCGTTACTGATATAACTAATTGATTGAATTGATGGAAATCTTTACGTGAACAACCATTAGCATCAGAAACACTATTAAGTCTGATCACATATTCTCCCTTCTTCAAGTATTTCCAAATAAATTGTTTCTTGGAATCTAAGGCATTGCTTAAATCCAAGAAGTCATCATTTATATCTTCAAGTGAAAAATGTATATCCTTAGAAAGGTTATCACCAGATATAGATAAATCTAACTTAAATGGTTTTTTACCGTGCAATTTAATCGGAATCTTACTTAATTCCAGTACTTCATAACCTAAAGCTGCTTCACATAATAAAACAGTAGTTGATTCTTTGAATTCAATTAATGGTGAATCATAAATATCATACATAATGGTTGGAAGCGTAACTCTAGATCTACCTCTTTCTTTTGTATAAATTTGATCATAAATTCCTTTAAAAGTATGTTGATAAATACCGTTTTGTGCAGTTGGTAAATTAATTATCATTGTATTCTTTTCAACTGTCATAGTTCTGAAATCAGATTTACCACTAGGGAATTTAATTTCATAATCTATAACAAATGGTGCTTTACCTTCAAGATTAATGGTACATTCTCTTTTACAATTTTGACAACCTGAACGAATAATAATATTATCCTTTACACTATTACGTTCTAGCATTTTTGGATCAACAGTAACGGAAAGTTTTGGTTTATCTTCAAACGAAATATGAATCTTCTTTTCTGATGAAATTATTCCTTTACAACCACCATTGGAATATGAAACTAAAGTATAAATACCTGGAGTATCAACATAAAATCCATTTCTACCATTAATTACACCTCTTTTCTTAGATTTAGGATCATGTAAGCTTTCCACTTCAAATTCAATTCTATCCCCATTAGTTCTAGCAACACTGGATTTAACTGATAATGGAATTTCTTTCCTATCACCTTCCACAATTTTATAATAACTAACTGATGAAGTAGTATCAAATGAAACTTCTGGAGTATCAGCTCTTGTAACTACTTTGACTTTCTCCAGTTGATTAAAATCTACTGCACATGAATTACCATCATTAATATGTGAAAGAACAATCTTAAATTGGCCACCCGTAGTTATATCTGAAGTACTGATCTCATAAATTTTATGTTCAGATTGGATATTAGTTTTGGAAATAATGGTTTCACCTGATTCATTAACGATTGCATAATCAAAAGTGAATGGGAAATTACCATTAAAATAAATTGGAATAGTAGTGCTTTCTCCTCTACAAGTGCGTAAAACTTTTTCAATATTACCACCAGCTCTTTCAAAAAATGATGCTTTAGATCTTTTGTTGAAATGAGTCAGATAAGTATGCTTCGTTTCATCTAAAGCAACAGGTGAATGCTTATAATTGTAATCTCTTAAACTTTTAAATACGATGACATAATTTCCTTCACCAGGAGGTTTATAATCAAATTCAAAATTGTGTTTGTCACTTCTTAATACTTGAACGATTCTACCTTGTGGTCCAACTAATGGCCTCAATGATCCACTATTAGATTTTTGATAAACTGAATATTCAACTGCAAATGGTGGTTCACCGACGGTATCAAATTTAAAATTATAACCTGTCATACCAATGCATTTATCAATAACTGGATTAGCATGGATATTAATGGTTGGTGGATTCACAAATTGGAAATTTACAGTTGTATCTTGGATATCACAACCACAATATTCACCCATCACAGACAATAATTTATAATTACCAGCATTTGAAACTTGTATACCTTTCTTAAGATCTTCAAAATCTTTAAATATGTGAGTGGTATTGGATGACCTTAATGAATCTTCAGGATCAACATAACTAAGACGTGCAGTTAAGGGGAATTGTTCACCTATATTCTTACTGGTAGCAAAACTTAAACCTTTAGTTCCATTTACAAGTAATGCTCTTTCACTTTCCATATCAATTAATCTTACTGATGGTTTAGTTAAAAGATTCAAACTATATCTTAAATCAGATGAATCAGCTTCAGGGTTGTACTTTTTAACATTGCCTAATGAATCTTTAATTTCTAAAAGTTGAAATTGTAATTTCCCAGATTCAGAAACTTCTAAAAGTGAAGGATCTTTCAAAACTTCTTGTTCTAATAAATTTCTTGTTATTTTATGTGAATAAAATTGAGTGAAATTTAAATTCAAAGAATCAATCTTATCATCAGAAACTTGTGCTTCAATGACCTTAACTTTCTTTCCCATAAATGTAGTTAATACTTTAGCTGTCAATGGTGATGAACCTTCAATGGTAAGTAATGGTAACTTCATTGAAATATCATCCATTCTCTTACCTACACATATCTTGGTATTTTGACCGGTTACCTTAGTAAATGAAAATTGACTATTAGGACAATAAGCAAAAGAAAATTTACTTTGGATGTATCTCATACTTGAACCTCCTCTGTCTCGTATTTTGTTGATCTTATAAGTACCTGGTTCACGAGCAGGAACTTCAATATAAAATACTCTGTCGTCGTCTTTAACAAACTTTTTATTTGATTTAAGATGTGAATAATCCTTTTTCATTAACTTGTTTATATCTGATTCATGATATTGCATGTATGAAACCTTATTTAATGGTGAAGTATATTGAATTTCTAAAAATGCAACATCTGTAGTAGTATTGAATTCTATTGGTACATTAAAAGGTTCTTTTGTTTCTGGGTTTTGACAAACTGAATCTAAACCGAACACATTGAATTTTGCTAATGAATCAGGTAAATAATTAATTGTATATTTACCTTTAAAATGTGAATCCATATCAATCGATTGAACATTGATTATTTCACCTGCTAAAGTTAATTCTTTTTGACTTTGTAATGATTTAAAAAAGGGAGTAATAATTCCCATAATGAAAGTAATATTAAGCTTATTTACCAATAATATATTCAAAAAGTTAAATGATATGGTAAGAAATAATGTGAAAATTGGTGAAAACACCAAATATGAAATATTAGCTACAGGAAGAAACCACAAAAATATCCCATCTATCAATGCATATTTGAAAACAAATGAAAACTTCCAAATGGATGAAACTGTAACTAAACCATCTCCACTTAGATTACTATTATACGTTATTAAATCATATATTTTCCATGATTGAATAAGTACAAATAATGATACTATGAAAATTCTTTGAAATGCTTCATCAACAAGATCTGAAGGTATTAGTGGCTCCAGTCTTTTAAGTTTCCTAACATAGTTTTTCGACTCAATTTCCGTAACCTTGTCGTCTATCCTAACTTTCTTTCGTGGACTCTGCTCCATGGTTGTTGGAGTGTTTATTCTAAAATAGTATCAGATGTAGTTAGTGCCAAATATCAAAACAAATGCGAAAAAAAATTTTATATATACTATATGCACTATAAGAAAATTATAATATGGTTTTATTCAGAGATCCATTGACCATTGATTTTATTTTGTATAACCTTAATCACAGGTAGGTCCCAACCAACTCCACCAGATCCAATGGTTGCACCAAATCTTGGAATGACATAACATTCACGTTTAGTAAGTGTAATATTTTTAGGTGCATATTTATTTCCCAAAGGTTTTGAATATGTAAGTAATGGAGATCCTTTAGAAATATTTGCTAATTGTTTCCCTGAAATATCAACTAATGGTTTCATTCTAGTCTTGGTAAGTTTACCCTCTTGTCTATTAGAACTTAAATTAAGTAATTGATAAACTATCATATCTGGAGGTAATTCACCTATATCTGATAATGTTGAACTTGGATGAATATAAACATATTCATCAGTACTGTCATCAATTTGTGTAGTTGCAGTTAATGTATTATATGGAATATTTATAATATTAGGGTTTTTGGGTTTGGTTACTTCACTAGAAACAAGATCGGTTCTAATGGCGATTTGGTCTAAGAATCCTGATGCAATAATTTGTTTAAGACTTTGAACTTGTTTTTGAGTTGGAACTGATAATTTTAATTGTGAATCTTGTAAAACCGAAGCAATACTTTCCAGCTTAGTATTTACTTTAACAATATAACTAATTTGTTGCCTTAATTGGCTAATTTCTTTCATAACTCTTGGTCTTAAGAAATTATTTGAAAGAAATTCATCTTGTTGATTTTTTGGTACATGATCAAAGGCACAAACTACTGATAAAAGACATAATGCGTCACTTGTTTTGCTTAATTTACTGAATAATGATCTTGATTTTTTAAAGCTTGTTATTAATCTCTTCTTATTTTCATCATCATTTTTTTCAAAAGATTCTGATTGAATTACTTCTTGCTCCGAAATAAATGGATCACCAACTGTTAATGCAGATACCAATGCAATAATATATGGTAAACAACCACCTTGGTTACCAACAATTAAAATTTTGGCGAACCTAGGTGCTAATGGGAATTGTGACATCGCTTTACCTAATGTAGTAACTAACTTTCCTTTATCCAATGCTCCTAAAGTTTGTAAAATCTTCTCAGCATTTGCCAATGCAAGACGATCAGGTGGTGTAGGGAATGGAAAATTTACAACTTGATCAATACCCATGCCTTTCATTGATAATACTGTACTTTCCACCGGCATTCTTGATATTTCAGGATCACTGAATTGATTAAAGTAATCTTCGTAAATAGCAGATGAAAACAATCTGTAACAATGACCAGCACCAGTTCTACCAGCTCTACCAGATCTTTGATCAGCTGATGCTTTAGAAATCCAATCAATTTCAAATGATTGAATAGCAGTTTCTTTGTTGTATTTCCTTTCTTTAGATCTACCACAATCAATTACGTACCTAATGCCGGGAATGGTTAATGATGTTTCAGCAACATTAGTGGCAACAATACAAACTCTACTTCCTTCCGGTGGATTTTCAAAAACTTTCATTTGCTGTTCAGTTGGTAACAAAGAATATAAAGGTAAGACATGTAATGGGTCATTTGGAGTTTGATGGTCTTCAAGAGTTTCTTCAAATCCTTCTTCTTCTGAATCTGATTCATAATCATCTATCTCTTCTTCTCCATCCAATTTACGTTTGGTACCTAAATCTATTTCTTCTGGTTCAATATCAGCATTCTTATTATTGATCAACATCTTTACATTATCATCATCTTCTTCTTCATTTTGGGATTTGTTTTTACTTTCCTTTTTATTAGAATATTTTGCTTCCTTCGTTGGGAATGGGAACTCTGCTTTTAAACGTTTAACCATACTAGTGATTTCATTTTGACCAGTTAAAAATATAAGTATACCACCTGGTGGCAATCTTTGATGAATCTTACATGCTTTCTTAAATGCTTCCTCTTGGTAATCATAATTTGTATGACGACTAAAATGAACACTAACAGGAAATTGTCTTGCTCCAATCTTAATAATAGGTGGAGGTATTTTGAACAATGCCTTATTTTCTGCAAAATCAGAAACTCTTAAAGTAGCAGACATAATAATTAATTTTAATGGTTTGAATTCACTTGGATTCTTTTCATGTTTTGATCTTCTTAACTTTAAAACTCTACTAAGCATACCAATTAAAATATCTGTATTAACATTCCTTTCGTGTGCTTCATCAATAATAATAGATGAATATTTAGTTAATAAGAAATCTGACATCATTTCTCTAAGTAAAACCCCATCAGTCATAAATTTCAATGCAGTACCATCTTTTTTACCTTCATTCTTAATTGTTGAATCAAAACGAATTTGATGCCCAACTCTATAACCTTGGTCACCTAATTCATTTTTAACTCTGTTAGCCATAGAAACTGCAGCAATTCTTCTAGGTTGGGTAACACCAATCATTCCAGGAAAGTCTGGATAATCTAAATTACCAAAACCAGCTTCATATAAAAATTGAGGAACTTGGGTTGTTTTACCTGAACCTGTTTCACCACAAATAATAATACAATCATGATGATATATAGCTTCCATTATAACATGTTCTTGACTGAATACAGGTAAGGCTATTCTCAGTTGTTGAATTTCATCTGATCTTTTAACATCAACGTAGAAAGCTTTACGTTTACTATTTTTATCAATCTTTACATAATTTTCATCATCACTAGAATGGTCCATATCTTCTTCTCGATCTATTCTTTTTGAATATTGACTTTTGAGTTCTTCTGAAAGTTCTGGTAATACCATTTCTGTACGACCCTCAATCTGTTTAACTTGATTTTCAGCCCATTCCTTGAATGCTTCAGCGGTACTTGAATGTTTAGGTTTAGCTGTCAAAAGTCTAGGAGATTCTTCGTCATTTTCTTCCTCTTCTTCTACTTCTTCATCATCGTCACTCTCTTCTTCGATATCTTCTTCTTCATCCTCATCACCTTCTTCGAGATCATTGTTTACTTCTTCATCTTCTGATTCTTGTTCGTCATCATCCACTTCTTGATCCTCTTCTTCTTCATCGCTTTCACTAGCTTCAGCATCTTCATCTTCACTACTAGAAGCAAAATCATCCTCTTCTTCTAGTTTCCTCTTCTTAGCTTCCTCTTGTTCAATTCTTGTTCTCCAACTATATTTCTTAACAACTGGTTTCTTTTCTACAACTTCTAAATTTGAAAATCCAAATCCAGAACCTGAACCTCCAAATTTTGCTGGTCTATTATCTATAAAACCTGATGATTGTTGTTTCTCTTCAAAATCATCATCGAAATCTGACTCACTATTTTCACTTTCTTCAGAATCACTTTGAGTTTGTTTATTTACAAGTTGTTGTTGTTGTTGTTGTTGTTGTTGCTCCTCATCTGATTGTTCATGATCATTATGGAAAACTAAAGCGTTGTCCTCATCCCAATCTTTAACTTCACGTTCTTCATATAAAATTTCTTTAGTTCTCTCATCTCCTCTTCCTTGTCTCTCTAATTCCAAAGCTTCGACTATTTCTTCTTTCCTAGATTGTTTACCTTTACCTAAAGTCTTTGATGATGTGAAATTATTAGTATCAACTTTAGTCTTGGATAATTTTTCAAATAAAACTTTCTTCTCTTCTCTTTTCAATTGATGCTCAATATATTTATCCAATCTTTTTCTTTTACTTCTAGATAATTTGGATTCTTTTTCATTCATTGAGTATAATTGTTCTTGAAGCTTTCTTTTCCTTTCTTGCTTTTCAGCTTCACTAACTGGTTTTAATATTTCTGCATTTGAATCCGTTTCTATAATCTCAGTTTCTTCTTTATCATTAGTACCATCATCTAATTGTCTAAAATATGCTTTATTTCTAGCTTTTTTCAAATTTGCTTGCTTTGCAAGCATACCTGTTCTAGCCTTTTCATTAAATCTTTTCCTATATTTCCCCATGACTGCTTATTCTATTAATGATAAAAGGTTGCAAATTTAAGATGCTCTTGAATTTTTTTTGAGATGGCTCTAGGTTTGATAATCTATCAAAATTTACTGCGAAGAAATCAAAACCCCAATTTTAATATGAACAAAAATGATGTTCAAAAGCATTGTATGTTATTGAATACTGGTTAACTACTTAAGTCAATGACTTGAAACCTGTTTCTACTGAATATTGATTACTAACTAACAACAATAGTGATTCATACTACTTTAACCAAAAATTCCACAACCCTTTACTCATGTGAAAACTTCCAATTAGTTCATGCAATTAATAATGTTAACTGTTCAGAAATTATTGCACAAGAATTAGGATTAATAAATTCTTCTAAAACATTGGTTGGATCTATTCCAATAACAAATAGTGGTACAAATTTTGATTTGTCAATTTATTTTATCAAAAAACAATTAAATAATTCTGATGGTAGTAATGATTTAATAACGGTAGTTACCATAGCTCATGCAAATATAAATAAACCTTTAGTATTATCAATTTTGAAAAAGATTATGGATAAATATATTGAATTTAAACAAGATATTGAAACTAGCGGTGAGACCGATAAATCCAAATCAAAATTGGGAGAATTCAAATTATATATGAATCAAATTATTAAATTTGAGGAATTAAACTACTCAACAAATCACAAAATATATAATTATGGTTCAACAAATCAAGATGATGAAGATGAAGAATCTAATGGAGGAGAAGTTATAAATCCACTGAACTTAGTATTGGTACATGAAGAAGTTGAAGAGGTAAGGCAATTAATGTTTGATAATATAAATAAATTAATGAGTCGTGGAGATAAAATTAATTTGCTAGTTGATCAAACTGATAGATTAACTAATTCTGCACTGGTATTTCAAAAAAGGGCTCAGTTAATTAGACGTAGAATGTGGTTAAGTACGACTAAGTTTTATATATTACTAGGTTTGGGAGTTTTAGTCCTAATTTATTTTGTCTGTGGAGCTGCATGTGGTTTCCCCTTTTTCAGTCATTGTACCAGTAGCAATAACAACTGATTTGTTTTTTGCATTTTATAGAATTAAAGTGACTTACATTCCTTTATTCTTGGATTTTTGGTTATGTTCTTTTTTAATGGATACACACAATAGGATAAGAATAAAAATAAAAATAATAATAAAAAGAGAAAGATAGTTCTTTTTGAACATTCCAATTCTTGATAATAGAAATTCATTCAAAGTCCCCTAATTTATATATTATAATTTATAAGTAGCATTCAACTCAATCTTCTTCATCGGAAGATTCATCTTTAACTTCTTCAATTGTAGATCCTTCTAATTCACCTTCATCTTTAGACAGAAGTGCAATTGGATTACTTGCTGACTTATTGGCTGAATCATCTTCAGCATCTTCTTCTGCTTCGTCATCATCTTCCTCTACTACATCTTCTTGTTTTTGATCTTCTTTTGAATCATCGATATCTTCGTCTTCATCTACGTCTTCATCTACATCTTCAGCAACAGATTTATCACCTGTGTCATTTTTCAATCTCTTTGAATCTGCTTCAGTACCTTCATTATTCTTTAATGCAGCTTTACGTTGTTTCTTTTCTTTCACTTCAGATTCAAACATAGTTAATTTTTGTTTTACTTCTGGAACAAAACTTGAATATCCTGATTTTTCTAAAGCTGCAATAATATCTTGAGCATTAATAGTCTTTCTATCTCCAGCCTTGGCAGTCAGCCTGGCATGGTAGAATAAATGAGATACAAAAACAGTAGCTGATCTTTGAAGGGCAATAACAGTTTCTTTAGCTAAAAGAACATTTGAATCTTCAATCTCTCCTATGATTTCTTTGGCAAGTCTTTGAACAATTGATCTTGGAAACAATATTTCATCAATAGATACCAATTCTTGTTGTTTTGCGGGCTGTGGATAAGTTCCATCAGCATTTTTTCTCCAACCTTTTGGTGGCATGTTGAATATTTCAATAGTTGAAAAAAAAATCTAATCTAGCGCGTCTCTACTGATGGTTGATGATAATCATGTCAAATCAGGTATTCAATCCAAATCAAAATCTGGGTCTAGATCACTGACTGTTAAGAGTCAAGTCGCTGATGAAGAATATGGGATTCTTAAGAAACCAAATATCAGGAAAGTTACATTAGGTAATTATGAAATAGCACCTTGGTATGGTAATGCTGCGTATTTTAATGATAAAACAACACAAAGAGAGTTGGGAGTGGAAGTAGGAATAGAAACTGATAATATCAAAGATGCAAACGGTAATACTAATACTAATGATTATGAATATTGGTTAGATGATTTGTATGTATGTGAATTCTGCTTCAAATATACTTCAAGCAAATCGAAATTTCAAATCCACAAAGCTATTTGCACTTATAATAAACCATTGCCCACTATAGGAAATCTAGTATACAGAGATGATGATTCACCATATGTGATTAGACAAGTTATAGGTTTCCAAGATACTTTATTTTGTCAAAATCTTTGTTTATTTGGGAAATTATTTTTAGATGATAAATCAGTGTTTTATAATGTAGATCAATTTGAATATTATATACTATATGGTGTAGATAAAGAAGATTTAGAAACGGAAAGATATAATGAACCTAATCTTAAACCTATGGGATTCTTTTCGAAAGAAGTGGTTTCCTGGGATGGTAATAATAATTTAGCATGTATTTGTATATTCCCTCCATATCAAAGAAGACATTTAGGTTTACTTTTAATAGAGTTTCTGTATGAATTATCGAAAGAAACTCCAGGTCAATTTTTAAGTGGTCCAGAATTCCCATTAAGTGCTTTTGGAAAAGTTAGTTATCTTCGATTTTGGTCAAGAAAATTAGCAATTGTAATATTGGAAAATCTACCCAAAAATTCAAGTTTTACATTGGATGATATAGCAAAAGAAACTGGATTCCGTAAGGAAGATATAATGATAACCTTAGATTATATGGAAGTTTTACAACAATCAAAAAATGGAGAATTAACACTTTCATTAGTTAAAGTAAATGAATTTTGTGAAAAATTTAAAATTGATCCCAATCAAGAACAAAGCATGATCAAAGAAGATTGTTTGATTATATAGGTTATATAAAAAAGAAAGGTAATGAACTAAAAGGAATGGAAATTATTATTCCGTCATCTGGCTTTATAGAAATGGCATCTCATACTCTCTTTGATCTATGTACCTGACGCGCTTTAGATCAACTTCCTAGACTTTACCCATACAGACAGTGTGTAAATGACACCAGTACCAGAAAAGAGACGATTCTTTCAAGAGTCGCCTGTTAAAGTGAAGGATGAGGATGTAGTTGGTACTCTGGCTGCTCCTGTGGGAGAATTGTTTGTTAGAGATGACTCGGAAGATGAAGAGGAGATAAAACAGGAACCCATCAGTAATGATTATGAAACTCCAGATTATTTACAGTTTTTAGAAGGAATAAAGGGAGTGTTACAAGATATAGATGAAAAAAGTATTAAGGGTTTATATGAGAGATTTCAAAATAAAGATGATAAGTTACTATTGGCAGTAGATCATTATTTAAAAAAGGAAGAGAATGTAGGTAATAAGGAAACATTTAAAGTTATCCCACCAATTCTGTTAGAACATAACCCAAAACGTAAAAGAACTAGAGGTGTACAATTGCCGTTTGCTTATGCTAAAAGATCTAATAGCTCATTGGAGCAACTAATGGAGCAAAAGAGAAACGAAAATGAAAATGAAAATAAGAATGAATCAGATCCAAATTATTGGAAAAGGTATATAGGTACACTTTACGCTGATGCTTTCGCTACTAGACCGTATATGAGACCATTGGCATTTGGTAAATCCATCACTGTCAAAAGAATTAAACCGAAGAAGTTAACTGGTAAAGAAAAGGCTAAGCAACAAGAATCAGCTGTTGTTAGATTATATACATCACCACATGAAGAATTTTATGAAGAAAGAGAAATTGGAAGACTAAAAGAGGATTTGACAAGAATATTTGCACCGTTAATGGATTTAGGTTTAATTTATTTAGAAACTACTATTATGGTAGATATTAAACAACGATTATCAATTGGTGATCCTTTTTATTTACAAATTCAAGTTTATTTAACAAATAAAGCGTTTTCTGCAAATAATATTGAATTTAAGACTGAAATTGGTAATTTGAAAAAGAGTAACTCTGATTTTAAGGCTAGATTTAATTTTGGTGAAGAAACTGAAGGTGAATCATTTTTAAGAGTCAGACAATATGCAATGTCTAGATTATTCAATAAGTTACAAATACAATCAATTAAGATTAGGAATAATAAAGAAGTTATGAGTACTCAATATGAAGTTGCTGTTGATGATGATATTTCAGGTGATGGTAATTCAAGCTCTGAATCAGATTCAAAATTACCACATGTAAAAGATACATTAGATCAAAATGAAACATATGATAATCAAGAAGATGGAGAATTAAATCTCGATCAATTAAAATCTTTTTACCTGTCAAATCAACAATCAGAAATGTTGAATGCATTACCAACTACAACCACACCTCCAAAAGAGAATTTTGCATTAACTTTAAGACCTTATCAAAGACATGGATTATCATGGATGTTGGCTAGAGAAAAGGAACTTGATGTTTTGAAAATGTTAAGTGGTAGTAATACCAATGAAATTCAAAATGAGTATGGAAATGAAAATGATGAAGTAGACCTCATAGCTATCGATACTGGAGAACAAGAAGATGAAAAGGAAATTCAAAAAAATCAAAATATTGATGATTTAGGCTTAATGGAAGAAGGAATTATGAATCCATTATGGAGAATCTTCAAATGGCCCAAATCTAAACTGGGACAAGAAGATGAACATCAGGAGAAATATTTTTATGGTAATATGCATAGTGGTGAACTTTCATTAGAAAAACCATTAATTAAATCTAGAGTTAAAGGTGGTATACTTTCCGATGAAATGGGGTTAGGTAAAACTATTTCAGCATTATCATTAATTAATTCAGTTCCGTATGACATTAATGGTAATAAAGCTAACCCATCATACGCTTATCAAACTACATTGGTAGTTGTTCCTATGTCATTATTAAATCAATGGGAAAAAGAATTTAAGAGAGCAAATAATAACATTGATCATAGATGTTTAGTTTATTATGGTCAACAATCAGTTAGTGATTTATCCAATTTATTAATTGGTAAAACTCGTAATATTCCAATTATGGTAGTTACAACATATGGAACATTATTAAGTGAATATACCAAACTTGAAAAAAGAAGAGATAGCAATGGTAATTTGCCTAAAAATGGATTATTTTCAGTTAAATTTTTTCGAATAATTCTTGATGAAGGTCATACAATTAGGAATAGAATTGCTAAAACTTCAAAATCAATATTTGAATTAAAACTGACAAAAAAATGGGTTCTTACTGGTACACCGGTAATTAATAGATTAGATGATTTATATTCATTAGTTAAATTTTTAGAATTAGAGCCGTGGAATAATTTTTCATATTGGAAAACTTTCATTACTTTACCATTTGAACAAAAACAGATTAAAGAAACATTAGATGTTGTTAAAACAATTTTAGAACCAATTTTTTTAAGAAGAACTAAAGATATGAAAGATTCAAATGGGAATAAATTAGTTATTTTACCACCAAAGGAAGTTGAAATTGAAGAAATTAAATTTAATGAACGAGAATTAACATTATATAATTGGTTTAAAGATAGAGCATCAAAATCATTTAAAGAGAGTTTAAAAACTGGTCAAGTATTAAGAAGTTATACCCAAATTTTAACCCATATTTTAAGACTTCGTCAAATTTGTTGTCATCAAGATCTAATTAGTAAAGTAATTAATGATATGCAAGAAGAAGTTGATGAAAATTTAAAAGATGAAGAATTAGAAATTTTTATTAAACAATTACAAGATGAAAAATTTGATAAATTTGAAAATGAAACTGAAATTAATAAAAAAATATTTCTGATGTATGAACCAATTAGTAAGATTATTAATGATAATGTTGAATGTTCAATTTGTACTGATTCAATTGATATGAATGAAATGATTATAACTGAATGTAATCATATTTTTTGTTTAACATGTTTAATAGAACATATTGAATTTCAAAATCAAAACAATCAAAAAAATTTATGTCCAAATTGTAGATTATCAATTTCAAAATATAAATTATTTAAAATTAGAAATCATAAAACTAGTAAAAATGAATATAAATTTTATACAAATAAGGAAATTGTGGAAGATTGGCCATTTCAAATTTATTTATATGATCCAAATAAATCATCATCAAAAATTCAAGCATTAATTAATCATATTAATTCATTAAAAATTCAAAATTTAAATGATCCAATTATTGTATTTTCACAATTTTCATCATTTTTAGATATAATTCAAAATGAATTAAATTTACAATTAGGTGAAAAAAATATTAAATGTTTAAAATTTGATGGTAGGTTAAAATTAAATGAACGTGAAAAATTATTAAATGAATTTAATGAATCCAAAAATGATAAATCAAATATATTAACAATTTTATTATTATCATTAAAAGCTGGAGGTGTTGGATTGAATTTAACTAGCGCATCAAGAGCATTTATGATGGATCCATGGTGGTCCCCAAGTGTTGAGGATCAAGCAATTGATAGATTACATAGAATTGGACAAACAAATAATGTTAAAGTAATAAGATTTATAATGGAAAATAGTATTGAAAATAAAATGTTAAAAATTCAACAAATGAAAAAACAAATTGGTGAAATTGTTGGAGTAGAAGAAGAAGAAGATAAACGGAAAAGAAGAATTGAAGAAATTCAAATTTTATTTGAAGAATAAACAGTTGAAATCAGCAAATTACAAACAAGTATTAAAAGGAAAAATATTTTTTGCTGTAATAAGAGGTCAGTGTATCTTTATATATTATTTATTTTTACTTTTACCTTTGGATTTTTTACCTTTGGATTTTTTACCTTTTGCTGTGTTACCTTTTTCTGTGTTACCTTTTTCTGTGTTACCTTTTGCTATTTTATCTTTTGCTTTTTTATCTTTTGCTTTTTTGTAACTTTCCTGTAACTTTTAAAGTAAATTCTGAAAAAATGCCAGAAAATGAATAAAAAACAAAAGATAGTCACCTAAATAGTTTCGGTTATACAAGCACAATAGTCATTGTGAATGAATGAAGTGTGAAAATAAAATAAAATAATTTTAAGGTTCCTCCTGTACCGTATACTTAAACTACTTGTAGATAATAATTGGTTGCAAATAAAATAGAAATTTATTAATCTTTACCTATAAGTTCTCTAACAAAATATACTCAGTTTGACCTGAATTTTTCGGTTATGGTGGAAAATTATCAGGAATTGGTAAAAATTATTTGGATAATTTAATAAATGTCACATAATATGCCATGCTAGATGTTTTTAGCTGCATATATGCTGAATGTTTTAAATGGTGATGCAAGCTGTGCGGTTTGCAGAAAAGTAATCATTTACCAAAAAAAGGAATAATGAAAGTATTATTATTTAACAACAGTACAGACATTTTAGAGTTTATTGTCTGAATTGATATTCTCCTCTATTATTAAATAGTTTATATATGTATATTAAAGTAAAATTGTTTCAAAAAAGAGTGAGCTGATACTACAAAAAACCCTTTTTTTCGGAGAAATTGATGATGATTGCTAAAGATACTTGAAATTTTTAAGTAGATACTAAATTTTAGTTCTATTTTGCATTAATATTATTGAAATAAACTTAAATGAAAATGAAATTAACGGTATTTAAAAGAGCATTATAATTATTGTCAATTCAAGTAATTATTTCAAGTAGTTAGTACAAGTCCCAAAAATATTTTTTTTACCAACAATATGGTGAATTTCACATGGATTGGTGAAATTTTTCAACCTTTTTTTAAAATTTTAATACAATAGAAATTTTATGAATAGATGCAAAAAGACTAAGACACGTATAGCAGTTAGCAGTTTCAGTAGAATTTATTTTATATTTAATAATTACAGATAAAGTTTAAAACTCAAGTATTTGTGTTTTACTTTCGATATAAAATATTCATATTTTTAGCTACAATTTTAATGTTAATGTTAATTTTAATTTTAATTTTAAATATTTTTAGGTTATAAATAATCCTAGTTATAAATAATCCTAGTTTCCATTGAAATTAGAAACTTTACATTTTTATAAAGCTCTTCTAGCTTTAACAGCATCAGATAATATTTTTAATACTTCTTCAGTATCATCCCAACCAATACAAGCATCAGTAATTGAACAACCATAAGTAAGAGCATCTTTACCACCTTCATCAGCAGGTGGAACATCTTGTCTACCTTCAACTAAATTTGATTCAATCATTAAACCACAAATACTTTTATTACCCTTTTTTAATTGATTTGCAACTTCTTGAGCAACTAAAGGTTGATTTTTATGATTTTTATTTGAATTACCATGAGAACAATCAACCATAATTCTTGGACCAGGTTTTTCATCAGTGACAACTTTTGATTTAATTAAATCTTGTTGACATTCATTAACAGATTTTTCATCATAATTTGTTCCCTTTTTACCACCTCTTAAAATAACAAAACAATCTTTATTACCATCAGTACCAACAATTGCAACAACACCAGGTTTAGTAACTGATAAGAAATGATGAGGATGAGAAGCAGCTCTTAAAGCATCAATTGCAACACCTAAAGTACCATCAGTACCATTTTTAAAACCAACTGGGAATGATAAACCTGAAGCTAATTCTCTATGTAATTGAGATTCAGTTGTTCTTGCACCAATTGCACCAACTGAAAATAAATCTGATAAAAATTGAGGAGAAATTGTATCTAACATTTCACCAGCAATTGGTAATTTTTTAGTTAATTCAACGAATAAACCTCTGGCAATTCTTAAACCTTTATTTATTTGAAATGAACCATCAATTTCTGGATCATTAATTAAACCTTTCCAACCAACAGTAGTTCTTGGTTTTTCTAAATAAGCTCTCATAACAATATGTAATTCCCCTTTATATTTATCAGCTTGTTGTTTTAATTTATTTGCATATTCTAAAGCAGCTTTTGGATCATGAATAGAACATGGACCAATAACAAGAATTAATCTATCATCTTTACCATTTAAAATATCACAAGCTTCTTCTCTACCTTCAAGAATAATTTTTTTATTATCATCACCTAAAGGATATTCATGTTGTAATAAATCAGGAGCTGTTAATGGGTCGTAACCTCTAACTAAAAGGATAATGTTAGTAAAACAAATTATTTATTAACAATAAATACTTATTAACAATAAGCACAACTACATTAAGGTGATATTGCAAGCTTTTATTGAAATTTTTAGATTTCAACTTGATTATAAACCAGATCAACACTATTGGCTTGATGAGATATAGGCTTGATGAGATAAACTCACATTGTTCCCTATTTCCTTAAAATCAAGTGAAAATTTTTTTCCAAAAAGCAGGACTGCAAATATCACCATCAAACTAAGTAAGATTTTCTACATACTTCTCCAATCCTCTAAACGTGAACGATCACCAGTATGGGGGTTTGTAATAAACATTATAATTTTTGTAAAAATTTTCTTCCAGGTGGAACAACTTTGTAATTTATGGTTTGTGGAAAAACCTCGAGAAAGTTGTGAGTAATAATTACAGACAGGAAAATTTTTCAACTTCATAGGTTTTTCCACACAAGAAACTAAGGCTATATCACCGAAGAGATAAGACATTAATAGTTACCTTATACTCTAATTACTCTATTAACTACCACATTCGTGACTCTATTTCACTTTAATCACTCTATTGCAACCAAAACTCCTACTTATATTTAAGTAGTGTAAATAATTTAAGTACTGTTTGTTACGATTGATAAGTTAAGAAATCCACGTGCAAAACTGTTACAATGATTAAAGCTTAACTCTGTTAAGTGAATTGGCATACTTGTTTCAATCTCGTAATTGCAGTATTTATAGCCAACAAAAGCGTCATATCTCTTTTATCATTATTCTTGTGGCAGTGAAATTCAAACTGTGGGTACCATATTCATTAATATTCACTTTATTTGTGAGAGTTATTCATCTTGCAAACATTGTATTATAAGCACACAGTTGTAAATACATTGTATTGTAAATACCCTGTATTATAATTAGATAGAAACCCACAGGGTCAAATGGATCTGATAGTAACATTCTTCATTTCAGGATTTTATTAAAATACGCGTGGTACATAAGGAGACGGAGTTTTATCATGGTTTTCATTTTCGACATCAGATAAGAAACTCTCAGATAACGATAAGCTCGTCCAACTGAAAAATTGTTAAATTGCAAAAATTCACATTCTTCAACCTTTTATTCTTTTATTCGTCAACCTTTCATTTCAACCTTTTATTTGCAAAATAGATAGTTACAGAATTATCAGTACTTTCTTATATATTGCTATTTATGACTCAAATATATAGATATATCCATTAGTTTTAATATCTTCTAAATTTGATTCATCGCATTCAACAACTTTTTCATCATTGTATAAAACCCATTTTTCTTTACCATCAACTACCTTCTTTATAAAAATTACATAATGACCAGTATGTGGTGAAGTACCTTTATGACAAATAACTGATTTTAATTTATAATTTGGAATATTTTCACTATTATTTAATTCTTCAATTAATGCTTTCGTTTCACAATTTAAATCAATTGGTTTAGCCACTTCTTCAATAATCCCATTATCATCAGGATGATTAAATAACCATTCAACTGCTGCATTAGGATCTTGATTATTTAATACAAGTGCTTTTTTACTTAATGCATGACTAAACCCCATTGCCATTACATTATTAATCATATCTTCTGATACTTCACTATTATTTGAAGTATTATTATTATTACCTTCTTCTATAACTAATGGTTCATCAATATCTTGATCTTCCATATGAGCAAATAACCAATTCATTGCATTATCTAAACTTGAATTACCAGTTTTATATAATGCTTTAATACATCTAGGTTCGGGGAATCCCATTTGTACTAAATTCAGTAAAATATCTTGATTTACATTGAATGTTGGTTTACTACCATTTTTATCTTCTTCTTCTTGATATGCTTTTTGTAATTCACAATTTTCATCAAATTGTGTTTTAAAATTTGATAAATCAATAGTTTCAGGAATTGAAATTGGTACATCAATCTTAATTGGTACCCAATTTTCTAATTTAATTCTTTTACAACTAATAATTAAATTTTTAGGGAATGTTTCAAATCCGATCGATTTAACTGCTGTAGTTGTTTCATTACAATTATCACATTTATAACCTTCAATTATTTCATCTTCAACAAAATTTTTAAAACTATCCAAAAAACTAACTTCTTTATAAATTTTTTTACCATCTTCATCAATTTTTAAAATTTCATCTTCAATTCCAATTGACAAATTATCAATTAATTCTTCATTTCCTTTACATTTTGAACAATTGGTACATAAAAGTTTATTAGTAATTAAAAATTTAAATGATTTATTTAATTCATATCCAAATTGTTTATCTAATTTATCTAAGAGATAAATTAAAAATTCAAATGCATCCTGCTGTTTATTTGTTTTAAATTCTTCATGCCCTTCACCAATTAATGATTTAAACATAGTAGGTCTAATACCTAGTTGATAATCATCTCCCTTTAATGTATTTGGTTTTGAATATCTACCACTTAATAATCCATCATAAATTTTTATTAATTGACTTGGTAAGTCTCTTGATGGATCAGGTAATTTTGAATATTCTGGGAATTTTGAATTTTTAAAATAATTTATATATGGTTCTAAATTAAATAATCCTTGTAAAACTGAATTTAAATAACATGAATTACCCAAATTTGTTAAACCTGTAAAATTAGATCCAAATATTGGTTTTAATTTTTCACCATTTTTACCATCTAATTGAAATTCCCAATTTAAATTTTGATCTAAATTTAATTCTGTTAAATTTTTTTCAGTTTTAATTGCCTTTTGTAAATCAATTCCATAACTTTCTAAATATGTTAATAAATTTGGAATTTTAATTTCATCATTACATTTATAACAATATGCATCGTAATTATCTGGTTCAGTTGATGATAATGAACCTAATTTTACAGCAACTGGATGTCCAGAAATTTCAAAATGTTTCAATGCATGAGAATTTCCTGGTGTATTAGAACCATATTGTTCTCTACCACAACCTAATGCTCCACAATGCATACAAATCCATAAATTTTCTTTTAAATCACATTGTGTACATTTCGATAAATCAACTTTTGATTTAAATTGTTCAATTTCAATTGAATGTTCACATGGTAAAATTTCTTGTTCCCATGCTTTAATTTCTTCATTTCTTTGATTTGAATTACTTTTAATAATATTATCAGCTAATTTTTTAAAATTATCAGGCACTTCATCTAATCCAAATAATTCCTGATCACTGGAACAAAAAATACCATATTTAATATTATAGATATCTTCATCTTTAACTTCTTTAATTTCTAATTTGGCAATCTTTTGTTGTCTTTCACCATCACCATCACCATCACCAGCAATATCTTCTTTGATTTTATCACTTTGAGGTTTTAATTGTTTAACAATATTAAGAAATAATTCATGATTTGAATCTTTAGTGTGATTTAAAGTATAATCAATATCTCCTCTACTATAAGCTCTAAAACATCTTAAACACACATCTAAACCCAATTCATTATTTTCAGCCGTATCAAAGTTGTACATACAATCATCCTTGTAAACAACAGTCCCGGTTGGAATTGAAACATCAATGGAATTGTTTAAAATATGTGAACATGCCATATTTGCCGCTTTGTATCACTTTGGAGACTTTTTCTTTTCCCTCTCTCTAGTAACATCAATCGCGAAGTTGCAAAACTTTTGAAAGCGGATTCACAGGGAAGTACAACAGATATTGATCATCTTTATATGAATCCTATTTAAGATCTTGAAGTCTCCCTAAAAATTAAATAAAACATTTAGATTTGAAATCACATGTTTAAGAAATTATTAAACGTTAGAAGTCTGAGTCCACTTCATTTCCCAAATAGTAGTAATCATCAAACTGATGATAGTGCAAATGTAGTACACAAACCGAAAGTCTACAATTCAGCCGTATATTATTCAAATTGGTCAATTTATGAAAGAAAACACCTGCCACTAGATATTGATTATTCAATTGTTGATCATGTTTATTATGCTTTCTTGCTGATTGATAAAGTTAGTGGTAAATTAGCATTTCTGGATACTTGGGCTGATTTAGAAATTCCATTAGATTCTCCATTGACAGATGGGACTAAAGTTCATGGTCTAGTTAATTTATTTAGAGATCTTAAAAAATTGCATCCAAAGCTTTCTATTTCATTTTCAATTGGAGGTTGGGGAACTGATGATATGTTTCAAGCTATCGCTCATAATAAATTAATTATGGTAAATTTTGCTAAAAGTTGTGGTGAATTTATTAGAAATTATGGGTTTGATGGTATTGATATTGATTGGGAATATCCTAAGACTATCACTGAAGGTTCACAATTTATTGAAATCTTAAGGTTAGTTAGAAATGAATTAGATCAAATTAAACCAGGATTATTATTATCCATTGCTGCCCCAGCTTCTGATTGCCATATTAAAAATTTAAAAATTAAAGAAATGAATGATTATTTAGATCATTGGAATTTAATGTGTTATGATTATACCGGTGCTGGTTGGTCGGATAAGATTGGATTTCATTCTAATTTAAATGGTCATAATGGTGATAATGAACTAAATACTGATTCAGTGGTAAATCATTATATTTCAAATGGTGCTAAGCCGTCTAAAATTATTATTGGTATGCCATTATATGGTAGAAAATTTGAAGGTTGTGAAAAATTAGATATTGGTTCAAAATTTGATAAATCTAAAACTACTGATGAAGGAATTATTGATTATAAAAAATTACCATTGGCTGGAACAACTGAATTTTTTGATCACAGAAGAGTAGCTGCTTATTGTCATGATATGAAAACAAATACTCTTGTAGTTTATGATTGTCCAAGATGTGCAATTGAAAAGGCAAAATTTATTAAGAAACATAACTTAGGGGGTGGAATGTTTTGGGATTCAGCAGGTGAATCTACCGAAAGATCATTGATAAAGGAATTTGTAAAAGAACTTAAAAGTTTATCATAGTAAAGTGTCTTTAGATTGAGGTATTTATATTAGAAACGAATGTATAAAAAATTAATCTGTAGTTTTATCTTTATTAATCTGTAGTTTTATCTTTATTTTTATTAAATGTATATTTAAAAGTTGATGTAACGTAAAATACAAAAAAGGCTCAAAAGTTTTTAAAAAATATATAATCACCGCAAAACAAATGAAGCAAACAAGGAAACAATTCTAGCAACATTACAAAAATAAGGAAAAATAAAAGAATATTATAAAATTGAATCCATCCTAGCAAAGACACTTAATATAGCAGCAACTAATTCTAATTGTAATTCACTTGTAGCATCTTTTTCAATTTCTGAACTAATTTCTTGAGATAAATTTAAACCTAAACCTAATGGACTGGCATGATTTGTATTAAATGGATAATCACTAAAATCAGCTAATAATTCATCAGCTCTTGCAAAAGCTTGATCTCTTTTATCATAATTTAAAGATAATAAAACATTTTCTAAAACATTAGCAGCATAAGCACCAGAAATTAAAGAAATTGATCTTAAAAGTTTAAATGAAGTATCTTGAGGGAATTGATCATTTGAAAGTGAATCAAGATCAATATTTCTATTAGCTAATAATGATAAAATTCTTAATTTAATATTTTCTTTTGATTGTTTATCAGCAACAGGATGAGTAGCCATATCGAAAAGGAAAAAATTTTTTCTTTCAGTTCTTAAAATACCTTTATCAACTAAACCTTTTGCTAATCTTTCCCTAACTTGTTTTAATTGATAATTAATTTTCATTAAATTCCATGTTTCACCAGATAATAAATCTATCCAATTAGTTACTGATAAATGAGATTCATCATTTTTCATAATTTTTAAAGCTTCATCAAGTAAAACTTCACCAGTTGGTTCATCATCAATAACTTCTACTAATCTATCAGATAAATCAAATCTACGTCTTGCTGGATCATTAACTAAAGTAATCTTATTTCTAAATGTTAATTCTAATAATATACAACCTCTTAATGCATAACTAATATTATCATTCCAGAAAGATAAATAACCTTCTTTATCTTTTAAACCAATTAATAGTACTTCTTCCATTAATGTTAATAATGGTACTTTTAATTCTTTACGATCTTTAATATCTTTAGAATCAATTCCAATTTTATGATCTGTACCAATATCTTCTCTATCTACATCAAATGAATTGGAGTTACTATTATTCACAGCATTAGAACCACCTGCTGCTTTACCACCCCCACGACGTCTTTGTAAACCTGATGACATATTGTGTATTTATTTTCAACTATCACCCTTGGCAAATATCAACGATTTTGAAGAAGTTTCGCACTATTTGAAGTGCACGATTTAAACCCTTGATTTTATAACCAAAATAAAAATCTTACCAATTGACAACGATTTTGTTACCACTAACTGTAAATCCACTGAATCTTCTATAAACACTGTTTATTCTTATTCTCTAGATATTCTTTATTACAATCATCTTAAAAAGTACTGTTAAAATTTTACTTACATCTTGCCAATCCCTCATTTTACACGAGGAAATCATCTATTATTGTTTATCAAAGTTATTTGTGATCCAAAATAAGGTATTCTTAATTAAGGTTACACAAGACATTTATATACCTTAGAATGGGTAAAGATGATATGAAGATAAGTGCATCAATGGAATCTACTCCTTTAAAGTCCAAAAATGTTCCAAATGCTGCTGATTTTACATCATTTCCAACTATTCCTGATCCTGAAGATGAAAAGAGTCAAACATTAACTAAATTATTTACAAAAACTTTAAGAAGAGTTACTAATAATGCATCACTGATAGTTCAATCTTATTCTAGTCCTAAATCTATAAATTCATCTGAAAATAAAGATAGTGTGGATGGTATAAATGATACTCCAATTAAACCCCCAGTTTTAACAAGTAATATTATAACAACCAATTTAAATCAGAATGATAATAATATTCAAGATAAAAGTAAGAAATTACAAGAGGCAATTGAATTAATATCAACTAAATCAGATTCCCACGTTAATTTAATATACCCAGAAACTGAAATTCATAGTAAAGTTGATGAAGTTGAGAATATAGATCAAGGACCAATTTTACCTAATTCAAATCCAACTTTAAATCCTATATCTACCAGGGAAAGTATACCGACAGTAAAATCAGATAGTAAAACTTTAAGATTTAGAAGTAATTTACCTCAAACTGTTCAACCAAGTGTTTTAAGTGGGAGTGTTACAAATTCTGTTGTTAATGTTAATGCTTTAGCTAGTACTGATGCTCAAGTTTTAAATAATCCAGGTACTGGTATTAACACAGGTGTTAATTCAATCAAAAGTGAAACAGGAAGTGTCATTATAGAGGATAATAAACAACCAATTAAGAAGAAAACAAGAACTTTACTGAATCGTATTTCATCAATTTTTACAAATTTACCAAATGATATTGAACTTTCAGATGATTCAGCTTCAGATGTAGATACCCTTCATGATGGTAGTAATAATTCATCCCCAAGTCATTTCACTTTAAATACTTTTAATAGAGTTGGTTCTGCTCCACCGCCCGAATTATCTATGTATAATGAAACAGTTAAGACATCCCCGATTAAAGTACATCAACCACGTAAAAGTACTAGAAAAGATAGTTTCCTTAATAAAAATGAAGTTTCTCCATCTATGAGTTCATTTAATGCTTTAAGACAATATAATAATGGTATTAAAAAGAAAGGTTCATCAAATTTATCTAGTTCTTTAATTGATAATGCTAAAAGTATTTTAAATCAAAATTTTTCAGGTAGTATTTCATCGGCTTCATCAATAATAGGAGATCAAGATAAGAAAAAGAAAAGAAGACCAAAGAGGGTTAGTGAAAATCCATTAAAATCTGGTGGTATTCCAAGAAAATATTGGATGAATGATTCATTTGTTTCTGAATGTCTTAATTGTTTCAAACCATTTACAGCATTTAGACGTAAACATCATTGTAGATTTTGTGGTCAAATTTATTGTAGCGATTGTACTTTATTTGTTTCTTATGCTCAACATAAAGAAGAACGTAAGACTGGTCAATATAATAATCCTGATAGGAAACATTATAATGATAAATTAAGGGTGTGTAAACCATGTTATAGTGATGTTATTGTTTATTTAAGTGATTCTGATTCTTCATCAAGTGATTCTGAAGTTGAAGATGACGTTGTATCGTTCGAAACTATTGATAAAATTAAAGTTGATGATACTTTACCACAACATCCATTTCATAGAGCGAGATCACAATCAACTGCTTCAAGAAGGGAATTACTTCCTAATCTAATCACAACATCTAATAACGTTTCAAATAACAGCAGCAACAACAATAATAATAGTGATTCTGTATCCACTTCTAAAAAAAGTTTTTCAAGTAGACCTTCATATACTGATATCTCAGAAAGATACCATTCAAGTAATAATATTTCAATATCAGATATCAAGACTCCTCAAGGTATTTCTATTGCTACCACCAGACAAGGTGAATCTGTTGAAATCCCAATTTCAAAGAATATTCATAATAATAATAATTTTTTGAACCCTGATTCACAGTTCAGTAATATTCGTAGGACTTATTCAAACGATTTATATGGTAATAATGTGGGCAGTAGTAATGCAACAATAACCAGTGGAAGTTGGTTAAAGAAATACCCAAGCATAAGAAAGTCAGGTACTGGATTAAATGGAGTTTCAAGATCAAGCAGTTTAGATAATTTATCTAGTATACATGGTATAATGGCGGGAAATAAATTATCTAAGATTAAATCTCATAATGAAGGTAATGATGGTTTGAAACGAATTATTACTGGTGATTTTTCAGGTGGGTTAAGTAATAGAAGTAGTGATCAAAATCTTGGTCCTGGTGATAGAAGTGTTGGTGAAGTAGATTATGATGGTAATGCAGATGAAGAAGATGAATTGGAAAGCGAGAATGAAGATGAACAAGTTATGTCATTATATGCGTCACTTAATCATGCAAATTATAATCAATCAGTTACTTCTTCCACAATTTCTCCAAGAGCTCCGATTGCAAGACCTTTAGCAACCGTCAGTGCAAGTGCAGTTCCAACATTAGGTGAATTTCCAACAATGATGGTTAATGAAAAGCTTTATCCCAAAAATTTACGTACTTCACCAAATGGTTCAGTATTACCAAGATTTTTACCAAATGGTAGAAATGAAGAATATTCACCCACAGCTGAAAGTAATAGTCCGTTCACTAGAATTGATGAGAACAATCCAAAATCTAATTTAAGGTCTCATGAAAGGGCTCATGCATCATTATTAAGAATGAGATCTAGAAGAAGGGCTAAAACGGCTAGAAATGTACTGTTATTATCTCAAAATAATGCTAGACTTCAACAATTTGAATTTATGGATAACAATAATGGTAATAACAGGGATACTCAATCAGTTTCACCACCAATTTCACCTACCCCAAATGCACCAGGAGCTGGTTCTTCAGATTATTTAAGGGGTGGAGGATTAAGCGAAACTACTATCCAACCGTTGCTTAAAGATAATTTTTCACCTGAACATCTTGATAGCAGTGCTGGTTATTATGGTGGTAATGGATCAGGACAAGATCATGAAGTTACTCCAATTGAAGGTGTCACCAAACATCAAATATCATATAGTAGTTTTAACACTAGTAAAAGTTCAATTCTGCCAGATAAATTACTATCGGTACAACATTCAGATGCATTATTTGATGAAGAGGAAAGGAAAATTGATGCTGTTTATTTTGAGCTCTTCCGTAAGATTTTAAAACAATGTTTAGAAGATTGTGATATTAAAGATGATATAACTAGATGGTCAGCTGCACTTACTAGAGTAATGAGTTTTATTAAAGGATTGCATTTTACGGATACTTTAGATATCAAACAGTATATTAAAATCAAGAAAATTGCCGGTGGAGCAATTGAACAAACTGATATTGTTGATGGTGTTATAATGACTAAAAATATTGATTCTAAAAGAATGTCTAAAAATATGGAAAATCCTAAAATTGCATTATTAATGTTCCCTATCGAATATTTGAAACAAAAGGAACAATTCATTAGTTTGAGAATTGTTCAGTCACAACAAGATGTTTATATTTCAAATTTGGTTTCCAGAATTGCTTCATTAGAACCAGACATTGTTGTTGTTGGGGATACAGTTTGTCAATTAGCTGAAACATTATTAGAAGAAGCTAATATTACAGTTATATCCAATACTAAACCACAAGTTATTGAAAGAATTTCACGTTATACAAGAGGTGATATTTTCCAATCAGTTAATGATCTTTTCTTTAAAAAAGGTAGTTTAGGTGCATGTAAGAAATTTGAAGTTAAAAAATTTTTAGATGGTAATATAATTAAAACATTTAGTTTTTTCACTGGAACTGATACTGAATTGGGTTTTACTATGGCATTAAGAGGGGGTGATGAAGATACTTTAAATTCAATTAAATATACTGCTGAAAATTTATTAATGTCACAAATTAATGCTAAATTTGAAAAGGGGTATTTTGAAGATCATTCATTAAGTTATCAAGAAAGTTCACCACATGAATCAGTTAATGCAATAGTTTCTAAAATGGGTAATATTAAGGATGAGATATCTCAAGGAATTGTTGCTTGTGAAATGATGCCTGATGAAAAGGAAGTTTTAGAATATGTTGATTTATTTTTGACTAGATCAATCAGTACTTCACCAGCGTCAAAATTTGCGTTACCTTTCCCATTAGAAAATACCCTTCAATCATTTCTTACATTTTACAATCATAATAAGCAACATAATTTATTAATTAGTTGTGAATCTTTAGATGATGTTGAAACTAATCTTATTGAAGATTTAAAATTAAATATTGATGTTGAACAATTACCCAATAATTCAGAAGAATTATTAATTTATTTAAAGTATGTTAGTGAAAATACTTTAAAGAAATTAACTTCAGCTTATCAATCTAGATCAAGAGCATGGGCAAGTTTTATGAAATTACCTTGTTATCAATTATATCCAGTTTTCCATAAAAATATTCATTTATTGTATTCTAATGTTAGTATTAAGAATAATACTCCTTGTAGTGGTCCAAACATTATTGTTGTTGATTATTATACAGATAATGATAAATGTTTAGGATTACAATTAGATCAAATGTTTAGTGATTCATTTAATGAATGTGAAGAATGTGGTGAATTAATGTTCGATCATTATCGTAATTATGTTCATGGTAATGGTAAATTAGATATGGTTATTGAAAAATATGAGTCATTATCACAAGACCATTTAAATTATACAAATCAAAGAACTGTATGGAGTGTTTGTAAAGAATGTAATTATAAATCACCAGTTACACCAATGAGTGATGAAACTTATTATATGTCAATTGGTAAATATTTCGAAGTATCATTTTGGGGTAAAGATGTTGTTTTAAATAACAGATGTGAGTGTAAGCATGACTTTTTCAAGAATCATATTAAATATTTTGGTTTTAATGATATGGCAATTAAAGTTGCTTATAGTTCAATTGATAATTTAGAAGTTGTTGTACCAAGGAAACAATTAGAGTATGATCCAGCAATTGAAATTCATTTAAAAGTTGAGTCGTTAGAATCTATTCGTACCAAGACAAATAAATTTTTCCAAAGTATTTCTAAAAGATTAAATAGAGTTAAAGTCGATACGTTTGATAAACAAGAAGAAGATGGTTCGAAAAGAATTGAAGAATTAAAGAAAAAATTAAATGATCAAGAATCAATGATTAGAAATCAAACACTTGAAATTTATCATCTGACGTTACCAACCAATTATTTACCATTAAATTCAATTTTAAGACAATTACAAGAATTAGGTGTTGAATGGGATAATGATTTTAATACTTTTGAAACAGAATATTTACCTTCAGAAAATGAAATTACAAGAATTACCCAATTCCATTTAAGAAATTTCCTTATGGATAGATATAATGATGATTCAAAAGAAGTTGAAATGAATGATATGCTGAAAAAGAAGGAATTAAAGGAAAAGCCTGATCCAGAGGAAGAACAAGCTGATAATGTCGATGAAGGGAAAGAATTAAATGACATTAAACACAAAGATCAAGAAAAACAGGAACAACTAGAAAATTTAATTGAAAATGATTTAAATCATCCACCACCATATTCACTGGATAAAGCTATTGATATTGATGATAGTAAAACCAAAGAAGTTATCAATAATATGAATGAAAGTAGAAGTCATGAAATTGATAGGCTTATTCCAAAAGCATTATTGAATCCTAAATCTAATGTTGGTCATAAAATTAGTAAAATGGAAGCTTTATTACAGCAGGAGAAAGAATCAAATTGGAAATCAGATAAAGGTTTTCCATTTAAAAAGAATCCTCATGCTACTTTAAATCATAAAGTTTCCGAAGTGTCCTTAAACTCAACTCATTCACAATCTTCAACTTATAACAATAGTTCTAATAGTATTACTAATACTACTAATAATAATGTTAATAATACTAATAATAATTCGAGTACTAATATTAATAATGTTAATAATCCTGCTGGTAGTAGTGGTAATAATACTAGTAATAATACTATTACCACCTCATCATTTAATAAGAGTAATAAAGTTTCACAATTAACAAGTTTCTTTGATCAAATGAATTTTGATCAAATTTCATTAGAATTTAAGAAACAAAGAGAACAAGAATTACGTAAGAATTTAAATAGATTTAGAGCTTTACCAATTGTTGCATCTAAACCAATAGTTGAAATTTATAATAATATTGAGGATGTGGTTGAAGTTGATGAAATGGAAGAGAAGAAGAGAGCTATAAGTAGAATAAATACTCAAGAAGATAAAATAGATAATAATAATAGCAGCAGTAATAGTAATAACTTCCTTATTAATAATAACAATAATGCTAGCACTAATAAGAACAATCAATTAATCAGTAAACTTGAAGAGAATAAACTGAAAGATAGATTAGAAAAAATTAATGAATTAAAAGAACTTAAAGAGAAGGATAAAAAGGATAAGAAAGATAAATTACTTGATATTCCACAACCTGAAAGAGTATCATTATTGAAATCATTAACTAATTTCTGGGCTGATAGATCAGCTTCATTATGGGATCCATTAGAATATCCATTAGATAGTACTGAACATACTTTTGCTGATTCAGATATTATAGTTAGGGAAGATGAACCAAGTTCATTAGTTGCATTTTGTTTGTCAACTAATGATTATAAACAAAAAATCAAAGAAATGTCATTAGAGCCTGATGTTGATTTTAAAGTTGAATCAAATAATGATGTTGATACTAAGAAATTAGCAAGTTTTAGTAAATTAGAGAAAAAATTTAAGAGTAGATTTGACAATGGAGGTAAACCAACTGAAATTGAAGTATTAATGAATAAAAATAAATCAACTCATTTAAAATATCAATTTACGGATGGTACAACTGAATTATCTTGTAAAATTTTTTATTCTGAACAATTTGAAGCATTAAGAAGATCATGTGGTAAAGAAGATAAATTTATTCAAAGTTTATCAAGATGTGTTAAATGGAATTCAAGTGGAGGTAAAAGTGGATCAAATTTTTTGAAAACGTTAGATAATAGATTTATTGTTAAAGAATTATCAAAATCTGAATTAGAATCATTTGTTTCAATGGCACCATTTTATTTTAAATATATTTCACAATCAATGTTTAATACATTAACAACAGCATTAGCTAAAATTTTTGGATTTTATCAAATTTTTGTTAAAAATACCATTACTGGTAAAGTTTTTAAAATGGATTTTTTAATTATGGAAAATTTATTTTATAATACAAAAACTAGTAGAATTTTTGATTTAAAAGGGTCTATGAGGAATAGACATGTTACACAAACTGGTAAAGAAAATGAAGTGTTGTTGGATGAAAACATGATTGAATATATTTATGAATCACCAGTTTTCGTTAGAGAAAATCTGAAAAAATTACTTAGAGGTTCATTATTTAATGATACATCTTTCTTATCAGCCATGGATGTTATGGATTATTCATTAATTATTGGGATTAATGATAATGGTAAACTTCATATTGGTATAATTGATTGGTTAAGAACTTTTACTTGGGATAAAAAAGTTGAAAATTGGGTTAAAGGTAATAATCTTATTGGAGGTAATAGAAAGGGTAAAGATCCAACAATTGTCACTCCAAAACAATATCGTATTAGATTTAGAGAAGCAATGGAAAGATATATTTTAGAAGTACCAGATATTTGGTATGAAGGTAAGCAACCATAAACGGTTTGTATAGTAAAAATAAAATAGCATAAAAGTATAGATATGGAAATATGTCAAAATACTCTTATCTCTACTTAGACATTTCTACACTTATCAGACTTCTCTACACTTTCATAGACATTTGTACACTTCAAAGACTTAAACTTTTCATAGACTTCATTAAGCTTAAAAAATAATTAAATAGGGGTAAAATGAGTCGCAGTATGATAGAGAATGGAAGTGGAATAGCACAAAGTGTTCAATAGATGTAATCAATAGGAAGTAGTCAAGTTAAACTGTGTCCGTTGTTCATGCGTTGCCTTCTACAGTGTTCCATCTGTGTTGCTATGTTTGTCTTTCTCTTATTGTTACCTTGTAATCTTATACCTTGTAATCTTATCATTGTAAACCTGATCTGATGTGATTAGCCAGCCATTCGCGTTTTTTATTTTGATTTGTTTCGCAAGGCTACAAAAATCTGATTCAAGTTTAAAACATCCCCTATTCGCTTTTATCAATCGCTTTTCGAAAAAAGGATTTCATAGAGTATTAAGAACCTGATCACTAGGAATATAGAGTTTTATTTGGTTTCAGTCTGGCCACGTCAATCATCGTTTACAGTTGTTCAGCTTTTTCCATTTTTTTGTGTGTGAATTTCGTCCGATCTAAAGTATTTAACGAAGCCGTAGATCGTGTATTGGGAAGATCCTTTGATAACACAGACACTAATTTTTTTTTTTTCTCCAGCAAATTTTCAACTAGATTTGACTTTCAATAAATAGGTTTGGTATTGTCGGTTAGCTAAGATATAACACGTGAAATCACTATAAAAAGAGATAGAAAAGAAGATAATATAAAAAGAAGAGAATATAAAATTATAAAATTATAAAATTATAAAATTATAAAATTATGGCCTCAGCTGGTTTTCAAACGTTTTCAACATTATTGATCTTAGTATCATTTGTTTTCCTTTTATTGGCAACAATTTCCACTCCAGTAGTTTCATCATTTAGTATTGGTTCTACAAATGATTATGATTATGGTATTTTAGGTTACTGTAAAAATGGTAAAACTTGTCCTGGTGCTCAATATCCTTATACTTTAAGTGATAAAGATAAAAGTATCGATTGGACATTATCAAGTTCAACGAGAGATACTTTAGCAAAAGTTTTCATTATTTGTCCAATTGCGGCAGGTTTTAATTTAATTACTTTAGTTATACTTATTTTAAGTCATTTCTTATCAGCTAGTGTATTAATTTTTGCAATTGTAATTAATATTATTAGTTTTCTTGCTACTACCATTGTTGCAATTATAGTTGTATTAGTTTTCAATCCACAAGTTTCATGGACTGGTTGGATTTTAATTGGTGCAGCGGCCGCAAATTTAATTTCACTCGTATTTGTCTTTATTGCTTTTAGATTTGGTAATAATCAAGATTATGATGATATTGATAATGAATCAGTAACTCAGTTAACAAATCATTTTGATGATAAATTTAATAATACAACTACTTCAGTCAATACATATTTACCACCACCTCAATCAAATTTTATTGGTGGTGCTCCTGGGGGTGGGTTTAAATCAAAATATGATGATAATAGTTCAATTAGTAGAGATTATGAATTTAAACCAATTAATAATCAAACTAATTCAAGTATTTATAATTCAAATCCTCAATTAACTAATGATTTTACTCAACATAATAAACCTTCCACTCATTCATTTGGTTCAAGAACAATGGATTCTTCAGCTCATACCGCTCATACTCAATATGATGATGCAAGACCAAATTTTGTTGATGGTCCAAATACTCCAATTTCTTCTAAACAACAAATGGCACCTGTTTTCACTGCAAATTCAGTTGCTCCAACAACTAATGATATTGTACCAAGATCTCAAGTACCAAATGCTCCTTCAAATAATAATCAAGTTCCTTATCCAACTAATGGCCCATTAAATAGACCACATTATGGAGGAAATGGTGATATGAGAGAAATGAGAGATAGAGGTGTTTTTGAACATCATCCAGAAGTTGAAGGACATAGACCATTTACTGAATTAGATGATGATATTCCAAATCAAGCTAATCCTTATCATCGTGGTAGTCAAGGCTCTGAAGAAATTTTAGGATCTGACGCATCTTCTGATTTTACTAGTGTTAGTCAAAGAGCTGTAAATCCTAAATATAATCCTCAATTCCAACAACAACAACCACTCCCACAACTTCCTCACCAACAACAGCAACAACAACCACAAAGTGGTAATGGTAATTATTACCAAGTTCAAGATTCTTATTTCCCATCACAACCAAATCATCAATACGATAATAATAGTAATAGCAGTTATCCTCAACAACAACCATTCCAACCACAATTCCAACAAACTCCTCCGGTGCAATCTCAACCAATGATGATGCCTCCACCTCAACAACCACAATCATCAAATTTTTACCAACCAAACATGATGATGAATCAATCATCTGGTCCTCTGCAAAGGTTTGCTAGAGCAATGCCAACTGCTTCTGATAATGCATTAGCTAATAATCCAGATTTTGCTCTTGGTGGTCCAACCGGTAGAAAGAAAGCTCCATTTGGCGCTAGAACTAATCCTTCAAAATTTGGTGGTAATGGTAGAAGAGATGGTCCATATGGAATGATGTGAAATAAGCAAATATAGCAAGAAAAGAGAGTAGAAATTAGAACGTATTTTGTAATTTTAGATGATTTGGTTCATGTGTGTATTAATAGGTATTTTCATAGTTAATGGGAGAGGGTCTACATTCCTTTGTTTTTAATATATTATAATAAATAGATGATAACAGATATTTTTAGTTTGGTACTTTTACTCTTGAGATGTATATTAATACTATAGTTTATATCTAATCATTGTAATCATTAAATTAAGTGTTCGCCTTTCCCTGGATCAGGTTTATCAATACTGGGTCTATCTGGTGACGTTACATCGTTGTTTGTTCCAGAATTTGAATTTGATGGTGGTGTTTGAGGAGCAGGTTTTTCAATAACTTTAGTTGTATGTGAAGGTCTTAATAAAAATACTAATAATAACGCAAATACAATTAAACTTAAAAGGAAAATTATTCTACATTTGGTAGTACGAGATTGATAAGCTTTAGCTTGGAATAACTCTTTATTAGCTGACTTCATATCTTGAGCAGTATTTTCAATATTATAATCAATTCGATCTAAAATAGTTCCTTGTTCAGTAACTAAACTTTCCATTTCTTTAAAAATTGTTGAAATTTCTAAAATCCCCATTGCTAATTTTGATATTTCTCTTTCTCTCTGTTGTAAGAATTGATCATTAGTTGATGATTTAATTTGTAATTGACATTCCTGTATCACTTGTTTGGAATAATTTTCAATATTTTTACTATTCTCTTCTTCAATTAGTAAATTTTGATTTTTATCATTCCCACTAGCAGATCCACTACCACCACCACTTGAGACACCATTGAAAGATGAAGAATTATTAAATCCAGTTGCTGTGGGGGTTAATAATTGAGAAGTATCATTTAAATCATCATAATCATCATCTCTTAAGAATTTAATATAATTATTTTGTAAATTACGGAAAATCAATGAAGATTGCTGAATTTTTAAAGCATAATTTTTCTTAAAATTTTCAATCATAGATAATTCATTTTCAGAATAATTTAAATTTAATCTACCTTGATTTTTCTGTAAAAATTCAAATTTTTTAATTAATACATAACTATTTTCAAATTTTTTAGTTATTTCATAATTTAAATTTTCAATTTTATTTTCAATTTCTGGTTTATCATTGGTACTGGTTATCAATAACTTCTTATATAATGCATTTAATTCTGATGTCTTAGTTCTAATAATTGATAAATTTATATCAATATCTTTAGAAATATCAAATATTGAAGGAGCAATAGGTTGTAATTCAATTGCACCGGATTCATCTCGATATTTAACTCTTCTTCTACCCATTAAACCTTCTTCCTCGTCACCTCCATTGAATGTATCGAATGGGTTGATTTCTTCTGATCTTGGTATAGTTTGACGATACGATAGGTACAAATTAGTTCTGTCTCTGAACATGATCACTTGGTGATTTGTGCGACTCTACCTGATCTGAATTATAAACATCTACTGCTCTCACCTATTTTCTCACTATACCCAAGTGGCACATTATCAGCTTATCTTGTACCTCCTATTATTTCAGTTAAAACTATGCTCTATTATAGTCACCTATTAAGACTGTTTGACAACCAGATGTTAATAAGGTATAGATGTATATAGATATAGATATAGATATAGATATAGATATAGATATAGATATATCGGTGGTAAAAGCTCTATATTTAATTCTTATTTAAATTTTATTTTTTATCCTTTTTCTTGTTTAAAAAGTGAAGATTATGAAGTGATAAACTTGAATTGGATCTAATTGGTGTATTACCACCTAGGGCAGCATTTCTATCAGATAATCTACTTGAAGGTTGGGCCACTGATGAATTTTGTGGAGTTAATGATCCAGATCCAGAAGTTGAATGTGATGGGGAAACTGAACCTGATGTTTGAGTACCAATTGGAATGGAATTATTATTGTTGTTACTATTAATATTATTTTGTGATGATAGGGATGTTAAATTAGTTGACGATACATTTCTTGATGTTGAAGGTGATGAGTTTGATGATGAAGTTCTTGAAGGTCCAGATGACGGACCTGTCAAATTTTTTAAATTAAATGAACTTGAACCTCTTGATACCGGAGTTTTAGGTCTTGAAACTGGTGGGGATGGTTGACGTGATGCAGAAGTAGATAATATACCTTCATAATTCTTATTCACTTCGGTTAAATCTATCGATGAACCAGGCAATGGAGGTTTGTAAACTGGAGCCAATGGTTCTTCATCAGCGTCGGTTTTCATAGCTTCAGTGTATGATGGGACTTGAAACATTTCTGAAGAGTTCAAAACAGTTTCCGATTGGGTTCTCGATAAGTGTATTGCTGGGGATGGTATACCAGGAGACATTAATCCTAAATTAACATGACTGGAAAGACCAGTGGATAAATTACTAGTAGTATTACGACTTGATAAAGTTGGTCTACCAAAATAATCACCAGTACTATTATTATTTTCAGCCTCTAAACTGAAAGTTGCTCCACCGTTTCTTTCTAATGTTGGAGTTGAATTTTCAGATTGTCTTTGTAAACTTAATAATCTTAAATTTTCATTCAATTGAACGCTGTCAATTGGGGACATGTTAAAATCTTGCATACCAGAATTACTTGAAGTACCATTACTATTACTATAAGCATTTCTTGGAGTTGAAGTACCTGAGTTCAATGGTGAATCAATTGGCGAAACATCAGTCCATAATCTATCGTAAATATGGGCTTCATATAATGGAGGTGCAACTAACCCTGAAAATGAACTATATGAAGAACTATTTGAATGTAAATTTGAGCCATTACCATTATTGTTAATATTACTTAAACTACTATTACTGAGATTTTGAGTAAGTCCATGAGTTCTATCACTGGTGAAAATCTCTTCTTCCTCTTCTTCATCTGGTACAAGATCGTGTTGAGTATGTGATGCCGATGTTGATGATGTTGTTTTACCAGTAGTTTTAGATTCAACATCAGTTAATGCTCTAACGGTAACAAAGGGGGAAATAAATAAAGAAATTGGTAATGAAGCTCTTAATTCAGAAACATGACCATCAGGATTAACTAAACCAATGGCAAATTTAATTTTGTGACGAACTTTAATATTTGTTAAAATATCAACATCTTGAGTACATTTTGATAAACTTGGAGGTACTTTAATAACAGTATCAACTTGCCATTTATCTAATTGAAAATTTGGATCATCATCAATAGGTTTGGGGATAGTTTTAGTAACTATAACTCTTTCACCATTACGTACTGGTGGCACATAACCCATATAAGAATAATATTCAATTAATGAGATTTTAGTTTCACCTAATCTTAAACCTTTTAATAATGGTACCAACATAAGAGTTATTGGAACTCCTGAACCAACAGCAATAGCTTTTGAAGGAACATTTAAAGAATATTCCACTTTTTTAGGCCAAGTATTATCAACGGCAACAGATTCTGATAATTCAACTGAATCAGTTGTTAATGTTCTAACAACTCTTAAATGTTTTTTAGTAACCATTGGCAGATGGAATTTACCTCTATCAATGGTAGCTTCTAATTTATAAATTACTGAAGCACCAGGTAAACCTTCCACCGATTCTGGCATGGATCCAGGAACAATAGTTGAGAATGGGAATTCATAATTACCTTGAACCAAATTATGTGTTGAATTTTTATTGGCACTATTAGCCCCACTATTGAGATTATTATTTGTAATGGAATTATTATTTGATGATGAAGAATATGAATGAGATAAATTAGTTGATGAATTTGAAGGAGAAGTTTTTGATAAACTTGATAAACTTGATAAATTATTGGAAGATTTTGATCTAAAACCTGCACCTAAATTTTTTAATGAAGAACTTGAACTATTTCTTGATAAACCAATTGAATTACCAACTATTGAACCTTGAGATAAATCATTAGTTGAATTTTCATACATATTATTTAAATATTTATGAATTTCCATATTATCCCAATTATATTCATAAATTTTCCTTTCATGATGAATTGATCTTTCTGATGAACCTTTAGCAGTATTTACAGATTCTTTCCAATCTAATCTTAAAGTAGCATAAAGACGAAGACTTAATTTTTTTATGGTGAAAGGTTCTTTAACCGATAATGCGATTTTACCACTTAATAAAGCAGAAGCAGCATCTTGAGGTGAACCTTTTAATACTAAAACATCATGTTCATGATTTTTTAATCTTATATCAAATAATGATGCCAGTTTTGATGAAGAACTTGATTTTTTAACCATTGTAGTTATTCTCTAATAAACAAAAAAACGATGCAAATATTATCCAAATACTATCCAAATACTATACTAACTCTAATGATAATTTAACTATAGCCTTGACGTGATAGTGTTGATGATAGTGTTGATGATAGTGTTGATGATAGTGTTGATGATAGTGTTGATAGTGTTGATCTGATAGTCTATAGATGATAGTGTTATGTTTTCCCAAATATTTTTTGAGGGTTTTCCCGTTGACGTTAGATAAGATGAGGTTTTTGCGAGAGACTCTTCGGATCAATTTCTTTTTTCAGTTAAAACAAGAAAAAGAAAATATCCCATTTTAACCAAGGGACATTACAGTCCAGCTTAACATCCATACTTAAACATACTTAACTAGACACTTATACTTAAATAGACACTGCTACTAAATACTTATACTAAATACTTATACTAGCTAAAGTATACTACCTAAAAACTTATACTAGCTAAGAGTTATACTAGCTAAGAATTATTCTAGCAAGACTTATAGTAGCTAAAGACTTATAGTAGCAAGACTTATAGTAGCTATCAGTTAACAGAAAGACTAGGTAAACAAAAACGACATAACTTATTGAAATGGTATTATATTCCTGCCAGTTAAAAGATTCGCTTGGTGCATCGTTGTTACCAAGTTACTAGGTATTGAATTGACACCGCACCGCGGTGCGGTGTCAATTCTCGACCTAGCCCACAGTATTATCGCGGTAGAGTATTTTCAATATCGTTGTAAAGAAACAATTTTGCACAGCTCAGATCTTAGCCAAGATAATAAGGACTTCCTGAATGAATTAGTACAACGACAATCCCTCTTGTGCCCTCAATGAGATTCGTTTGAGTATTCTTCCTAACAGGTTTTCCCACTGCCTAACAGTTGTCGCTGTACGAAAAATCATTTTCAAACGGCATCAAACCAAAGAAAAGAACTAGCAGAATTAACATTTTTTGAAATATTTTACTAAACTTTTCACTAGAGTCTTCGTCTATAGATGTACCAGCTCATCTATATACCCACTTGACACGTAGATCGGTACACACTTATTGACAAGCTCTTCATAATTTCGTCTAATAATTCGCTTGTTATACTAATTCTCATGCCCATTTGTAACAATAATTTGCCAGCCTCACATTTCACTCACACAACATGGCTGGATTTAAAAATTCTAAAAATATGTTTATGTGTGCTGGATTTATCAAAAATGTAGTTTACGGAGGAACAAGCATGTAGCAGGGTTATTCTAAAATGTCAAGTTCCTGTAAGTGCCTCGATATGCCTATTTGTGCTTCTAACTGCATTGTTCTAATTGAAAGGTTTTTGCCAGATTGCATTATTACTTCAAAGTTCAAAAGTCCACTAGTCTCATTATGGCTGTCATAGAGCTTTTTTTTTACGATTTAACAATAATAGAATAACAGAATGTTTAAGGTGTTATTAATTACTTCTTGTTCATTACAATCAAACTGGTTCATCACAATCACTACTGGTTGCAAATCTATGAAAATAAATTAGAAAATATCATGGTTACCAAGTACTAACTTCTCTCGATCACCCACTCCTCAATGAGAAATAAACTATTGAATAAACTATTGATTAGCGAAAGGGGGTTGAAATGGAAAAATTTTTCAGTATTTACTTATAAAATATCCCCTTCCAGCTACTAATAGCACTCTAAGAATGGGCTTACTAACTAACAACCTGTTTAAAATAAATTTAATAAATTTCAAACCGTCAATATTATTTGCAGTATTTTTTAGATTTTAGATAAAAAATTCCCTTTTTTGCAGCCGCGACCCTTTTTGGGAAATTGCAGCCAGCAATTACATGATAACTGCTGGTAAATTATCACCAAATTGTGTTTTAACATCAAGTTAGAGAATAATTCAATTGTTCTACATACTTCCAGCTATAGTAATAGAACTGGTGAATTTTGCAACTAAACTCATAATTTGCTGGTTTTCTATACCAATTTTTAAATTAAACTGAGTGATTAAGTTTTAAACATTAGAACATCCTTCAGGTACCAACATAAAATAATTTTTATTTATATAACTCTTAATTCCTGTTCAAGTTCAGCCTGGTTTTTTTCCATTCCTAACCAAATTTATAAAAACTTTATATTCAACGATTTTGTTGGTTGTTTAAATTTTGAAATATTATTTTCTTCCAAGATATTTTCATAATTTCATTTTCCAATATCATTTTAATTTTTAATTTTTAATTTTTAATATTTTTTCTTTTTGCATTTGCATAGTGGATTCATTTAATTGTTATTCACTGAACTCACCCAAGTCAATCTTTAATTAATTCATTTCTTAATTGTATTTTAGGTATATTTTTAATAATTTTTAACAAGTAATAATCAAGTAATATTTCACACATAGTATTCAAATAATCAAATAATAATAATAATAAAAAAATATGAGTTCGTTTTATACAACAGAACCAATGCCTCAATACACCAACAATAATGATATTTATAGCTACTGTCCTGATGAAAAAGGTTTAGTATATGAATTAAATTTAGTTAAAAGGAAAAAAATTTCAAGAAAGAATTCAATTAGAAAGAATAGAAGAAGGAAACCAAAGTTATCTTCACCAATTCCTAAGAATCTTTCAATTGATTCATTATCTTCACTTTCCAAAATCAATAGTGGTAGTTCTGGTACTGGTGCTGGTGGTATTATTTCTAGTTCAAATTCTTCAGATGAATTTAGTAGTAATGGTGGTAGTGATAAAGATTCTGATTTAGAATCTTTACCTGATTTAATGGATGATACTCCAGAAATTGATACTCCAAATACAACATTATCATCTCCTATGTCAATGAAAAATTTCATGTTTTTGGATAATAAACCAGATAATATAAATGAAAGTGAACTTGATTCTGAATATGATATTTATGAAACTACCAATGAATCGATGGATTGTGATAATGGTATTAATTTACATAATCATAAGACTTTTGGTGGACCTAGTATATTTGAAATTCCTGAATTAGTTTATAAGATTGTGGAATATGCTTCATTACAAAATGAAACTGAACAAACTCCAATCAGAAGAAAACCTGATAGTTTAAATCATGCTTTATTAATTCATGGTAATAAAGAAGTTGCTCAAAATTCAATTAGTGCAGGTTCAGGATCAAGTTACAACGCAAGTTACCAATCTACTCTAAGTTCAATGTCAGATTTAACTTTTAATAATGTCATGTACAATTGTCTTTCAGTTTCAAAATTATTCAATCAAGTCACCAAAGAAATTTTGAATCAAAGAATAAGGTTTGATGATGGTGCTAAATTATCACAATTCTTATCCCAAACACAACATAATATAAGACCACAAGAATTTAAATTATCTAAAATATATCAATTAACTAATTCTGATATACCGTGGGGGAAATTTAATTTCGAAAATTTAACTAAACTTGAACTATTTATGTGTCCTAAGTTTTTACCACCAACTAATATTTTCAATGGGAACTTACAACATTTAATAATTTGTGGATCAAAAATATTAGATGATAATTACTTGATTAATGCTGTCACTAAATGTCCCAATTTGAAAACTTTAGATATTAGAGGATGTGAAATGATTACTGATTCATCAATTTATAATATTTCTAAAATATGTAAAAATTTAGAAATTATTAATTTTGGTAGGAAAAATAGAGGTAATCTTATAACTGATGCAAGCATTTGTAAATTAGTTAAAAATAATAAAAATTTAAATACTATTGGTTTAGCAGGTTGTCATATTACTGATAAATCAATTTGGGATATTGCAATTAGTTGTAATTATAATTTAAAAAGATTATCACTTAATAATTGTAAATATATTTCAAATCAATCAATACCATTAATCTTAATGACTGATTATATAAAAAATTTAAACGTTTTAGAATTAAAATTTACAAATATTTCAAATTTTAAACCAATTATTGAATTTAAGAGAACTCAAGAATTTAAAGGTTTACCATTATTAATTGAACTATGTGAAGTTTTATATTTCAAAATGAGACAACAAGAAGTTGAATTAGATAAAGAAATTAGTGAAAAGATATTCAAAGATATTCAAGACTGGGCAAATGATTTTAATGACGGTGATTCAAATTATTTAAGTTTATTAAGTAGAAAATAATTCATTCTTAATTCTTATGTTCATTGCTATCTACCTCTTGGCTAACCAACAGTAATCCTGAATTCTGAAAACACTACTTAAGACTATTTTTTTTCTCTGGAGTCAGTTTTTTCTCTGGAATTATTTTTTTCTATCTCTTTTCAACTATATTATTGGAATTTGTTTCTTCAATATCAAGTAGACTGTCCCCCATTATATATGAAGTAAATGTTCCATGAACTTGAAAAATTTTCCTACTCGAGGTCTAGAAATTCCATTAAGTTTAACATCTCCAGCAGCGTGGCTTATAAGCAATGGTAGAATGTTCCTAAATACCATTGCAAACTATAATTAAGAAATATACTACATAATAATTCTTCTACTGACTTTAAACTCTTTGTTTAACTATGTTAATTGTTGTTCCTCCCACATAGTTTCTTATCTAATTATCGAAGGGACAGCCCAAAAAAAATCAAACAAAGTCCGAACAAATCACATAATTACATTCTTGCTTCTCTATTCATCACATCGATACACATCACTGTAATTGAACCTGTGTTTGTGAGGTTCTTGTTATCAAGGGTCTTTTAAGGTACAAATTAACGAACTTCTAAAATCGTCTCACAGACCCCAAACCCGCACAATTTTTGCAACTGTTTGGTAAACAAATCATCACTTAAACGAAATTTCTCAAAAATAGTGAAATGAAAGATAAAATACGATTATTTAGACAACTGTCGTTAGATCTACTAGACAATTCCAAGTTGACTTCGTTGCCCTTCCCACCACCTATGAAAAAGACAAAACTGAAAATTAAGAAATTTCAAAATTTGACCGGTCATAATAATAATTCTAGTCCAACTAGTCCTAGATCTCCTAGAAGGCGACCATTTAGATCGGGACAAAGTAGTGGTAATCTGATTTTTAGTCAACTGGGTCATACACCAGGATATAATCAAGGATATAATCCAGGATATAATCAAGGATATAATCAAGGATATAATCACAGTCATAGTCATAATAATTATAATTTCCTTGATGATTTTGCTGAAAGTAGTCCTAGATCAAACAGATCAATTGGTGTCCCAACATCTGATTTTGCTCCACATTTACCAAATTTAGTTGATGTACCAATGGAAGATGTTAGTTTTACCCTGATAGATACTTTAACTACTGCTAATATGACAACTGAATTAGAAATAGATGATACTTCAATAGATGATGAACCAATTATATTTGTTGAAGATTATATGAAACCTCATGAAACAAATACCACTACTGCTCATAATATAAATCGTCAACAATCATTAGCTAATTTTAAACAAAAGATAGTGAATAATAATAGCAATAATAATAGAAGTAGTAATAGTAGTACTAATAGTAATAATAATAATAATAAGAGGAAAATATCAGGAGATTCATTTGATGAAAATTTAGAAGAAATTTTTGGAGAATTACCTGGTAAACAAATGTTAAAATATTGTGATATTTGTGATAAACCATTATATGAAATCAGTTCAATTATAAGCAATAAAAGATTTAAAAGAAATGTTGAAGATAGTAAAAAAATTGATGTTAATTTATTTAATGAATTTATTTGTTTTGAATGTATTGAATTATATGAAGAATTTTTAGAAGAACTTTCAAAACAATCAATTAATGATAATCCAAATTCAAATTATAATAATAATTATGAACTGAAAAATTTAAAATTACTTTATATTTTTAAAAATATTCAAAATAGATCAAGGGATGGTAATAATAGTAAATTAATTGAAAGATTAAAATTTTTAAATTCTGGTAATTTTAATGAATTAAATTGGATAAATAATTTACAAAATAAATTTCGTTGGAGATGGAGATTAAATGGTTTATTACCATCATTTAAGAAACAGAAATAGAAATAACAATAAATAGAAATTACAATAACAATACAAAGAAGTGACAGAAACTATAAATAAGAATAAATGAATAATGATCACCACACCAGTACACCCACATAAATCTCAACTCTCATTCAAACTCTGAAAAGTCTCACTGAATCTCAAATTTTAAGATGTTTGCAACATTACCATTGATGAAACTAGGGAAGACCTTATCACTTGAAGAATTCTTATTCACGCAACAGATTAAACAAATATATAGAGTAGTGACGCGAGAAGTTTATAAACATCATGAACGACAAGATTTAATGAATTTCATGAGAAGTGAATTTAAATTAAATGGTCAACATGATTTAACCTATAGAAAATTTTTATTAAATCAAGGTATAGGTAGAATAAATGATATGTCAAATATGATGGGCATGAATATTAGACTATAAGTAGAGTTGTTGGATATTAGATTGTGATGATACGTTTTGTAAATAGTTAAATATAAGTCTAAATATAAGTTTAAATATAAGTTTTTTTTTTATTTCTGTTAGTTTGTCTATCTATTTACAATTTATATACTTTAAGATACTCAGTAAATTGATCAAAAGCATCATCAATTTCAACATCAATTTCCCAATCACGATTTTTCAAGTCTTGTTTAATTTCAGATAATTGTTCTTTTTGTAAATCTTTCCAACCTCTAGTTAATTCATCTGATAAATTTTTTGCAATTTTATTTAATTCATTATCACCAAAATTAATTATAATTCTACAAAGATCTAAAACATTCATAATTTTATAAGTATATTCTTTTGATATGACCGATGATGGTAAATTAATCTTACCAATTTTTAAATTCTTAATTAAATAGTTACGCAGGGCATCTCGTTCACTTGATCTTATCTTAAATTTAAAAATTGATATAAATGCTTTATGTAACCAAGTATCAAATTGATTCCAAATAGTATCAAATTTACCTGATTCTAAATGTTTATTATATGTTTTAAATGATGATTCATTAGGATATATGATAAATTGTTCTTTAAAAATTTCAGCTTTTAATTTATGAGTAGTCATAATTGGTTTAACATTATTTAAATTATATGATAAATCACGATTATCAACAATTTCATCATCAATTTTAATACTTAATATACGAGATTTAAAATAATTTTCAAATGATCTATCACCTGAAGTTCTAATCATTTGCCAAATTTGTAAAAGTATCATATAAGATTCAAATGAATTAGATAATCTATGATGGAATTTAATAAAACTTGGAATTTTATTATATATACCATTATCAAATGCTTTAATCAAATTTTCATTAACATCTTGTTCACACGTAAGGTAAAATCTAAAATTATTAATTAAAAAATTTAAATTGGATTTTGATGGTGATAAATGTGATATATCATCAGTAACTGTATGACCTAAAGCATCAACTTGCATCATTCTAATTTTAATTTTGTCATAAATAATCATCAGAGCAATTGGCATATTAACTTGATTATATAAATGAATTAAAGTTAATTGGGTAGTAAAATCTAATGGATCATGTTTGGACATTTCACGAAGATATAAAATTGATTGCAAAATATCTGAAGTACTATTATTATTAACATTTTTAAATATTTCAACTACTAAATGATTAGCCATATAAAAATCAGTATCAACTTTAGTTTCAACTAGTGATTTATATTTACGATAAATATCCCATGGTTTACCACTACCAAATTTATAATTATTAATTGCAATATTTAAATTTTGAATAGTTATATCATCACCATCAGCTTCTAAATTTGGTTTATAATTATTACTATAATGTTTTAAATCTTCATAACAACAAATTTTAGTTTTAAAATCATGATAATAAGATTGAATTGATGATTGAATATCTTGATTATATTCCAATGAAAGTTCAACCATTGATAATTTAGAATTTCTAGTTGAATATTTGTTAATTTGAGATTTCATCTCTTCATATGATTTATTTAATGATTTACCAGCAATAATAAATTTTTTCCAAGTATCAAAATCATCAAATGATTCATTAAATAATAATTTAGTAGTATAATTATATAATTTTTCTCCTGATATAAGATCTAAATAAACTAATTTAATATCTAAATCTAATGGGTTTTTAAAATTTTCAATAATATCAATTGCTTTATCATCATCTAATAATTTAGATAAAACGAATAATTCATGAGTAGTTTCAGGGGCTGGTGGTAATCTTGAACCAAGAGCAGTAAACAATTTAATTGTTTTTTCATCATCAGAAATATTTATAAGGAAATAACAACCTAATGCAGCCCAATATTTATATTGTCTTTTACTTCTTTTCGATAAACTCATTGTAGACTTTTGAATATTTTTAATATCACCAATTTTTAAACAATTATGAAACCATTGAACTAAATTATCTTCACAATTATTTGGATATCGTTTAACTAAATTTTCATAAACTAATTCACTATTCTCCTTTTTACCTCTTTCATTAAATATTTGCCATAATAAATTGGTGGTACGTAAATCTGTAGGGTATTGATTTAATAAATTATTAGCAGTAGTTAAAACATCTGGATGATTTTGTTGATGGTACAAATAAGCTTGAAGGGCAATGTAATATGAGGATTGAGGGTACTTGGTGATCTTAAGTGATATAAGTGATTGAGCTAGCGAATACGATTTTGAATCGATAGCTTCAATAATTTGAGTATCTTCCATCAGTTGAGAGTTTTTCATTTCCAAAACCTCAAAAGATTTTAAAGAGAATCCGACATATTTGATGCTGACGACACATCCTATAAAACCACCTAAACCTTTCTATAAACCAATTTAGACTACAGTTAGTTATTCATTATAGTCTGAAATTGGTTACTATTTGAATCTGCTTCTTCATAATTGTAAACTTTTATGATATTATCCGGTATCATTACTATGATTTTAACAAACTGGAATGTAGATACTAAGAGACTTAAAAAGGAAAATAATAGTATAAACAATCAAACTAGTTTAAGACAATGATACGTAAGAGAAATTAATAGAATGTCATCCTTTGGTACATTTTCTTTTAGTACAATTTATCAATTTACTATAAAGTAACTTGAATTTAAAGGATTAATTTTAATCTATGCAAGTTTTTTGAATTTTGATTATCATTTACCGATAATAAAACCTTCGAAATGCAAATGTATAAATATAATCATGATACTAGGAAATGATTTTTAAATGTAAAACTAATGAATCTCCTTATAATTCAATTGAATTACTTAATTCTTTCAAGGGAGGGAAACAATGCAACTAACTAATTAACTCTAATAAGAAATAATAATCAGCTGTTTGCATTGTACTATCTTCTGACAGTTTACCACTTTGGTTATCCCTTGCTGCCAATATCCCTATATCCTAACTAATGGTTGTTTCTTTCTGTGCTTCCACTTGTAGTAATAATTTTGAAAGATTTTTATTCTCACTCTTCTTCCTCAATGAGCAAAAAATTTTCAGAGTTACCCTGCCTTATAGAGTGTTAAGGTATTACACAGATTTATTAAAATCAGTTAGTTCATTATTCCAAGACTTTTGTCAAATCTAAGAATCTATAGACTAAGGTTGAATTTGGATACATGGACTTGTAGATATAAAATGCAATTGAAATAAGAAATATTTCTATTCAAGCTAATTTACCAACATCTTGGAAAAACATTCACCTGGTCAATTCTGTTCCTAATTGCCAAACTTTAAGCATTTGGAATCAAACGTTAAGGAAAAACTATACATTGAACTCCGTACTCTATCACAGCTAAGTGATTATTAATTTACCTTGGAAAAAGTATTGGTGATGATTAAATAGGAGAGCCAAGAATACAAGAAAAACCAAACTTACTTGAATAAACATTGACTATCATTATCAATGCCACAGTTTTTCAATGATTGTAAGATACTGATATATTACTATTAGGTTACTTAACTCATTCAGTTCTACGTTTTTATCTATTGAACATTTTGTAAACCAGTCTATTTGAAAGATAATATTTGCGTTTTTTAAAATGAGTTTTCTATCAAACTTCCCATTGATTTTATCAATCACTGATTGTTTAATTCAGGAACTATAAATATAGTGCTAGCCGGTATTAGGAGATAGGAAAATCAAGCAAAAACAAAAATTCTTAACAAGATATTTTAACCAGGATAACCACTAGGAAATAATTAAATCAATTCCGTGTGGTTATTTCTTTGGCTTATTTATAACCTAACTAATCAAGCGGTATATTTAAAGTATTTACAAAATGTTTTAGCACAATATTCTGATATTTCAATCAGTGGCTACAGATTTGGAGTATCAAAAAGTGAAGTGAAACTCAGTTACAACCTAGTATTCCAATAACTTCTTTTCTTGTTGACCTAAGAAACTAATAATTTTTACCCCTTTGATTGATAGAAACTGTATTTCTGGAGATTGATGATTACATGATAATATACAAGCCGACGACATAGAACAAAAATAAGGTTAAATTTTAGGGGACAAAAAATGTTACAGAGAAATTGTTTTCTGAAGTACTTCTAGATTATCCTTATTGAAGTAGTTATTTTATCAATTCAATTGATCTAATGGTACAATCTAATGAATACCCAACACTTCACATCTTAATATAATGATTATTAATCATACAATAAAATTGGATGGATAGTGGAAAATGAATGATTAAGATAAAGCCAAGCCAAGACAAGAAAAGTTTAAGAAACTAATGAAAAGTATATAATTACGTGGAGAAGATAAGATAATGTATATAATTTATTTTAGGATAAAGAATAAACTAGACGTTATATGGTAGAGTAAGTATAATAATAATGTGAAATGAAGTGGTTGAAGTGATCTGTGTTTGTATTTGCAAAAGAATTGAAGACAGTGAATTGAGATGAGATGAGACAAGATGTGATGAGTGAGATGAGTGAGATCACGCTAGAAAATACAGACTAGTCTTCACGACTGTTGGTACTGTTGTCGTTACTGAAGTGGTTACCGATGTAGTATTGGTGTTACTTATAGGTCCTATACTTCGATAAATTACTACAGGGTAGAGCTACTTCAGATCCTTAAGGTTAATTTCGAACAATATGCAAATATACAATATATTATGCTATGATTTTTTGATTATAAAACTGTAAATGTGTCAATAACAAGAAATCTATAAATAATGCCCCTCTAATACTACATGACACCTAGAGATTTGGTTATTAATGAATGGTTAATCCCAAGATAATCGGTAAAGATTATTATAATTTATGAAAAATCATCATCATTTTTTGTAAAACCGTATGATTTGAAAAGCGCATCTTTGGAAGCAATTGAAGATTCTATTCTTAGCATTCTTACCCTTTTTGCTTGAATGCTGCACTGGGAGCCATTATATAGTCAATCGATGTAATGTTGTAATATCATTATCATATTATTATCTTATAATAATAGTTACAAAAATATAGAACTCAATTCACTTCCACCAATGAATTAAGACTAACTATGTTCCCATTCTCTAATACAAGTAGGATGAGTTAAATTTTCTCAATACCAAAAAAAAATGATGAATCCTGTATGTAATATACAGGGCTAAGAAATTTGATTTTATGATAAGAAAAAGGAAATAGTTTTAATATACTTGAATCATTTTTATTGGCATTTCCTTCGAGAGTTTTCATCCAATTCAAAACTATTTAAATCATCATATTTCTCCGTGATTTTTTTTTTCTTTTCTTCTTCAGAGTAGTCGAATCGAAACGATAATAGAATTAATTTTAGAAAATGAGTTCGATTAAAGAGAGGATTAATACTGATACTTCATCACTTGAAGTTTCATTTGATCCATATAGAATTGATATAAAACAAGTTGCTAAAAAATATAATTTAAATATTGAAGATGGTCTTAATAATCAACAAATTAGTGAAAATCAATCAACTTATGGTAAAAATAATTTAGGTGAAGATGAAAAAATTAGTTATTCAAAAATTATTGCTCATCAAGTTTTCAATGCTATGATTTTAGTTTTAATAATTTCAATGATTATTGCTTTAGCTATAAAAGATTGGATATCTGGTGGTGTTATTGCTGGTGTTGTAGGAATTAATATCGGTGTTGGTTTTATTCAAGAATTAAAAGCTGAAAAAACTATGGGTTCATTGAAAAACTTATCTTCTCCTACTGCAAGAATTACTAGAAATGGTGATGATACAACAATCCCAGCTGAGGAAGTTGTTCCCGGTGATATAATTCATATAAAAGTTGGTGATACTGTCCCTGCAGATTTGAGATTAATCGATTCAATGAATTTAGAAACTGATGAAGCTTTGCTTACCGGTGAATCTTTACCAGTTGCTAAAAATCATGGAATGATTTATGACGATTATTCTCAACAAATCCCTGTAGGTGATAGATTGAACTTGGCTTATTCATCATCAATTGTTTCTAAAGGTAGAGGAACTGGTATTGTTATTGGTACTGGATTAAATACTGAAATTGGTAAAATTGCATCATCTTTAAAAAGTAATAATTCAATTATTGTTAAAGTTGATAAGTCTGACGATAGAGATGTTAAAAAGAGAGAATATCCGATTGCTTGGTCAAAAACTGTTTATAATATTATTTGTAATATTTTAGGTATTAATACTGGTACACCATTACAAAGAAAATTATCATGGTTAGCAATTTTCCTTTTTTGGGTTGCCGTATTATTTGCAATTATTGTTATGGCATCACAAAAATTTATAGTTAATAAAGAAGTTGCAATTTATGCAATTTGTGTAGCGTTATCGATGATTCCATCAGCTTTAATTGTTGTTTTAACTATTACTATGGCAGTTGGAGCTCAAGTTATGGTTCAAAAAAATGTTATTGTTAGAAAATTAGATTCTTTAGAAGCTTTAGGAGGTATTAATGATATTTGTTCTGATAAAACTGGTACTTTAACTCAAGGTAGAATGATTGCTAAAAAAGTTTGGATTCCAAATATTGGTACTTATCAAGTTGATAATTCAAATGAAGCTTTTAATCCAACAATTGGTGATTTATCATTTTGTAAATTTAGTCCATATTTTATTAAAAATTCTGATGAAGAAACTGATTTCTTACCAAATTTACCATCCCCACATCCAATTAATTTTGAAAGTTGGTTAAAAACTGCAACATTAGCGAATATTGCCACAGTCAATGAAACTAAAAACGAAGAAACTGGTGAATTGGAATGGAAAGGGCATGGTGATGCCACTGAAATTGCAATTCAAGTTTTCACAACTAGATTAGGTTATGGAAGAGAAGATTATGGTAAAGCTTTTAGACATTTAGCTGAATTCCCATTCGACTCAAGTATTAAGCGTATGTCAGCAATTTATTCTAATAATGATGATTCTAAAACTGAAGTTTTCACTAAAGGTGCAGTTGAAAGAGTTTTAAGTTGTTGTACTCATTGGTTAGGTCATAATAAAGATGAATTAGATAATAATAAAACTTCGGAATTAAATGATTCACAAACTTTAATCGAATTAACTGATCAAGATAAAGTTTTCATTGAGGATCAAATGAATTCATTAAGTTCTCAAGGTTTAAGAGTTTTAGCATTTGCAACTAAAGATATTACTGGAATTAATATTGATTTAGAGAAAAGAGATGAAGTTGAAAACAATTTAACTTTCCAAGGCTTAATTGGTATTTATGATCCTCCAAGAACTGAAACTGCTGGTAGTGTTAAAGCTTGTCATAGAGCTGGTATTAATGTTCATATGTTAACTGGTGATCATCCAGGTACTGCTAAAGCAATAGCACAAGAAGTTGGAATTTTACCACATAATTTATATCATTATTCTGAAGAAGTTGTTAAAGCAATGTGTATGACTGCTAATGAGTTTGATAGTTTAAGTGATGATGAAATTGATAATTTGCCTGTTTTACCATTAGTTATTGCCCGTTGTGCACCACAAACTAAAGTTAGAATGATTGATGCATTACATCGTAGAGGTAAATTTTGTGCCATGACTGGTGATGGAGTTAATGATTCACCTTCATTGAAAAAAGCAGATGTTGGTATTGCCATGGGATTGAATGGATCCGATGTAGCTAAAGATGCATCGGATATTGTTTTAACTGACGATAATTTTGCATCAATTTTAAATGCAATTGAAGAAGGTAGAAGAATGAGTGCAAATATTCAAAAGTTTGTATTACAATTATTAGCAGAAAATGTTGCTCAAGCATTATATTTAATGATTGGTTTAGCTTTTATTGATAATTCAGGATTCTCAGTTTTCCCATTATCACCAGTTGAAGTTTTATGGATTTTAGTTGTTACTTCATGTTTCCCAGCTATGGGTCTTGGACAAGAAAAAGCCAGTGAAGATATTTTAACTAAACCTCCCAATAATGTTATTTTTACCTGGGAAGTTATTATTGATATGTTAGCATATGGATTTTGGATGGCTGTTAGTTGTTTATTATGTTATGTTGTTATTGTTTTCGGTAAAGGTGATGGATATTTAGGTGTTGATTGTAATGCAAATAATGCTAATGCAGATATTTGTAATTTAGTTTTCAGAGGTAGAGCAGCATCTTTTGCCAATATGACATGGTGTGCATTAATTTTAGCATGGGAATGTATTCATCCAGTTAATTCCCTTTTCAAAATGAGACAAGAAACTGATTTACCATGGTATAAACAAACTGCTAAAGATTTATGGTCAAATCAATTTTTATTTTGGTCAGTTATCGCTGGTGTAGTTACTGTTTTCCCAGTTATTTATATACCAGTAATTAATGAAAAAGTTTTCTTACATAAACCAATTGGTTATGAGTGGGGAGTTGCAGTTGGATTTTCAATTTGTTTCTTAATGGGTGCTGAATTTTGGAAATGGTGTAAAAGAATGTACTTAAAAGGTGGTAGAAAAGTTACAAATCCTGAATATGAATTAGAAAGAAATGATCCTTTTGAAAGATATGCATCATTTTCAAGACAAAATACAATGGATCCTGGTATGTTAAGTTAGAGTAATATTATACTATTTTGGTATTACTATTTTGGTATTACTATTTATGTGTTTTTCAGTTCAAATAACAATTTTGCATTGTATTTTTAGTGTGTTCGTTTTTTATAGCATCTAGTTAATTTATACATTTATTATCTATTCTCTAAAACTCTAATTTTCTAAATATATCTTTTCTCTATAACAGTCTATTCTAAAGAGCTCTTGACTCTAATTTTTGAATATCATCACCCAAATGAACTTTATTTCCAAACATAATTATCTTACCACTACCAGATTTATAAAAATCAATAATTGAAACCGAAGTGTTATAAGGAGATTGAATTGTTGATTTATCAACACCCGAAAATCCTTGATCAGATAAATATCTAAAAAAATTGCCAATACTACCACCATGACTACATATCCCAACATTCAAAAACCCTTCTTTGAAACTATTAGAAACTATAAAATCAACTTCATTTTTCAATCTTGGTATCCATTCATCTAAAGTTTCACCTTGATTTCTAAATTCTTTTCCAAATTTTTCCATGGCAGCTTGGAACTTCATTCCTTGAGATGGTCCCATATGACGTTCTCTTAAAGCCGGAGTAGTACGGAACCCACAATTTTGATTAACCATTATTTCATCCAGGGTATGAACACAACGAATTAAATCGGATGAAATAAAATCATCAAATTGAATTTTGGGACTTAAATCTTTTGATAAAATTTTAGCTTGTTGGAACCCCTTTTCATTAAGATCGATGTCGATGTGACCTTGGATTATCCTTTGAAGGTTATGTTCAGTTTGACCATGTCTTATAAAGAATAATCTAACTGTATTTATATCAGTATTTGGTTCAATTTCAATAGTCATAAGTGGTATAAAAAATGCGAAATTTACCCAGGTGCTGATAACAAAACAGAAATAATGAGACAGAAATGGTGATGCAGATTGTGAGACAGAGACAGTGATACAGAAATGGTGATACAGAAATAGAGCTACTAACATTGATATTGATATTGATAGTGTGTTATATTCTAATTTTCTAAATGATCTATTTGATTTTTAATTTCCAATAAAACCTCTTTTTTAATTTTATAACCATGTTTATCAGGATTTGGATAAATTTTATTATCCATATCATTTTTATAATTATTTAAAGCACCGATTGAAATATCATAAATATTAGCATATTCTTTAACAAATTTTGATTTACCACTGCCAGCAGGGCCATTCATACCTAATAAGTCTGCCATTACTAATACATGACCTGAACAATGAGGACCAGCTCCAATACCAATAGTAGGAATCAGTAATTTGGAAGTTATAATTTCTGATAATTTATTTGGTATACATTCAAGTACAATTGCAAAAACGCCTGCCTTTTGTAAAGCAAGACAATCTTTATAAATTTTAATTGCACTATCAATAGTATTACCTTGAAGTTTAAACCCACTAAGACTATTATGACGTTGAGGAGTTAAACCAACATGACCCATTACTGGTATACCAATATTTGTTATATGATTAATAGTTTCAGAAATTTCTTCCCCACCTTCTAATTTTATTCCTTGAACATTACCTTGTTTAATCATTTTAATTGAAGTTTGTAAAGCTTGTTGAGGAGAAATTTCATAAGAACCAAATGTTAAATCTGCAATTAATAACAGTTTATTATTACCTCTATGAACCGATTTTACATGATATAAAAATTCATCTAATGAAATTTGATTAGTATCATTATAACCTAAAGCAACCATTGCTAAAGAATCACCAATAAGATTAATATCAATATTGGCATCTTGGGAAATTTTCCCTGTAATATAATCATGAGCAGTTACCATTGAAATATTTTCACCTTTTAAATATTTAGTGTGAATATCACCAATGGTGGTACGTATAGCCTCATGTTGAAACGACAGGAGTTTGGGTATTGAACTATGGAATGATCTTAAACATCTTAAAGATCTTGATGACCCTAAACATCTTAAAGATCTTAATGACCCTAAAGATCTTAAACATCTAATAGGTTTAATCATTGGTAATTTGAAACTTTTTTCCATGCTTTCGCAGAGGTCTATACGATCAATTAGTCATTAGGTCTGGCATATGAATTAGTGATTAACATCTTTATTAGGAAGTGGTGGTGCTATATAGATCGTACTTGTATGCAAAGAGGAAGGACAGAGTTCAAGGCACCTTATGGTAACTGACGTTATAAGATGACGTTAAAAGATAGTGACATGAGATAATGACATGAGAATGACATGACGAGATGATGCGATAGGATTGATAATCTAAATCATTTGGCAAACCGTATATAATGTAACAGTACATAAATAATGATATGTAAATTTACATAGACAGACTATAAACTTAGACTATAAACTTAGACTATAAACTTAGACTATAAACTTACACTATAGACTTAGTATAGGTGTAACAGTCAGATCCACGGCTGCGAAAACTATCAACTGGTATTCAGTGAGATTTCTCTTCTTTCCAGGATTCTAACAGTTTCTGGAAAATGAAAAGAAATACACTAAGTAAGTAATAGCTGTTATGTAGCTGTTATGGAGCTGTTATGTAGCTGTTGTAGCTGTTGTGTAGCTGACCGTAATCTTATAATTTCTTTTTAGATGACAAATCCGATCGCTATAAAGGGCAATCCAGACCTAGAGTGCGAAGACATTTTCCATGATATTTGTAATCTTTTCAATATTTATATCGATTGTAATCCTTTTAAATTTTATCAATTCTATTAAAAAATTAACATCTTCTAATACCATGGGTGCTCCCGACAAAATTGTGAATCAAGCTAAAAATTTAATTAAATCAAATAATGTTTTCATTGCATCAAAATCTTGGTGTCCTTATTGTAAATCAACTAAAAATGTTTTCAATCAATTAAATATTAATGCCACTATTTATGAATTAGATCAAGTTGAAAATGGTGATAAAATCCAACAAGCGTTATATGATATCACCGGTCAACTGACGGTTCCAAATGTTTTCATTAATGGTGAACATATTGGTGGGAATGATAAAGTTCAATCTTTATTAAGATCTGGTGTTTTAGAACAAAAATTAAAATCTTCATTATAATTTAAAATTTAGATTATATTTAAACTGTTCATTGGAATACTGTTCATTGGAATACTGTTCATTGGAATTACTATTCATTAGAATTTACTATTCATTGGAATACTATTCATTAGAATTTAGAGTTGCAGTCTTGTTAGAGAATATATGATTATTTTAGTTTCTCCGAGCTTCCTTTCCTCTCTTTTCCTCTTGTATCTACCACTCGAGGCACTATAAGTGCAGGGTGTATCCCTACCTGTTAAGGTAAAGGTAACACCAGATCAGAACTCTAGCAGAACTCTGGGAGAACTCTTGCAGAACTTGATCAAACTCGATCAAACTCTCAGTGAGAAAAAGTTTTCATTGAGAATTTTCATAGTATTTGATATTTCAAAGTATTTTGCCAAAAGGTTACTTTCTAAACATGTCAAATATAGGATTACAAGTTCGTCAAGCTGTCCCTACCATTGATCCAGTGGTTGCTGATTATGCAGTTGGGTATATTCAACATGTTTCAACCTCAACTGAAGATATTGTTTTAAGTCAACAATTAGATATTAAATCAGAATTAAATTATATTCAACAATTATTAATTGATGCTGGAGGTAATAATGAAAAAGTTTTAAATTTAATTAATAAAATAATTGAAGAATTAACTCAACAATTAACTAAAAATTTAGCTAAATTAGAAATTACTGGTGATACTTCCAAAAGATTATTAGATATTAATTTATTAAATAAAAATAATAATAAAAGAGATATTAATTCATCTTTAGCTTTATTAAATGCAAGTACCAATATTGAACATACAGGTAGACAAATAGAAACAAGAGTTGATAAGAAAAAATTAGAAAAACAAGAAAGGAAAATTGCTAAAAAAGTTGCTAAAAGAAATAATCAATTTGTTAAATATGAAAGATCAAAATTATTAAATGAACAAAAGGAACAAGATTATGATTCATTCTTTTTAGAAATTAATCCATTAGATGATGGGTCTAGTGCTGGTAAATCAAAAGATATTAAAATTGAAAATTTTGATCTTTACGTTGGTGAAGGTCAAAGAATTTTAAGTGAAGCTACTTTAACTTTATCTTATGGTAGAAGATATGGTCTTGTTGGTCAAAATGGTATTGGTAAATCTACTTTATTAAGAGCATTATCCAGAAGAGAATTAGATATTCCAAAACATATTACAATTTTACACGTTGAACAAGAAATTAGAGGTGATGATACTCCAGCAATTCAAAGTGTTTTAGATGCTGATGTTTGGAGGAAAAGTTTAATTCAAGAAGAACTGAAAATTAATGAAAGAATTAAAGAAATTGAAAATTTAAGAAAAGAATTCGATGAAGAAAGTCAAGAAGTTAAAAAATTAGATAATGAAAGAGATGATTTAGAAAATCATTTATTATCAGTACTGGAAAAATTATATGATATGGAAAGTGATAAAGCTGAAAGTAAAGCAGCTGCAATTTTACATGGTTTAGGTTTCACTAAAAAATCTCAAAGTTTACCAACAAAATCATTCTCTGGTGGTTGGAGAATGAGATTATCTTTAGCAAGAGCATTATTTTGTCAACCTGATTTATTATTATTAGATGAACCTTCAAATATGTTGGATGTTCCATCAATTACTTATTTAGCTAATTATTTACAAACTTATGAATCAACTGTTTTAGTTGTTTCTCATGATCGTGCATTTTTAAATGAAGTGGCAACTGATATAATTCATCAACATTCTGAAAGATTAGATTATTATAGAGGATCTAATTTTGATTCATTTTATAATACTAGAGAAGAAAGAATTAAAAATCAAAGAAGAGAATATGAAAATCAAATGGCTTATAGAGAACATTTACAACAATTTATTGATAAATTTAGATATAATGCAGCTAAATCATCTGAAGCTCAATCAAGAATTAAAAAATTAGAAAAATTACCAGTTTTAGAACCTCCTGAAGATGATAAAATAATTAAATTTAAATTCCCTGAACCTGATAATATTTCTCCACCAATTTTACAATTATCTTCAATTAAATTTGGTTATAATAAAGATGATATATTATTAAATAATGTTGATTTTGATGTTCAAATGGATTCAAGAATTGCCATTGTTGGTGGTAATGGTACTGGTAAAACTACAATGTTAAAAATTATTTTAGATCAATTACAGCCTTTAGAAGGTAATGTTAATAGAAATGGTAGGTTAAGAATTGGTTATTTTGCTCAACATCATGTTGATGCAATGGATTTATCATTAAGTGCCGTTAGTTGGATGTCTAAAACTTTCCCTGGTAAATCAGATGAAGAATATCGTAAACATTTAGGTTCATTTGGTATAACTGGTCCATTAGGTTTACAAAAAATGGAATTACTTTCAGGTGGTCAAAAATCAAGAGTTGCATTTGCAAGTTTAAGTTTAACTCAACCTCATATATTAATTTTAGATGAACCTTCAAATCATTTAGATACTCAAGGTTTAGATGCGTTAGCTGATGCTTTAATTAATTTTAAAGGTGGGATTTTAATGGTTTCTCATGATGTTGCAATTATTGATAAAGTTTGTAATGAAATTTGGGTTACTGAAAATCAATCAGTTACCAAATTCCCTGGTGATATTAATGCTTATAAAAAACATATTTTAGAAATTTCTGATGATAAAGGGGTTGTTAGAAAACATTAAGTAATATACATTTCATCCATTTTCTTATTTCATCCATTTTCTTATTTCATCGATTTTCCTATTTCATCCATGTTCTTATTAATCCATTTTCGTATTAATCTCTACCTCTTCAACTGTACTTGAGGCTGCAAAAAAAATATCTCAGACCTGGAGATAATTTAGAATCATCGCGATGTTTAAGTTAGGTACCAAGAGTAAAATAGCATTAGGATCTATCACATTCTATGGATGCACCGAAGCATACCTTCATTGGCAAACTCAAAAGATAATAACCCAACGTGAGAAAGAAATTAGTGGGAAAAAATTATCATCAGATGGATCAAATACAATAATTCCAAATATTGAAAGATTTAAAAGTGTTACTGTTGCAGGAATGTTTGTCAACCCATTTATTGAATATAGACCTCAAACAGGATTTGAATTTATGTTTGTTAGATTAATTGAATTATTTGAAAGTTTTTACGGTAATCAAATTGAATTACATGAACATTTACCTATGGATAAAGATCATACAGTGGAAGATTATTTAAATGTTTTTAAACCTAATATTGCCAAATTTCAAAAAAATTCCAAAATTTTTCAAAAATGTATTGATTTAGGTGATTTTAGTGATTTATCGAAGAGTATTAGTAGTAACACAAATGGTTGGCTTAAGTGGATTCGAAACAATGGAGAAATTCCAATCAATAATCAAGTGTTATTTACTTGGTTAGGTCAATCATGTTCATTAATTCAAATATCTGGTATAAATTTTCTTACGGATCCAATACTAAGTGATCACCTTTTCTCCCCCCACGTTGGACCTAAAAGACTTAATAAATCCCCCTTGGACTTGGAAGAAATTAACCAAGCAACAAATAACAAACTTAATTTTATATTAGTTAGTCATGACCACCCAGATCATTTAGAATTAGATTTAGTTAAAAAAATCGGGAATAAATCAACTTGGATTGTACCGTTAGGTTTAAAACTGAAATTTGCCAGACGTGGGATATATAATGTTATTGAAATGGATTGGTGGGATGAAATTAAATTAAATCCATATATCGACTCAAATGGGAAATTAATTGATAACTATGAAATTATTTGTTTACCATCAATGCATTGGAGTGGTAGATGGATAGTTGATGCAAATTTTTCACTCTGGTGTTCATATATAATAAGAAAAAATGGTAAATCTATAGTTTACCATGCTGGAGATACAGGATACCTGAAAGATTTATTTGAATTAATAGGTAAGAAATATGGACCAATAAATTTATCGTTACTACCAATTGGTCAATATTGTCCATCATGGCATCAAAAACCACGTCATATATCACCACAAGAATCATTAGAGATTTGTACCCAATTAAATTCAAAATTTATGTTTGGAGTACATTGGGGGACGTTCAAATTAAGTAGTGAACCAATTTTAGAGCCAAAATTATTACTTAATAAGTTAGTGAAAGATTTAGGTAAGAGTGATGATTATAAAGCACCTGAATTTGGCTTAACTTACTTATTCGATATTGAAAATAATATTCAGTACCCAATATATTAACGAGTAATACAACATATATACATACGACTTCGTCGTTTTCTCCCTCTTTCACTTTTCTTTTCACTTTTTCTTTTCACCTTGTCAGTGTATTTATTTTCCAATTATCTATTTTTCAATACCATAAGCAGCTCTTAAATTTTGTCTTTGAGCAGCCATTAAAGCACCTTGATAAGCTTGATAACCAGGATCAGATCTAATAACTGACCCAATACTCATAAATAAACCAAAGGTACCAACGGATCCCATAATATATTGTCCCAAAGTTCTCATGACTCCATTTGGACCAGCACCATTTTGTATAATAGAAAATCCACCAAATAATACACCTACACAAACTCCTACAGTACTACCCATAAGAAGACCCATTTTAAATTTATCAAAATTTGAAGGTTGATGTTGAACGTATCTTTGTTGTGGAACTGGAGGCATCGTGTACTAATTCTCTGCTTAACTGTTTGTGTCTTTGCTTGTTCGACCAAAATCCGAAGTAATTAAATGTGAACTAACCAAATGAACTTGAATTTTTCACTCGAAAATTTTTAAGAGGTTGTTGCACTAATTTGGTGATGTTGAAACCTGGTGCGAAAACACATTTTTGCGAAAACACCATTGGAGAAACTGGCCAATCTAATCGAATATGGGATCAACTACCTCCAAACCAGAACAAAAAGTGTTTACCCCAACATCTCCAATTGAATTCAGTGCGTCGTTCTTGTCCCAATTGGAAAATAGTCAAGAATCAGATTATTCAAGATCTCAATATACTGAAAAATATATTCAAGACAGAGTTCAAAGGGAATTAACTAAATTAGAATCTGAAACTATTAAACAATTTCAATATACGGTTAATGAGAATATATTACCTGATGAAGATACCACCAGTGCCGGTGTCACTGGTGCTGATTTAGTCTCGGTACCTAATGCCAATGCCAAAATTTCAAGTTTAAAAAAATTAATGCAAGAAAATTTAGAATTAACAAAGGTTGAAATTACTAAAGAGATTAAGGATTCAAGAGATAATGTTTTAAATTGTTTAAAGAATAATGAAGGTAAAAGTTTAAATTGTTGGGAAGAAGTCCAAACTTTTAAACAATTAGTTAAAGATTTGTAAGAAGAGCTAAAGTTTTGTAAAAAGGATAAATGACATACACGTATAAGAATAGAAATATCATAATATACAATTTTATATATTACTCTACTTAACAAACAACTCTTAAGTTAACCTCTCAAGTTAAACTCTTCAAGTTAGCCTCTTCAAGTAAGCCTCTTCAAGTAAACCTCTTCAAGTAAACCTCTTCAAGTTAAACAACTCAGAGTTATAAGGTTATAGGGTTATGGGGTTATAGGCCATCTCAAAGACCAGTGGCTTTATAAACTAATAATAAAGCACTATCACTTTCACCTCCACCAGATAATTGCTCAATTCTTTCCTTAGTAACTTTTGTAATTTTATCATCATTAAATCTCCACCAAGTTTCATCATCATTATCATCTTTAGAGAAACATTGATAATGACCACTATCAGCGGACGAACCCGCATGAGTTATAACTGAATTTAAAGAATAAACTGATGATGGATTTTCAATTAATTCATCCATTTTAGAATTAATATTATGATCAGTTAATAATGAATTATAATCATCTTCAAATTTGGATTTAATCGATAACATTTTCAATTCATCTTCTTCTTGTTGTTGTAAAGGATTTAAACTTGAATCTTTCTTAATTTTTTTGAAATCTCTTAATAAATCTTCGTTAGTCTTTTCAATTTTTCTAAAATCATCTCTAAATTTTGTTTTAGTCAGTTTAATTGAATCATCTAACATTTCAGCAATATCTAATTCAAATGGGAATTGAACTTTTCTTAAAATTTTAGATTTCTTTTGAGTATCCCTTTTCCAATAAAATCTAACAAAATGAACAATTAAATATTTTGGAGTTTTGGTAATTTTTTTAATTACTTGATAATCAGTATTTGATTGTAAAGTATCATTATATTTTTCCATATTTTCAGTTAATCCATTAAGTAAACCGTCTCTTAAGAAATTAGTTTTGATATCAATATGACACATTAATTTTAATGATTCATCAATACCTTGAATGGTTGGTTCATCAGGTAATCCTAAACATTTAGTTTCAGTGTTAAATTCAATTTTAAATAAATCAGTTAATTGAAGATCATGAATTAAAATCCCAAGAATTTGTGAAAAACTTTCTTCAGCATCTTGTTGTTTATAAAATCCATGATTATCTCTTTCACTAAATTGTGGGAAATTATTTCTAAAATTCATTAAAAATAAATTTGGATTAATTTTCTCTTGTTTCTTATCCATAAGACTGAATAATTTCTTTAAAGAATTAACAAATGAATTAGTACTACTATTATTCCCATTAATTGATAATTTTTTATTAATATCTTTCATATGATAAATTGCTTGTAATGAAGAATTAAAATAACAAGTATTACCTAAATTAACTAAACCTGAAGGTTCATCACTAATTTTAACCAATTGATTTTCATTTAAATCTTCTAAAAACACTTGTTTAGGAATGGCAACTTTATTAATATTATTATTAGCAGTACCTAAAACCATAATTGGTTGAGTTAATTTTAAATCTAATAATTTATCATCATCATTTAATTTCCCACCTTTAATTAAGATTTTTTGTTTGGTAATAGGGATATTAGTAATTGATTCAATGGCAGTTTTGAATTCTAATCCATTGGCATCTTCATTGATATTGATTTCATGAATCTTACCAGCATTTTTAATCTTAATTACAACCATGTTAGTGGCAATTTCGCGTTTCTTTGAGCCTTCTGGATCAACAGTTTTTGCAGCATTTAACGTCACCGCATGAAATGATTGTGCTACTTAAGGATTGGTAAGAGACTGGGTGTCGATACTAAACACTGTAGCAGATACAGAAGAGAGATACAGAAGAGATATAGAGGAAGACCTATAGAGGAAGAGGAGAGGAAGAGAAGAGGAAAGGAAAATATAGGCGTACATTCATCAAATTGGATTAGTTATAACTGAATAAAGTAAATTCCCAACAGTAGCAACTCCATTCCAAGCTCTAAACAAAACAGATGGAGGATGAACATCATCAACTCTATTGAAAAATTCTCTTTGAGGCACCATAGCAGCATTTATAAGTAAGTTTTTCTTCTCTGAAAATGGAGGGTACCTTGATTTCAAAAAGATATCGTTCCAGAAAACATTTTCAATTACGGTTCTTTCATGAGTGAATGATCTGAAGGAGAAAAATCCATGGTAAGAACCATTACCTGATTCACCAATTCCTCCAAATGGAGCATTTGGTAAAGCAACATGAACTAATGAATCATTAATGACAAGACCACCGGATCTGATATGTTTGGTGATATAATCAATTGTTGGGTTTGAAGTTCTACTAGTTTTACCACTGGTAAAACAATATAACGCTAATGGAGTATCATAAGATCTAACAACTTCTTTAACAGCAGTTTTTAAATCTGAATAACTAATAATTGGTAAAATTGGACCAAATAATTCTTGTCTCATAGTTGAATCACCAAATTTAACATTATCAATAATAGTTGGTTCAATAAATCTAGTTTGTGGATCTGATTTCCCACCAAATATAATATTACCATTAGTTTGTTTAATTGTTTTCATTGAATTACTAAATGCACGATCATGAATAATATGAGTTGATTCTGAATTTTCATGAAGACCTTTATAAAAAATTTCAGCTTGTTTAATTAAAGCATCAACTAAATCACTTTTCAATGAATCTTCAACTAAAATATAATCAATGGCAACACAAGTTTGACCATTATTTGAAAATTTCCCCCATAAAATTCTTTTAGCTAAAGTAGTTAAATCTTTTTTATTAACATCAAAAACAAAAGCAGGAGATTTACCACCTAATTCTAAAATTACCGGAGTTAATGATTCAGCAGCTCTTTTAGCAATAATTCTACCAACAATACCATTACCAGTATACATAATTTTATCAAATTTTTGATTTAAAACTTCAGTAGTTTCTGGAATAGCACCATTAACAGGATAAAAAACATCATCATCTAAAACATCTGATAATAAATCAGATAATAATTGAGAAAAATGAGGAGTTGATTCTGATTGTTTTAAAACAACATGATTACCACCTGATAATGCACCAACTATAGCAGAAACTGATAATAATAAAGGATAATTAAAAGGAGAAATAATTAAAACAACACCCAATGGAATTCTTTCAATATAAACAGGTTGAGTAGCAACATTAATTGTAACATCAGTAATTTTTTCTGGTTTAGCCCATTTATATAAACTTGACATGGTATGCATGATTTCATTTAACAAAGGAGCAATTTCTAAAGATTTAGTTTCCGATGGAGCTCTAAAAAAATCTTTTTCTAAAGCTTCACAAATTAAATCTTGATTATCTTTAATTACAAAATAAACATTTCTAATTTGATTTAAACGATATTGAATTGAATCTAATTTATGAGTTTGATGATAAGAATTAACTAATTTTGAAACACCAGTAGAAATTTCATTAATTGGAGTGTACCTTAATGGAGAATTTGAATTGGTAGAAGAAGAAGAAGGTTTAGATTCAATAGAATCTTTGGTAATTTCTTTAGCAATTTCTTTAGCAATTGACGGATTTGTGATTTGACCTTTTTCTTTACTTGGACTCATCTCTGGATCTTTACTAACTTTACTCGTATCTACTCTGTAACTTTACTCTGTAACTCTTTACTCAGCAACTTGTTTACTGTATTCTTTACTGCAATCTTTACAGTGGTTAAGTGTTTACTGTTCAGTGTCTGATTAGTCTTTTTAAACTGTTTAAGTAATAAGTGGCAAAAATGAATATGAAATTTTAATGAGATACTTGCGTCTCTATGGAACCCCAACTTTGAGAATCCTGTGAAACATTTGCAACCATCGGACATCGGTACACCCTAGTTAACAGTTAGGAGATAACGTTTCTTTTTAAAGAAAGGAATTAAGATCATTTAAACACTAAGATATTACTATTAACATATTACTATTAAAACTAAGATATAAGATATGAATATTAAGATATTAATATTAAGATATTAAGATTACTGTTAAGATTAAGATCAGTATGGTAAATGTTGTTGAGACAGTAACCTCTAATGTACATATATAGATATAGATATATAACGTAGATAATATGTAACGTGGATAATGTATATAACTTGGATAATGTATGTATATAACGTAGATAATGTGTATATATAATGCCTACAATGTGTATATATGTGTATAAGTGGATAATGTATGTGAATAATGTATGTGGATAATGTATATATAATGTATGTATGAAGTTTGGTCTCGTGTCAGTGAGAAAGATACGCATCAGTACCAAAATACATCATTAAACTAAAGAATACTAATTACCTAACTATTAAAGAATTCAGGTTTTCAATTCAAGTATGAAATGGAAAATTGATGATGAAATTAAATTATTTAATTTAGTTTGTGATTTTATACCGGTGGGTGAAAACAAAGATGAAAATTTGAACTTAATCAGTGATAAATTAAACATTAAAAAATCGGATATTATAAGTAAATTAGAGACTTTATATGATTTAACGTGGTTTGAAGACGAAGAGGAAGACGAAAAAGAAGAAGAAGAAGAACAAGAAAAAGAAGAAGAGGAAGAGGAGGAAAAAGAAGAAGTAGAGAAGAAAAAGAGAGGTAGGAAAAGAACTAGAAGTGTAGTTAAAGAAAAGGAGAAAGAAAAGGTTAAGAAAAGGAAAATTGAAGTTAAACCAACTCGAAGATCAAATAGAAGGAGGTAAACTTAGGTTATGATAAGGAATGCAACGGAAACGCAACAGAAATATTCTTGACAGTCAGATTGAGAATATTGTTAAAGATGATATTTAATAAGATCAAACTTATGTTGATAAGTGTAAAATTCATTTCTCATGCTTTATCCTAGATTGTTTGTTTCTGGGATAATAACGGTAATTGTAATTGTCTACGTAGAAAATGAAATAAGTATAGCAGAAAATTAGTCACTGTATGGTGTGTATTATATATATTATATCTCTTGTGTTATTTTATATTCTCTTATACTCTAGACTTAACCTTTTGCTCCTGAATCCTTTAGGATGGTTAAGTTGTTCATATATGATAACGTAGATTGAAAATGGTACTTATTAATATTAAAACTTGCCCGTATGTCTATATTCTATTATATTATATAATTCTCCCATTTTAGTCTTTTTTCAAACTTGGAACAATCAATAGAAGAGTAATAAGAGAATAAAGAATTATTAATACATTTTAGTTTTATCTTACATTGTCATTATGCTAATGCTACTCATCAATCATCAAAATATTTTTAATTGAATTAATATCAAGTCTTTTAGTAATATCCCTTTCTAAACAACCATTAATTAACTCATCAAACCAATTAAATTTCACTAAAATTTTCTTTAATTCATCTTGTGGGAATTTCCCCTTTATAATCATTGCTCTTAATCTTGGTTCATAAAAATGTTGAAATGGTAATTTACCAATAATCATTGTGAAAATTAAAACTCCAAAAGCCCAAATATCGGCTGATGGTCCCAAAGGTGGCGGATTAGGCAATAATAATTCTGGTGATGCATATGGTAAAGATCCAATATGACTATCAGGTAAATTTAAATCAACTTGACTTTGCCTTTTCAATTCTTGATCCTTTAGGTCCACCAAATATTGCTTAATGCTTTCAATGGAATTAACACTTTGTGAAGAATGTAAATAATTTCTCGAGGGGGAACTGGATCTGGAGTATTTCCTTATCGGTGAATTGGATCTGGATTTTGATCGTGATTTAATTAATATTCTTTCGGATTTATTTTCTAATGAGGCTCCTAATTCATTCATAAGTAATTTGGAATGTAAACTGTCTCCTCCAATGAAAGGTTTCCTTAATTCAGTCATTGAACTTTTGGATCTAATATCACTCCTAGATTTCAGTTTATAGAATTTGGACATACCAAAATCACATAATATCATTCTCCAATTTGAGGCTCCATTTTTATCACCACTATTATCACCATGACTATTATCCTTCTCGACTAGTACATTCTCCAATTTAATATCTCCATGAACTATCCCTAATTTATGTAAATAATTTATAGCTTTGGTAATTTGTTTAATATAATTAATAGTTAAATCAACACGAATTAAATCTTCTTGATCTTCCTCATAAACCCCCCATCTCAGAACTAAATCAAATAATGTCCCACCGTTAGCTCTAATCATTAAACAAAATATAGTTTCTTCAGTTTCTAAATAATCAATTAAATTTAAAACATTGGGATGATTTAATATTTTCCATATCTCAATTTCTTTCTTGAAAACTTTTTTATTACTACTAACTATCTTCATGGCATAAATTTCTTTCTTATCATTAAAACATTCTCTAATTGTACCCCATGCACCAAATCCAATAACTTTACCTAACTCATAATTCATTACTTTTGCTCCTTTCTCATCGACATTAACCGGGGTTAATTTTTTTAAATCAGTTGTCGATGACAATAATCTATTAGCTAATGTTTTCTTGCCAAAATAATTCTTCATATATATCGAAAATTGTGAATAATCAACTTGTTCATTAATTGATTTGACCATTTTTTTTCTCTGTGAATAAGGTAATTCATTAAAATTCGATGGTAAACTATCTAAGATTAAATCAAAATCACTATTCGATGAATTGATTCTCCTTGGTGTAAACCCAATTCTCTTAGGTGATACTTGGGCATGTAAATCATCTAAATTAAGAAATGATGCTGTACTATTAGTCCTGGATATATTTGGGGTATCATTATTTGATGACCATTCATAAACCATATCACTAAAATTTAACCCAGGGATATACTCATCTTCAATTCCATAACCTAACCCGTGAGACCGACTATAAATCTTAGTAACGCCTGATTTTATCTTTTTAGGTCGAAAAAGTTCATCATCATATAATCGATGACCAGTATCTTCATCAAAATTATTAACTTCAGTTTCTGAATACGTTCTAACTAATTTATAATCACTTTCATTTTCATCGTCTTCTTCTGGTATCCTATACTTGTCCATCTTTAGATCAACCATTGATACTTGAGGTTTAGATTTTAATGGTATATCCATCTTAAACTCATCTGTACCTCTCTGGGATTATTATTTTGTTTTACCTGACCCGCGAAATCAAAAATCTGATCTAAATCTGGTGTTTTTGCACCCAAATCAAAGAATGAACATAAACAGTGATGGTTAATGGTTCATAGAGCTAGCATGGCCATGGTACCGGTGACGTGAAAGATGGTGAGTCTTATTGTAGATTTAATTGAATCTCATGGGCTTCAATTGAAACAATTGTAAGTTTAAGATTTCGCTGGTGTTTTGATTCTCGTCAGCCGTATTTAACCATTTCACCTACTCGATTTTATACAAAGGTATTATACTAAGGTATTATACTAAAAGGAGGTAATACTACTATACATTCTACTACTATACACACCATGTTGGTCACGTATATCCTTACTGCTTTGAGATAATTAATGCATTCATGAAAGGATCAGATAACAAATCAACTGCATCAGGTCTATTCTCATACTCAAATTCAAAAGTTTTCTCTAAAAATTCTTTTGCTTCAACAGTACACCACTCAGGTATCGATGGAGAAACATGAGTACCAATTTTAAAAATTGCTTGCATTTGACTAAAATTTGGGAATGGATGTTTACCAGTAAACATTTCAACTATTAAACACCCCACTGACCAAATATCTGCCTTTTTAGTATACGCTGTTTGTTTAACTACCTCCGGGGCCATCCAATAAACTGATCCTTGTAAGGATGCTCTTCTACCAGTTTTCTTATTATCGTTATTATTATCATTATCCTTAGTACTGTCATCTTTTGACTCACTATTTTCCTCATCATTTTTATTTGATAATTTTTTACTGATACCAAAATCACTAATTTTAACCGTACCTTTAATATCGATTAATATATTGGCACCTTTAATATCTCGATGAATAATATCTTCCCCATGTAAATAACTTAACCCAATCAACACTTGACGAACAAAATTTCTAATTAATGGTTCTTCAAATGGTCCATATGACATTAACATTGATTGAACTGAACCACCAGGAACGTATTCTAAAAAAATATTAAGGAAATCATCCGATATTGAAGATCCAAGATACCGAACGATATTTTCATGATTAAGATGTTTTAATAATAACATTTCATGTTGTAATGCTTCAATCATGGATTTTTGCAGGTCACTATTATTATCAGATAATGAAACTTGTTTAACTGCCATTAATTCTCCAGTGAAAGGTGACATCCCTAAATAAACAGTACCAAAACTTCCAGCACCAATTCTAGCTCCCTTTAACCAATTTTTAGGACCATCTTCATTCATTTCAAGGAATGGATTATCAAGATCTCCATAAGTACTGATTAAATCGTCGTCAAAATCTTCTTCTTCTTCATCATCAGATTCAACATTTAATAATTCTATTCTTGAATGTCTATTGGTATCATTATGTTGATCGAGGAAACTTGCCGCAATGGAAACTCTAGGGTTTAGTTTAGATCCATTTGAGGGGATTGATCTTAAATCTTGGAATGGACTACTGATACTGGCATTATTGTTATTATTACTGTGACTACCGGTTATGCTAGCACCATCAGATGATTGAACTGAAGGTTTACTGAAAATCGATTGATTATCAGGATAATTGACTGCTTCATCAATTGCATTTACATGATTAACAAGCATATCACCAATAGTTCTAGAAGCTGGGACTCTTCTTTGTGGTAAAATATGTTCACTGGAAGAAATTGATGGACTATGATTAGTATTATATCTCATAGTAGCATTTGAAAACCTTTTATTATTAATTGATAAATTACTACCAGTTATACCAATGCCTATCCCACTTTGAAATCTTTTGGATAATCTAACACTATATCTAACTGAATTTCTAACACTTTGTTCTAATTCCTTTTGATGAGCTTCAGGAAAATATTCTGCTAAATTAGAAGAAATAAGTTCACTTGGTGGTCTTTGACCGAAAAATTGTCTCATAGTTGATGGTTTCTTTTCAGGTAAATGATATTGTTGCATTGATTTTCTTTGTTTATTAAATTTTTCATATTTTGTCATAATTTTTTTAGAAATTTCAATTGAAGTTTCAGTTGGATAACTATCCTTTTCACATAATATAATTCTATGTTTTTCTAATCTTTCAGGTGAATAACATATGGTAACTAATTCAACATCATATAATAATGTAATTACTTCATTGGAATTATGAATATAAGTATCATAATAACTTTCTTGCAGTTTTATACCTAATTTCCTTAATACTTTTCTTTTAATACTTTGAGCATTAAAACATCCTGTAACATTAACTTTCTTTAATGATCCATCAGCTAAAATAAATGTAATATTTTTACTATTTTTAAAATCACCATTACCTGAATTAAGATTTAATGTACTTGCTGTTAAATTAGGGATATCATTTTGTTGAATTAAAGTTGAATCTTTAGTAATTGCATAATCTGAAATATTAACAGTATTATTTGAATTATTATTATTTAAAGTATTTGGTGATGTTAAAGTTAATAAATTTAAATTTTGATACAACTCATCAACATTTATAACTTTTTTTAAATTTTCTGCCTTTAAATTTGATATAGCAATTTCTAATTTTAATCTATCACCTAATTTTGTTATACCAATTTCTTTTAATGATTCAGTATCTAATTCACATAATAAATCAAACGTTATACCATTTTCAACAAATTTAGAATAATGTTGTTGACAATTAGATTTAGCTAACCATAATTTCAATTCTTTCCATTCCCCAGTTGGCAGTTCCACAGGGATAATTGGACTCTTTCTAGCAACAGTTTCTGTCATTCAATAAACCTTGGTTTTTATGGGAATTCTACAGATAATAAAAATCTATTTTTGTACGTTTTTTTTCCTTCAAATGCGCCTGGAGATATTTTAAGGCACCGATTTCAACCAGAGAGATAAGATGATTTTGTGTAATAATTTAAACCAAAAGCAAAAGTTCTATTCAATTGGAAGTCTCCCAACAAATTACAGATCAACAGATTACAGATCTATTGTGGTTATAAGAGTATTTAATAGAGGTTGTGGTGTTGAAAATGCACAATCCATTCTTACAATTTACATATATAAATATAACTAGAAGGTCTGGATCTGAAACCTCACTAAAATTTTATCTTGAAACAGGGAAATGTCAGAATGAAAACTTGGGTCCAATTGGGTCCAATTGGGTCCAAAATATTATCCAGTGTTTTTCTAACTTGTTTGCAACTTGTTTTTCATTTAAAAGTTAACAACGTTACCATCAGTAACTAATATTTGTTCATCAAATGATTTATCTGGTTCACTTTCAAGTCTTTTCCAAGTTTTAATCTCTCCCTTTGAAGTATCAAGATCATATATTCTTAATCTTCTAATAAATCCTCCATACCCACCATACCCACCTTCACCTGATCCACCTCCATAACAAAGCCACATCTTGTTTTCATGATTAATATCATCTTTATTTTGAATATCTTGTAAACAATAATCATTACAATGATCATGACCTACACTAATTACTTTAACTCCCATATCACCTAAAACTTTTCTAGCTCCAGTATTGTATCTTGGTGCAGTAATACCTTCTCTATGCTCCCCAATAAATGGTTGATTATTTAAATTTCTATATTCTGGTAATGGGATATGGAAAAATGCCATATCTAAATGAATTTTAGAATATGAATCAATTAATTCTTTAATTTCTGCATGTTCTCTTTCAATAAATTTTAATTGAGTTTCTTTTAACCAATCATAACCAGGATTAACTTTAGGATTGGGTGAATATTTATGAGTATCTAGTAAATATAACATAATGGCAGAATTTTTTGATTTAAAATCTTCAATATTAACAATATAATTCCCAACTCCTGCAACTTCATCAGGGCCAAGAACTGCTAAACTATATGGCATATTGGATGAAACACTCATTATCTCTGATCTTTTCAATGATCCTTCGTCATCATGATTACCTAATGTTACAGCAAACGGAATTTTACGCTTAACAAAAGGATTTAATGCTTTAAATAATGCACTCTCAGAATCGGGTGATGCATCACCAAATATTTGATCCCCAGTTAATACTACCATATCAGGTTTTTCAATATCTAATACTTTCTCTAGAAATTTAAGTGTTTTAGGATCAGCTAAACAATCTTTTGAATTTGGTACTGGATCTCTACATTTACCATACCCAGTCGAAAAATGTAAATCTGCAACTTGTAATATTTTAAATTTACCATCTTTATCAACTTTTAAAGTTTTTTGAAATGTTTTTGATTTATAATCTAATTTTGGCCCTCTTCTAAATGTTAAAAATGTTGGGAATTTTCCATTAATATCTAAAAGGTTACTATTAACTAATTTCCAATTAGGTCTAGGATCAACAACCTCTTCACCAAATAATATATCAATACCAGTAATCGCTTTCTTTTTCTTATATGATACGTATCTAACCCAAATTCCATGACTTTTATATTCCCAACCTTTCTCTTCTAATTGTTCTAATGTTGGTATCTTGAATGTTTGTTTTAGGTTTTTTAATTCCGTTTCAACTACTCTTTTAACTTTTTTACCATCATCTCGGTTTTCTTTACCTTCTTCTTTAACTTCTTTTTGAGGTTCCTCTTTAGGTTCCTCTTTAACTTCTTCTTTAGGTTCCTCTTTAGGTTCCTCTTTAACTTCTTCTTTAGGTTCCTCTTTAAGTTCCTCTTTTGCTTCAGCTTCTTTTGCTTCCTTTTCAGCTTCCTTCAATGCCTCTTCTTTAGCTGCTGCTTCCTTCTCTCTCATTTCCTTCTCGTATTCTCTATTAGCATCACTAGCTTTATGTTTATGACTATCCTCTTTATATAATTCACCCTTAACATTATCACTACTATAAAATTCTAAATCATCTTCATCAAAAATATCACCAGTTTTGAATTCTTGAAGTATCCTTTTAGGTATTTTTAATTTATTCCCCTTGATTTTCCCATCTTCAGGGGTACTTATGATTATATCACTTATAACTTTGTCATAAATTTTATCTAGATTTTGTAATTCAAATTGTTCATGATTAACAGTTTTATAACTAAAATAATATTTATTTAAAAATGAATTGCCTAATAATAAATCTTTATCAACTTTAACCCAGCCTCCGCCAGATTCTAAATTACCATGTAATCCTTCGCCAGATTCAGGTAATCCACAAGTTGGATTTTTACTATTTAATTTAAAACATTTCTTTATAGCGATATCAAGTATATACAGATCTGCTGGTGGTTGGAAAAACAGCGGTGTTAAATATTCTGGTAAATATTCATTGATATCAATTATTTGATGCTTGTTGGCTATCACTAGGAGAACAGCACAAATGAATAACAATGATATCCCATAAGTAACTATTCTTAATATCCTCCTTGGTAAACCTAACATCGTTAACCTTTCAACTTCGCACAATTATTTTTTATCTATGGGATGAAGAGGTTATACAACTGAATTTGATAGCTTATACGATCTAGTACAGTATGTTGTAAAACTCTTCTCAATTTAATTCTCAATTTAACTATGCCCTGATAGGAGTGGCCCTAGTAATCCATTGATGTAAATATCATCAGATTTTATAAAGTTTTCTATGCATTAATAAGCTCTATTTAAATCCATTGTATTTTACTTGGTGTATTCAACTATCCCCAATAACTATTTCCTTTATTATCAATTCTATCCTTTTATTACTGTCCAGCATTCTTTTAAGGATTTCATCAATTTTAAAGATCAAAATAGTTTCAAATCAATAGAAAATAGACATAGAAAATAGATATAGAAAATAATATAGAAAATAGGGATATAAAAAACAAATCAATCATTCATTCCAAACTAAATACTAAATACTCTAGTTTATCTGCTTTTAAACATTTTTCTTATTCAATTCTTCGGTTCTTTCCTTTAATTCACCTTCAGAAAGTGGTTCTGCAACATCTTTTGCATCAACTTTTGGCTTATGTAAATTTGGATCAAGAACAACGGTATGAGGTTTGTTAATTTTTGAAAATGGAATTTTTTTACCACCTAAATCAATCATTATCTTATCTGGATCGGTTTCGAGTTTCTTATCTTGTTGATCTGACATTGTTTTTTGTTGATGGGTAAGGATAAAACAATTTTTTACTGGAATGGCAAAGTTAAAAAGTTAAAAATGATCAATTTCGCAACCACTTTATCATGTGAGCTAATTATGCACTACCTCATAGATAGTCCTGATAGAGAAAGTGACACAAAAATAAAAAATAGAAAATAAAAAATAGAAAATATAAAGTAGAAAATAAAAAATAGAGATAGGTGAAATATATAGGGAAATGGAGAGCAGAATATTTTTTACTAATGTATATTAAACTAATTGGGATGAGTTGTACCTCCAGTACTTGAATTCATCCCCACTTCAGGTATTAAATGAGTATTTAAAGTTGTTGAATAAATAGTTACAATCATAACTATAAAATGTAAACCAACACAATATAATAAGAATAACATTCTTGTTGTTCTTGTTGCTAAAACAGCTCTTGTTATTGATATAAAAATTCTTTCAAATGGTGATAATCTTGAAGAAATTCTTTCTTGTTCTCTTATTCTAAATTGTTCAATTGGATGTAATCTATTTTCATAATTATTACGATAAACATTACTTTCTAAATCAATATTAGGTTTGGGGGCAAAAGAATTTTTCTTTTGATTACTTGATGCTAAAAATCTTGTACGTTCATATAATTCTTCATTATCCTTTTTTAAATTATTTATTTGTCTTTTAAAATCATTAATTAAATTATTTTGTCTTTTTAAATCATCTTCTAATTCATTATTTCTATCTCTAAAACGATCTCTTTGTTTGGTAATAATTGGTAAAATTGATGATTCTTCATTGGATTTTTTACTTATACCACTGATTAAACTAATATTATCATTAAAAGTTTTATTATTATATGAATTATTACTATTAGATTTAAATAAATCATCTTCTAATTTTTTATTTAATTTATTTATTTTTTCAATTTCTTCATTTGATGTTTTAATTTCTAATTCTAATTTTTTAACTTTATTAATTAAATCATCATGTTGACTTCTATAATTAATTAATTCATTGTTTAAGGATTTATTTTTCTTAATTAAAACTGAATCTACTTTACTCTTTGTATTGTTATTATTATCGTAGCCATCTTGATTTTCATTATCTTTATCATTATTATTACCATTATTTTGTCCATTATTCTGATTATTATTATTATTATTATCACTTGTTATGGTTTCATCATCCGAATCATCTTCATCAAATTGAATTTTCCTTAAATATTGTAATTCAGTCTTTATAGCTTCATAATCTTTTTGATTATATAATTTACTTTTCAAATCTTTAATTTCTTTACTTAAAGTTGAAATTTCATTATTTAATAAATTTAATTTATTTGAATTTTCAATTGTTAAATTATTAATTTTTTTACGTTCTTGATCTAATTCAGCAATAAGTAAAGAATTTTCACCTTCTAATTCTAAAACTTTCTTTTCATATTCTTCTTTAACTAATTCAACTTTACTATTATTTTTTAAATTTGAAATTTCTTTACGTAATTCTTCATTCCTTTTTTCAACTTCTAAAAATCTTTGTTTAGAAAATTCAGCATCTCTTGAAACAATTTGTAATTCTGAAATTAATGCTAAATCATTATTATTATTATTGTTATTTTTCAATTCAGTTTGAGAATTTAATTGTAATTCAGTTACTTCTTTTGAAGTTTTCAATTCTTCAATTTTTAAATTATATTCATTTAATTGTTTTTGTAAGAAATTTTCCTTTTCAATCCAATTTTTTTCCTTTTCATCAATAATTGCTTTAAATTCATCTTCTTGTGTTTTTAATTTACTATTTAATAATTCTTTTGAATTTTTTTCATTTCTAATTAATCTTTCCTTTAATTGATCATAATCGGCCTTTTTAGCTAATTGTTCATTTAATTCATTAATTTCTTCATTTAATTCATTAATTTCACCAGTTTTAATAACTGAATCTAATGAAATTTCTAATAATGGTTTTGGATCAGGAGCTTCCACAATTTCTCTATAAAATTCAAAAAAATAACTTTCAGTTAATTTTTGTTTATTAGTTAATGAATCAATTTCATTTTGATATAATTTTAATATACTTTGAAATGTTTCTAGCTTTTCTTCATTATTTAATTTTTTAAATTCTTTAGTTCTTGATGCTAAATTTTTTCTATTATTTAATGATTCTTTTTGATTTTCTTTAATTTCAATACCTTGATTATCTAATTGTTTCTGAACCGATGGTAAATCTAATTTAGTCCAAAATTCTAATGCTTTATTAAAGACATTAGAATGTTGATTTTCAACATCAGTGCTATCTTTATTATCCATGTCAAAAATCCCCAATGATTCGCGATTCTTCCCCCAAGAAATCTGTTGATATATAACAGCTCACCTACAAACCCCATAGAACTTACATTCATCATAAATAAATAGAATCAGAGGAAAGAGTTGGAAAGATGAGTTAGAAAGGAGAGTTTAAGCAAATGATAATGAAATCAGAATTGTACATGCTATTATCTAAATAAAAGTTTCATAAGGAACTGGAGCTAAGGTTTGAGGAACATTACTTTCAGTTGAAATAACTCTAGCTTCTCTTGGTTGAGCTGGTTGTCTTTTCAAATTAACTTGTTCACCTTTAGCTTTAGCTTCTCTCTTTAAAGCAGCATTAGTTTTAACTCTGTTTAAAAATTCTTGTCTACAAGCTGAATGTTTAATATGTTCAACTCTAATATTAACTCTTTTTTCAATATATCTGTGACCAACAACTTTGTTAACAATAACACCAACAGCAGATTGAGTAACATTGAAAATGATACCAGTTTTACCGTGGTAAAATTTATGTGGCATACCTTTTTGGATAGCACCATTAACTTTAATATCAACAATATCTCCAACTTTATAAGTTTTTAAGTAAGTAGATAATGGAATAACACCATGCTTTTTGAAGTCACGTTGGAAAGCGTATCTAGTACGAGATCTATAACCGTGTCTATATAATTGTTAGTATTCTGAAATTTTTGTTTTTCCATTATTAACGTTATAGATTTTTGATTTTGCTTGCAGTTGTACGATGAATTTCAAAATTGTTTGCTGACATTTCTTCGGTAGTGGTATCTTCATTACTACAGTCCTTGCGTATGGATCATTAACTTCCTTTATTGGTGATTACAATTCAATTCATTATGATAATTAGTTATTTTTAAATATTAGTATGAATGTCTCATCTACTAGTATTATTTTACTTTTCCAATTCTTTTAAACAAATTCTACCTTTTTCGGAATTTTTTTTCTTACCCATATAATTCTTCCTACCATTATGATCATTTCACTATACTTGAATACAAAATTAATATCAATATATCTTATTTATTTAATAGTTACATACGATTTACCCATATTAGTACTGAAAAGTTTTCAAATTCTCAATATTACTGTATAAAACGTCGAGACTTTAGCCCTCGCATGTCACGTGCGAATAAATTCAGCAGTCACACGATGATTTTACCTTACAATATTATTACCTCCATAATCTCTGCTAAGTAAGGTTCCTATACATTGTATATTTCTGTTGGCGTGTATATCTGGAAGTTAGAGATTCCATAGAGATTTGGGGGAAATTAATAATTCTAAAATAATACAGGAATTTAATATATTAATCTACATAAATGTATCAAAAAAATGAAGTTAATTATAATTTTTTTAAATAATTTATTCTTCATCTTCAGCAGCTTCTTCACCACCTTTACCTTGGTTTTTTCTTTTAACTCTACCAGCTCTACCACCACCGTATGGAGAATTGTGAGCAAAATCAATATGTTTTTGAGAATCTAATCTAACCATGAATGATGGAATGTTAACAACTTGTTTACCAACAGCAATATGTCTTTGAGTAATTAAAACTCTAGCATGATGGATTGATCTGGCTAAACCTAATTTGAAAACTTGAGTTTGTAATCTTCTTTCTAAGAAATCTTCAACGTTTAAAGCTAAAACATAATCTAATTTCATTTTATCTTCTGATAAAACACCAATTCTAACTAATCTTCTAATTAAAGCATTACCTTCGAATAATCTTTTTGGATCTCTTTCATCTCTGGTTAATAAATCACGAGCAGCTCTTCTAATTTTAGATAATTGGAAACCAATTCTGTAAATTTCTCTTTTATTTTTTAAACCGTATTCACCAGCTAATTTTAATTCCATATCCAATCTAGCGGATTCATATGGATTTTTTGGGACAGTTGAAGTCTTTGAGTAAGTTCTTGGAGCACCTAAATAATTGTTAGAATTATATTCAAATGAAAAGAATATCTTTAGCTTATAATAAGGTAAGGGTTAAACGCAAATAGATTAAAAAGAAAAGTAACAGCAAAAAGTCAAAAAATATTTTTCAAAAGCCAACAAGAAAAAAAAAAGTTTTTCAATCCACAGTATTCATAATGCAACCCTACAACCCTATTAATAACTATTGCTAGTTATTGCTAGTTATTGCTAGTTATTTCAATAGTCTTTAGATACCTTTTATCTGGGAAAAACTTTTTCTTCTAGCTTTATGAAAAATTTTTTGACTTATTTATTTAATGGGAACAAAGTGTCGGATGTTTGAACCCAATAAATAAGCTGTTAGATTTTCAATGAAATCTAAATGAGGACCCGAACCTCTCATTAATAGAATACTATTATCTTTATAATGGTTCTTATTAATGTAATAAAACTAATTAATAATTATTAACATACGAGGCATGTTTAGTTCTTTACTTTAATGTGAAAAATTTGAAAAAAAAATTTTCTTCTCACTTAAATACCTTTGATCGCAGCTGGGATGAAAAAAACTGCTGAGGGCTCTTCCCACAGTTAATGTGAGAACGGGGGATTTGGAGATGAGACAAAAAAAAAACCGTGGAAAGTGCGGTACATCAGACGTTTGATTTTGAGAGCCAAAAGTTCCGATGAGAGAATGATTTGACAATTTAAATGTACGTCAAATTCTCTAAAAATATTTTGGGAAAGTGTGCTAGTTTCCTGGTATTAATAGTTAATTCTTTCAATATTGGTGTTTTTTCAATGTTCTTTTAATGTTCTTTTCTTCACAAAGTTTTCAAATCCAAGTGTTTGAATATCACTTTCTAGATCACTTAAAAAATAGTAGAGAAAGAACCCAATTGACCATTGGAGATGATCTTATTATCAAAACATTTATAAATTCTATTAATAAACAACCTCATTGATCCAGTTTGATGTCTCTCAACCTTGCTGGGTTACTGACCTGACTTAATCAGAAACCACTTAGAAAATTAGGAAATTACCGTATTTCTGATAAGCCGCAGAACAATGGAATTTTTATGGAATTACGAATCACTCATATATATTTCTATAAATACTCAAAAAGTACCTGCATCAATTTAAAAAATCAATCACCTACAAGTCAACCTAATTCAACGTTTATAACTTTCACAATGAAAACTTATTTAATCACCGGAGTTAATAAAGGAATTGGTAAGGAACTTGTATTACAATTAACCAAAAATGAAAAAAATAAAGTAATTGGTACAGTAAGAGATATTGGAAAGGGTAAAGAATTACAATCACTAGGTTTAAAAAATTTAAAATTGTTATATATTGATATGACGGAAACTTTCCAAAATTTTGAAAATGAATTTAAGAAGATAAATGAATTTTCTGATTCAATTGATGTTTTCATTCATAATGCTGCTATGGTATCAGATTTTTTCGTTCATAGTACAAATAGTGATCCTGATAGTTATATTGATGTACTTAATACTAATGTTGGTGGTGCTGTTAAATCATATGTTGCCCTGTACCCTTATATCTTTAAAGAAGTCAAAGAAAATGAAGATGAAAATTATAGCACCAGTGTAACTAAGAAGATTATATTTTTAGGAAGTAGTGGAGGAATAACTAGTGAATTAAAACATGGTGCTAATTCATATGGTGCTTCCAAAGCGGCAGTACATCATTTTGGTAAACAAGTATCATCAGAGAATATTAAATCACATAAAAAAATCATTAAAAATTCAATAACTTTAGTACTTTATCCTGGGGTTGTTGATACCGGTATGCATAATAAAGAAACTTTAAATCAATTGAAAGGTCGTGAGGTTTTAACTGCTGAACAAAGTGTTGAGAAGATGTTGGAAGTAATTGATTCAGTTGAATTGTCACAAACCGGTAGCTTTTTAAATTATAAAGGTGAAATTATGCCTTGGTGAACAAAGGGGAAGTATTTAGCATTTAAAATTATCAATTATAGAATATAAACAGACTTGTTTCTCCTATTCTCTCTTTTCGTTATTTTCCATTTTTTTTTTTTGTGAAAAATTCTAAGATTGTAGGATTCTGTGATTTTTATTTTTTACAATTTTCATATTTTTATAATTTTCATATTTTTACACTTTTCATATTTTTTGCAATTTTCATGATAGATCTTAAAGCAGATCATCGCGATAAAAACCAATTCACAGACAGAGTGAAAAAAGATAAGTGATGAAATTCTTAGCTCTTATATCAGGTGGTAAAGATTCGTTCCATAACATCCACCATTGTTTAAGCCAGGGGCATGAATTGATTGCCTTAGGTAACTTACACCCTGAAAAAGTCGATGAATTAGATTCATTTATGTTTCAAACGGTTGGTCATGATATTATTGATTATTATTCAGAATGTTTAGAAGTACCATTATACAGACAAATTATCAAAGGTCACTCCAAGAATCAAAATTTAGAATATTCAATTACAGAAGATGATGAAATTGAAGATTTATATGAATTAATTAAAAAGATTTTAAATAATCATCCTGATATTGAAGGAGTTAGTTGTGGTGCAATTTTATCACATTATCAAAGAACTAGAGTTGAAAATATTTGTGATAGATTTGGTTTAACCTCTTTGGCATTTCTTTGGCAAAGAGATCAATTACAATTGATGAATGAAATGTGTAACAATGAATTAAATGCAAGATTAATTAAAGTTGCAGCAATTGGTTTAAATAAAAATCATTTAGGTAAATCAATTACTGAAATGTTTAGTATATTAATTAAATTAAATAATATTTATCAAGTACACATATGTGGTGAAGGAGGGGAATTCGAAACTATAGTATTAGATTCAAAATTTTTCAAGAAAAAATTAAAAATTGTTGATAGTTTTGTAGTTGAATTACCTGGTGATGTATATTATCTAAAATTTAAAGTTGAAATTGAAGAAAAGTTAAAATTTAAATATGAACCAATTGAATTAGCACCAATAGTTGATGAAGAATTTCAAGAATTGGTTGAATCCACAAAAGATGTATTTGAATATGATAAAACAGATAAGAATGTAAATTTGGAAGTTGTGGTTGAGCCAGTGGTAACAAAAGTTAATAATAATTTATATATTTCAAATATAGTTGATTTTTCAAACAATATTAAAAATCAATTAACCAATATTTTTGATAATTTAGAAATGATTTTAAATGATTATAACTTAAATTTTGATAATATTCAACAAATAACATTATTATTATCAGATATAAATAAATTTTCAGAAATAAATAATATTTATATGCAAAAATTTAAAACTTTTTTACCACCTTCAAGAATAACAATTGAAACATTTTTAGACGATAGTAAAAGTCAAATTCAATTATCTTGTAAATGTATAATAAAAGAATTTAAACATAAAAAGGGAATTCACATAAGATCAAGATCATTTTGGGCACCACAAAATATTGGACCATATTCTCAAGCAAGAGTGGAAGAAGGTATTAGTTTAGATTTATCAACAATTTCTGGTCAAATTCCATTAGTACCATCAACAATGGAATTAACTAATGATCAAAATGATGTAATTCTTTCATTCCAACATTTCCATAAGATAAAACAAGTTATTGGAGTTAAAGAAATTGGTTTGGTAATTTGTTTTATAACTGATTTAATAAATTTAAATGAAGTTAAAAATATTTGGGAAAATTATTGTCAATTTGATGAAAGTAGTGATGAAGATACTATAAAGAAATTAGTTATTGTAAGAATACGAAATCTACCTAAAAATGCAAGTATTGAATGGGGAGGTGAAACTTACTATAAAAGAGATTTAGATGATGATGATGATGATGATGATGATGATGAGGAAAAGGGAGATAAAGAAATGGAGAAACTTGTGAGTTTAAAGAATAGGTTTGAATATTCAGTGATGAATAATCTATCAAATCTAGTTCAATTAATTATATTTGAAAATGATTTAGCAAAAGTGAATATTTTTTTTGAAGAATTAAAAGGAAATGAATACCATGTTAAAATTTTCAGTAATGATGTTAATGGAATTAGGGGTAAATTTGAATATTGTCCAGTTTCTCATGTATTTAATTATAATTTAAAGTCATTTAAGTATTTTATTGCTGTGACTATTTCCCATCAGAGATAAAAAGCTAAAACAGGTGTGTAATAGCAAAGCTAAAAAGAAGAAAAAGAGTAAAATACAAAATTTAAATTAACTAAAAAGAACCATTTTTATCATTATCAACCCTAATACCAAGATGAATGATAAAATTTCATGATAAAATTTCATGAACAAATCTCATGATAAAATCATATCTAAAACTACATAATCATAATAATTTTATTAATAATCTAATATTAATAGACAATTACCTTTTCATTATTATTACACATTACCTTTAATTCTACTTTCTTCCTGATCTAAATCTTGAATATCATCCGGACCTTTATAAATTAAATCATCATCCAATTGGATACCTCTTTGTCTACACAATTCAACTAATTTTTCATTTTCATCTTTTAATTGATCAATATAATCAGCCGATTTTGTTAAAATATTTAATTCTGATCTATTCTCTGAATCAGTTAAATTTGGAGTTAATGAAACAATTTTATCAAATTCTGATCTAATATTTTCTCTTCTTTTTTGTTCAGAAGCAATATGATGAGCTTTCTTTTGTTCTTCAGACAATACTGAAGTTTTGGTTTGTCTTTTCCTTTTATCTTCTGTCATAGTGTTTAAGTTCTGCTTTTTCTCACTTGTCACTATTTTCACTTGTGAAATTGAATTATGGAGAAAGAGTGAGAAATGACTGGTGTGTAATTACCAAAACACTATAAACTACTACTCTTAGAAAAACTTAGTACACCCATACATTACTTAGGTAGTTTTCTGTCATATCTGTCATTTTTCACTTAAGACCGGTACTAATTGAATGTATTAGATTTTAAGTAAGGAAAGAGATATTTAAAGAGATATTTAAAGAGATATTTAAAAGAGATAGAATTAGAAGACATAGAATTAGAAGGGCTGTGAACTTAAATAAAAAATTAAATAAATATTGGTTGGCTTTTCTAATACATTCTCTAAGTTTATTAGTTTATTAGTTGTGTTCTAGTTTTAAGAATAGGGTAAAAATCTCCGATTTTTGCATTTAATAAAACCAACCAAAGTATTTTTCATAAAAACCCAATTTTTATATTTTTAATATACTGGATATATTAATTTATTGTATTATTATTATTATTATTTTTGTTGGTTAATTGTGTATTTTTTAAGCGGAACTTTATAGTTTAATTTTCCAGGTTTTAACACATTTATGCAACAGTAGGTAATATTGCTAGTAGTTTTAAATTAAATTATTTTATATGTAGTGGGTTTTCCAGCTCCGATACCTTATTTCAAACTTTATTTTATTTATGATTGTCCTTTTCGGAAAATGGTATGTTTTTCTAAAGGGTTAGGTTGCAATAAACCTAGTACTAAAAAAATTCAATTTACATAAATAAAATGTCATATATGTAGCTAGTATTCCTCTTTTATACTCTGAGAAATAGAAGAATCTTCCTTTTATTTTTAAAAAAATAAAGGAAACATTGGATTCTTTCACCCTTATAACTATAGCTGTTTAGTTTTTTAGAATCAACACATTGCTTCCCCAATTATTTTCAAGTCTGCACGTCTTCAGACCTTAAAGTTTCCAAGCTTTAGGTTTTTCGTAGAGAGAGAGAAGAAACTTGTGTATCATAAAGACTGCAACTTCACACCCAGAGATCATATTCGCATTTTCTTTAGATCCTAACTAGGAGAATTGAAGTATAATGTTTTTAATATTACAAGATGAATCATTTAATAATAAGAAAAAGGGTCCCAAAAGAAAATTTAATGAAGGTAATACAAGATATATTTTAGGAACAAAATTTAGATCAAAAACTGGTTGTTTAATTTGTAGAAAACGTAAAAGGAAATGTGATGAACATCATCCAATATGTCAATTTTGTAAAGTTAGAGGTTTACATTGTTCTTACCTTGATGACATTAAAAATAATAACAACAAGAATAATAATAATAATAAAGATGGTGATGTTTATGATGATAATGAAATTAATGAAATTAATGATAATAATGAAAATGATATTGGAGATAATAATAATAATAATGATAATGCAATGAATAACGGTAATAATGGTATTAATGGTAATAACAGTCCAAACAATACCGGTGAAATTAATTCTAAAGGTAAAATAGATACTAAAAAGTCAAATTTTAAACAATTTGACTTACCAACTACAATTCCAACAGAATTAACTTCAAATACGGATTTTATTAGACCAAGAGAAAGTGAGCATATACTAGAGCCATCAAATACTAAATTAAATCCTGGAAATATACCGTCTTCAAAGAATAAAATTCTTGATGTTACTACTCCTTTACCATTACCAAGTTCTGTTACAATATCTTCAATCCTTGATGTACCTATATCTGAACTGGGCGAATCCATCGACATCGGAAGTAAAGTTGATTCAAATAGAACTGAATCAAATGGATTTGTAGAAACGGATATAAATAATCAGGGTCAAACTGAATATTATGAAAATCAACCACAACAAGAACAGGTACCAGAGCAACCACATGAAGCACATGAAGTACAGACGCAGCAAGTACAGACACAACAAGAACAACAAGTACAACAACAACTACAATTACAATTACACCCTTCACAAAATTATCATTACCATCAAAATGAAAATTACTATCAAGACCCATTTCAATTCGATTCAGATAATCAAAATCTTTATGTGAATCAATTACCTGATGGTCAAATTCCTAACACACAAACTCCTAATGGATATTATTCAAATGATTATGAAAATATGAATTATCCAAGTCCAACAATTAAAGTACCAAGTTCATTACCATCATTAATTGTTGATAATAAAGGATTAAGATATTTAGAATATTTTAAAACTAAAGTTTCTAAAATTTTAGCTATTTCACCAGATTCATCAAATAGATTTCAAAAATTTTTTTATAATTTAGCTATGAATGAAGAAATTTTTACTTATTCAATTATTTGTTGGAGTGCAATATTTATCGGTGATGAATCTGAAGTTAAATATTATTTAGATAAATCTATAACCAAATTCAATGATTCCATTCGTAATGAAAATGAAGAAAGATTAGTAAACTGTAATGATGATTCAAGAATTTATTTTAAATTATGTTTTTATACAATATTATTTGGATATTATGTTACCATTGGAGATGCAAGAAATTGGTATGATATATTAAACAAATGTTGTAAATTAATTGAAGATAATGGAGGTTTACATATAATCTGTAAAAAATTTAATTATTCCCATGAAATTAGATTTATTATTTCAAATATTCAATATTCTGATACTTTTGGATCAAAATGTCATAAATTAGGTCCGATGTTTAAAAGTGAAGAATATTTTGAATTATTTAATAATCTGCCATTTAAAGATATTGAGATTGAATATGGTATTGATACATTACAAGGAATTCTGCAATCAATATTATTGATTTTTAATGAAATAATTGAATTAAAAATTAGAGTTAATTCTTTTTATAATTATTTATATGAAAATAATGAAATCAACAATTATAATTCTAACGGAAATAATAATAATGATAATGATACAGGAAATAATATTGAAGTAAATTATACAGAAATTAAAAATAATAAATTTAAATTAATTTTACAAGATATTGAAAAATTAGAGAATAAAATTTTAACTGCAAAACCAAATTTAAATTTACTAAATTTAATTAATAAAGATTCACCACAATATAAATTAATCGAATTAACATTTTATTTATATAAGAAAACTTGTTTACTTTATTTTAATTTATATATTAAAAAATTCCCACCAAATAATATTAATAATCAATATTTAGTTCAAGAATTATTTGAAATAATTGATATTTTACAAGATACAAGATTTTCATTAATTACATGTTTTTCATTATTAATTTGTGCCATATGTTGTATAAATGATCTTGATAAAGAAATAATTAAGATTAAAATTGATAGAGCAAAAGTAACAAGTCCGGTTGGTAATACTGAAAATCTTTGGATTCTAATTCAAAAATGCTGGGAATTTAATCCAAATGGTAATCTAATTATTGATTGGGCTGACATTTGTGAAGAATTTGATTGGTGTTTAAACTTTGTTTAAAATAGCTAGACTGCCTCTAATACATTTTTCTTATTTCGTCTTCTTGTCTTTGTGTTGCAAAAAAAAATAATTTTGTCTCTATGTCGCGCTGATTAGGTTCACTATCTCCAACTGGGGGAAGGTTGTTTAATCGCATTCGCAATATTTTCTTATCTTTGAAATTGAAAAATAAGATACAACAAGGGACTTTGGGCCATGTTTCTTATATTACAAGATGAATCATTAAAGAAAAAGAAAGGTCCGAAAAGGAAGTTAAGCCAAACTTCAGATAGTACTAGGTATATCTTAGGAACAAAGTATAGATCAAGAACTGGATGTTCGAATTGTAGGCAGAAGAAACGTAAATGTGATGAACGTCAACCGGAGTGTGATTATTGTAAATTAAAAGGTTTAGAATGTGTTTATCCTGAACCAAAAGGTAAATCCAATAATACTAATACTACTAATAACAATTCCAATGAATATCCGAATTATATTTCAAATTCCAATGTCAATTTATCTTCAAATTTAAATGAAAGTGAAACATCCGGTATTATCGATGGAAATATACGTCAACCTGTCAAAAAATTAAAAGTATCCAGAGGTGAAGGTAAAGAATTACCTACCACTATACCGATAGAATTATCTAAGAATGTCAATTTTATTAATCCCAAAAGATCTCAAGCTATTGAAATAACAAAGACCCAAAGTGGATCATCATCATCAAAATCAATACCAAGTTTATCTTCAAAATCGACAACGTCATCAACAAAACCAACAAACTTAACAAATTCAACACCAGACACATTATCGGCGGTGGTGGATAAACCTGAATATAAAAAACGTAAGATTATTGATATTATAGGAAATGACATTGATGATGTTGAAGAAAACAATGAAAAATTTGAATATCTTCAAAATCAAAGTGAATTTATTGAAAAAGAAATTGGTAAACTTGATGAAGCAGTTGAACTTATGGTACAATTTGAAGAGATAGAGAGATTCGAAGGAATTGAGTCATTCAATCAATTTGATAATCCAGCTAATGGAATTGAACAAATTGAACAAATTGAACAAATTGAACAAATTGAAGAAGTTGAAGGCATTGAAGAAATCGGAGAAATTAATAATAGGCAATTGCAACTATATCAAGATCGTGATAATAATACCGGTAATAGTACTAGCAGTAGTAGAAGTAACACTCCAAATGTCTTTGCTAATGATTTAGAAGAAATGTTTAATTTAGCTACCAAAATTTATCCTTCACCAAGCTCATTTGTCTCCAGATATTTAGATACTAAAGGAATGGAGAGTTTACAATATTATAATTCCAGATTATCGGTGGTTTTAGCAATTGGTCCGGATAAAACTAATCAATTTAAACAAGTTTATTATAATTTAGCTCTTAATGAAGAAAGTTTTATGTACGCAATTGCAGCATGGGGGTCAATATATAGAGGTGATGAACCACATGCTAAGATGTATCTTAATAGAGCCGTTCAAAGATTCAATGATACGTTTAATGATGATACCATCCAAAATTTATTTTTCACATTATGTTTCCATACAGTAATATTTGGATATTTTATTTGTATTGGAGAAGCCAATGGTAAGTGGTTGGAGCTTTTCAATGATTGTTGTAATATAATTAAAGCAAGAGGAGGATTAATTGAAGTTTGTAAAATGTTCAATTATTCAAATGCAATTAGATTTGTAATTTCAAATATTCAATATTTTGATATACTTAGTTCCAAAACTCATAAATATGGTACAGCTTTTTCTAATGATGAATATGTTGAAGTTTTCAAAGCACCACCATTTGTTGAAAAAGAACTCGAATATGGAGTTGATACTTTACAAGGAATACTGCAAGAAATAATATTAATATTTAATGAAATTATTGAATTAAAGATTAAAGTTAATAAAATTTATGAAAGATTAAATGAAATTGAAGACGTAATTGAATATTATAATTATAAAAATGAAAAATTTCAAGATGTTAATCAATTAATTGAAACAATTGAATATAAAATTGATAATTGTAAGCCAAATACTAATTTATTAAAATCAATTGAAAATAATACTGAACAATTTAACAATCAACAATTAACTTTCCAATTATATAGAAAGATTTGTACCCTTTATTTTAATTTATATGTTAAAAAAATTTCACCAAATAATATTAAAAATCAATGTTTAGTTCAAGATTTATTTAAAATTATTGATATTTTTTCTCATAGTAGATTTTGTGTAATTTCTTGTTTACCATTAATTTTATGTGGAATTTGTTGTACAAATGATATTGATAAACAAACTTTAGATATGAAATTAAAGAAAGTTCAAAAAATTAGTCCCGTGTTTAATACCGATAAAGCATTATTGGTTATTAAAAAATGTTGGGAATTAAATCCAAACGGTGATTTAATTATTGATTGGGCAGATGTTTGTGAAGAGTTTGGTTGGTGTTTGAACGTTTGTTAAAATTTAAAAAACACAAAAATGCAACAACTTGAAAATAAAATAAACGAAACAAAAGGATAAAGAAATTTTCAGGTTCCGGAGAATATTCATATTTCAGCTGTTATTATTATTCAATAGTGTTCATATTGTTTAATATCCCCTATTATTTTTTAACATTTTTCATTTCAGTTCTTTGTAGTATTTAGTTAGAATTTTTATAGTGTAATTTTAGTGATTTGTGCGTTTGATTAAACCTTAACTTTATTTTATTTTTTTTTTGCACATTTTGAGGATTAAGCAACAAAATTGGATGCTCTAAACTTTAAAATGGAAACCTTTTTTTTACACTTGGTTCTTTAACATTCTTTTGTTCTATAAAGAAATGGCATTTTATTAACGACTCATTTTTTACTTTGTTTACCATTGCTGCGGGTTAATAAATAAAAATAGAAAAAAAGGTAGAGACCGGTTTAGTAACACAAAAACGGTTTTATTTTATTAGGATCTGAAGTTACGTATCACGCCAGATTACATCTGATACTCGCTTAGTTTAACTAGTGGATAGTGAGGGTTAGTTCACAAGAGTTGACTATTCGTTATTATGCCCGAGAATTATATTTTATCGTTCCACAACCACATTCGTAAGGATGGCGAAGCTCATGCAAAATAAGGATTGCAAAACTCATGGAAAATAAGGATTATAATGCAAATGCAGAAATTATGGACAAGCTGGTCACAGTCTGAAATATCTCCAAAACTTCTTATTGAAACATGGTTACATTCGTTTATTATAACTAAAATAATTAACGTCGGTAAGAAAGATTACAATATTGTTAATCCGGGAACCCATTGTCATTCCTTTTTATGATTTTGCAACCAATCCTTGTAAAAAATAAGAGAAAACAACGTTTACAAAGCTTTCTAAAAATATCATAAAAAATAAAATACTTTAAAAAATAAAATACTTTAAAAAATAAAATACTTTAAAAAATAAAAAATTTTAAAAAATTTGTTTCTATCTCTAATTCCAAATTAAGTTGATATTCATCTATTCAATATCTACCTAACTAAGGGTATATCTTAAAAGGGAAGTAACACAAGATTAAAAATTAAATTTAATTTGAAAAGAGTTTAGATTAAAAAGTTAACCAAAGGCTATTGTCCTTCTTAGGAAACTTCTATTCCAAATTTGGAATATCTTATATTATCACTACCCGAAAGTCCATTGTATAATAACAACTAGCACTACTATCCAATTGAATTTCAAGGAGATTCAAGTTGTTTGGATTCCTCAGATTCTCTAGAAGTTGGTTTTTTTGGTCTATTTAATCATCAGAAATTTCTAACCCTAAATAAATATAAGTTTTTTAGAAGATAAAATTTATTTAAGAAAATGAAAGTAGCTCAATTCTTGAATAGTGTTGCTTTGATTAGTTTAACAAAGTCAATTGTTATTGATCAGAATACAATTGAACGTGGAGCTAATTCTTATACTTCTGGTATCTTTGATATTGACCCAAATACTTATTGGTCTATTATTGATAATCCATTTGTTTCATTTGCTGGTTCTTTTGATAATGAAGGTTCTTTCTTTGTGTCAACTACGAACAATCGTTCAACTTCTGTTTCTATTGCAAAATTCGGTAATAATGATGTATTTAATAATTCTGGTATTTTTGTATTAAATTCAACTAGTTCTGGTGCGGCTTCAAATTACTTAATTGATGCTAATGAATTTTTTAATTTTGGTAAAATGTGGTTTGGTGATGCTGGTTCTTCTAGTTCTGGTACAGTTATTACTTCCCCATCTGTGATTAATAGAGGCACCATCATTTTCAGTAATCCTACAACTGAAGACCAACCCCTTATTATTGGTTTTAAAGCTCGTCAAAATTCAGATGTAGGTGGTTTTTCAAATACTGGTACTGTTTGTTTACAACAACAAACTTATAAACCATACGTTAACATTGATGATACAGGTTGTTTTGTTCTTGAAGGGGATTCTACATTTAATTGGCAACCACATGCCGGTGCCAAAACAAGTTTTACTTTATCCCCTCATCAATATCTTGTATTTAACGATAATCTGTCAAGAATTTTTTTCGATCCTGTTACTGGTTCAGATGCTTATGCAGTTAGTGGTTTTGGTCAAGGAAATCAAATTTTAATTCCAAGTGTTTCATCAATTAGTTATACTAATGATTATCTTACAGTTAATTCAAAAGATGCATGGTATAAAATTTTTACAATTATTTTTAATTGGACATTTTCAACTCAGACTACCACAATTACAATTGGAAGAGGTTACGATAAAAGTTTATTTACCCTTGGTAAAACTACAGTTTCTTATGATGGACAAACCTATAAACCAATTACTTATAATGGTCCAACTCCAAAAGAAGCTGGTGTTCCATCATTTTGTAATGCTTGTGAAGATTTTCCTCCCGTACCAGGTGTTGATTTTGATAAACCAGACTGTCCAGAATGTACTCAATACACAAGTACATTTGCAAGATTAGACAGTGATGGCAATGCTGTTCGGGCTACTGATGTTGTCCTTGTTACTACTGATTCAAATCATGAGTTATATACTACTGCCACTCCATTGGTTTGTACTGGTTGTACTGAATATACTACTACTTATGCAACAATTTCTTCAGGTGAAGCAATTTTAAAAACTGATGTCGTTCATGTTACCACTGATGCTTCTGGTAGATTATATACTACAAGTGAAGATTTTGAAGAATGCCCTGAATGTACCGAATTTACTACCACCGGTTCTGATGATAAAACTGATTTAGTTATAGTCACTACTAATTCTGATGGTGTTTTAACTTCTGAATCATTACAAATTGAACCAACTGATTTACCAACTATTAGCAGTGATTCTTTTACTTCAGAACATACTAGTGATTCTTATTCATCAAATGCAGTTATTAGCAATTCTTATAGTTCAAGTGAAGTTACTAATGATTACCATAGTTCAAGTGGAGCTCTAAGTGATTCATACAGTTCAAGTGAAGTCCCAGTCTCAAATGATTTATCATCAAGTGCAGTTTCAAGCGATGTCTCATCAAGCAAAGCTACCAGTGATCCTTCTGCTGATTCATTAACTACATCAGCTCCAAATGAATATACTACTACTTTTGAATCAACTTTATCCAATGGAGATGTTATCAGTATGACCGGTGAAATTATTGTCACGGCCGATTCAGATGGTAATGTTGTTACAAGCACTTCAATCTATAGTGGTGCATCATCTCAACCTGGATTTCAATCTCAATCATCAAATCCATCAAGTGATAAACCAAGTGATGTATTCACTATTTACCCAACTACATTATCTGATGGAAGTGTCTTGACTGCCACTGGTGAAGTTTTAACCACCACGGGTACTGATGGTAATCCAGTTACTAGTACTTCAATTGTTACTCCAATTTCAATTTCAACAACTGTTTTCCCAACCACTTTGTCAGATGGAAGTGTATCAACTGCTACTGGTGAAGTTATTACCACTATTAATTCAAATGGTGAAGAAGTTACTACTACATTCATTCTTACTGCAAGTTCTAGTGCTGCATCTACAACGGTTGTCCCTACTTCTTTAAGTGATGGTAGTGTTTCAACCGCAACGGGTGAAGTTATAACTACTACTGATGTCAATGGGAATTCAACTACCACTACTTCAATTGTCACTTCCGCTACACCAGCAACCACTATTTTCCCTACTACACTTAGTGATGGAAGGGTCTCAACTGTCACCGGTGAGGTTATCACAACTACAGATGCAAATGGAGATGAGGTTACTAGTACATCAATTATTGTTCCAAGTTCGAGTTCAAGCTCAACTCATGTTTCAGGTTCTACTACTGTTAACCCAATTTCCTTAACTGGCGTAAGTGTATCAACTGCTACAGGTGAAACCATTACTACTACTGATGCAAATGGAAATATTGTTAGCAGTACTTCAATTATTGTACCAACTTCAAGTTCTCCTTCCAGTACTCATTTAACTACTGTTTTCCCTACTACATTAAGCAATGGTTCAGTATCTTCAGCGACTGGTGAAATTATTACTACTACTAATTCAGATGGCCAATCAATCACTAGTACTTCAATCATTACTTCAGCAGTTCCTTCAATGACAGTTTTCCCAACTACTTTATCAGGTGGTTCTCTCTCAACTGCTACTGGTGAAATCATTTCTACTACTGACACTAATGTCCAACCGATCAATACTACCTCAATATTTGTTTCAAGTTCAAGTGCAAGCTCAAATGCTGGCTCTTCTACTATTTTCCCAACCACTTTACCTGATGATAGCGTTTCTACTGCTACCGGTGGAATTATTTCAACTACTGATGCCAATGGCGACGTTAATTTTGGTAGCTCAATTATTAATCCTGCTGTACCATCAACTACTGCATTACCAACTACTTTACCTGACGTATCAGTTTCAACTGTTACTAGTGCTGATGGAAGTGTAAGTACTATAACTTCTGCTATTAATGATATTACTACTTCTGAAGGTACTACTGTACCAAAAGCAGCTTCATCAACTGAAAGCAGTGAAATTGCTGTTATTAACAGTGTATCAAGTGCAAGTTCATCATCAATATTTGTTGCTTCAGATTATACTACTACTGTTGAAAGTACATTAGCTGATGGATCTATATCAACAGCAACTGAAGTTATCAAAGCAGTTACTAATTCTGATGGAAGTATTGTTTTAAGCACTTCACTTTTAGCTGATGCTTATTATACCACTGAATATCCAACTACCTTATCTGATGGAAGTGTATCAACTGTTACCACTGAAATTAAGTTTTATTCTACATCAAATAGTTATTCATTCAGTACTTCATTATTAGCTAGTAGCTCAAATAGTGATGTTGTTGCTCCAACCCCAGTTATTTCAAGTTCATCACGTGAATATGTTTCAAGTGGTTCAGAAGGTTCAAGTGCTTCTGCTTTACCAACTGATGTTTCAACTTCTAATGCTAATGATCCAGCTTCAATTACTCTGTCATCTGGTATTGTTGATCCAACTGATATTTCAACTACTGTTACTAGTGACGATTCTGCTGCTGGTAATTTAACTACCGCTTCAGCTACTAATGTTTCAACCATTAGTTTTTCAACTGATTCTTCATCTAGTGCAGCTTACTCAAAATCCAGTGATCCATCAAATACTTTAGTTTCTACTAAAGAATGCCCAGTATGTAGTCACTACACTAAACCATTTACTACTACCTTAGATAATGGTGCTGTTGCAACTGGTGAAATGGATATTGAAGTTACCACTGATTCAAATGGTCAATTAATCACTAATACTGGTTCAACTATTTCAACAGCATGTATTAGAGGTGATTGTGTTGGAGTTACTACTGATACTACTGTTACTGGATCTGCTACTGCCAATTCCGAAGCTGGATCCACTGGAATGAATGCAGGTTCAGGTTCAGGATATAACTCAGGAAATAACGCAGGATCAAATGAAGGATCAAATGAAGGATCAGGATCACCAGGATCATCAGGATCAGGATCAAGTAAAGGTTCAAATGCTTCCGGTTCAAGTGCTGGCTCAAATACAGAATCTGGTTTCAACTCAGGTGCAAACTTAGGTTCAACCCCAGGATCAGGTTCCACTTCAGAATCCATGGCTTCAAGTGAAGGATCTGGATCAAGTTCAACTGCTTCTGCCATTGCTGAAGGTTCTGCTCCAAACTCACAAACCATCAACAAATCAATATTAATGATGATCATTGGTTTCATTTCAATTAATTTTGTATAATCATTTATTATTTATTCAATTTTAATTTTTAATTTTTTGTTTCATTAATTTTTTTTCCAGTTTTAATTTTTTTTTCATTCGTATTGAATTTCATTTATTATTTTTCCTTTTCATACCCAACATATAATTACTAAGTTTCGTTTATATTCAATATATAATTATATTTTCACTTCAACTCTTAATATTGTTTTTTTCTGAAAGAATAATGAAGAGGAAAGAGCTAATAATGAACTAGTGATATGTACATTTCATAAAATCTATCAAGCGAAATCAAACTTATCAGCATTTCGTTTAAGCATTAAGAAGACCAGAATCTTCAATCATTTTGTTATATCTTGAACCTTGAATAGCACCAGATTTCAAAATCTTTTGAATTTCAACTAAATCAGCATCAGCAATATCAACAATTTTACCATAAGCGATATCAGCTCTTTCAATGGTGGAAGCACTTGGAAGTGGTAAAACTTTAGTGACTTTTGGGATACCTTCAAAATCTTTAGCACCAGAAATTTTATAATGGTAACTTAAAGCAAGAGATTCTAATGGAGTATTATATTTATCAGCAATATCTTTAAATTGTTTTAAAACAATTTTATTTTTTTCAAAAGTTTCACGATTAAATTTATCAAGATGATTTTTAAAATCTGCTGGATGAATAGTTTTCAAGAAATCTTCATGGTTGTAAGCATAATCAGTTAAAATACCTCTACATAATGGTGAATACGCAAGGACTGGAATTTGATGTTTAGAAGCTTCAGCTAAAATACCATTGTAAAGAATATCTGGACTAAATAATGATAATTCAACTTCAATAAAAGAAATTGGAGCAACTGAAGCAGCTTGTTTAATTGATTCAGCACCAACTTCACTAAGTGAAATACCAGCGATTTTACCATTTTTAACATTATCATAAATATAACCAATGGTTTTTTCATATGGCACTCTTGGGTCAACTCTTGCAATTTCAAAAATAATTTTTGGTTGAGCTGGTAAATCTTTAAAGAAACTTAAACAATTATCAATTGATTTATCGATATTTTCTTTTGAACCATCCGGGAATAAATCAGCTCCAATACCACCTTTAATAGCTACAGTAATTTCTGGAATTTCTTTAACATCTAATTGTTTTAAAAATTCAGCAATTAATTTCAAATTATGGAATTTTTCATCAATTTGATAGAATTCACCACAATTGAATAATTTAACACCATAAGTATTTTTAACATGATTTAAAGTTTTAATTGATTCATTAAATGGTTTTGGGTTACCAGTCCATGTCATTGACATAGTACCGAAAACTTTAGTATCAATTGGAATTGCTTGGATTGATTGAGACATAATTAATTGCTCTTTTAGTTAATTCTTATGTTTTGTTTTGTTTTGTTTTATTTAAGATTTGAAATAATCTGATAATGACAGAAAATATTGAAGGATAAATCTATGTTTAAATAGTTATTTTTTTAAAGTTCAAATTGAAGGTTTAGAATCTGGGATGGAACTAGATCAGTTGAAACAAGATCAACTGAAACTTTGACGGATTTGTGGAAACTCGGACTGGTCTCAAAGAGGAAACCGCGAACACAACGAAACCGCCCGCTTGAAATATTTTAGCGCGCATTTTGGTAGTAGTGGAAAAGGACCACAAGTAGCATCAAATCTGTCCTAATTGGGACCTCACCGATCAGCCGCTTCCCATGTAAATAATAACGGTAATTAAAAAAGAGATTAAAAGAGGTCAAAATATAAAAATCAAAGGGAACTCAAGGAGAACTCAAGGAGAAATCAAAGGGAACTCAAGGAGAACTCAAGGAGATCCTAAATGGAAGTCAAGGAGAAATAGGGGAAGTCCAAGGGAAACCAACGGGTACGGAAGTTTTAATAACCATTTTAAATAAATACATTCACTACTCATATAACTATTTCAATAAATCCACTCAAATCCACTATACAAGAGAATTTACACTAAATCACCCCAATTAATTAACCATCTAATGAATAACCTAAAGATTCTGCATTAAATTCATTTGATAAATTGACTAATTTTTCATGTAAAGATTTCATATTATCATTAGTTGGATTAAAATCATTAACCCATTTACCAACACCATGTTGTAAAACCCCCTTAGCTCTAAATTTACCAAAATTTTTATGACCATAAGAACCATGTAAAGTTAATCTTTCATTTTCACTAAAATATTGAGCTCTATGTAAAATATTTGAATTATAAAAAACTACATCCCCAGGATTTAAATCAACTGTAATTTGACCATTAATAAATTGTTGACGATCTTCAGAAATTGTTTTCAGTCTTTCTTCATTATTTCTAATTCTATTATGAGATTTTGGAACAACGATAAGACAAGAATCTGGAGTTAATGCAAGATTAAATTGAGTACCGGCGAAAGGATTTTCTAATAATTGTTTTGCTTCAATTTCTTCATTAACTTCAGGTTTAATATAATCTCTATGCCAATCTAATCCAAAATCAGTTAATGGATTAATTAACATATTAAATAATTCCATTGATAAATCATCTCTAGTACATTGTAAAATATCAGCAGCAATATCTAAAATTTTATCAGATGAATAAACTTTTTGTAAAATTTCATTATTTGGCATTTTGGGATGTAATAAACTACTAACCCCCCAAATATCAGGACTAAAATTTTTTGGCCATGGTGGGAATTGTTTACCTCTAGTTCTAACTTCAGACCAATTACCATCTCTAGCAAATTGAACAATTTCTCTAGTACAATTTTTATATAATTCAATTTCTTCATTGTTGAGGAAATTTCTAACTATAGTGAAACCATTTTCATTGATTTGATCGTGATGGAAATGAGCAATAGTTGATGGCATTTTTTAAACTGTCTATTTTCTTTTTTCTTCTGTTTACTCTATCTACTTGTATTCTTAATTTTAAGTCAAAAGATTATAAAATCTGGGGAAATTTAAATCAGTTTAAATAGTCAATTTCAAGTCCCCCAGATTAAAAACATTAAGATTTTAAAGTTTTCGCAGTTTTCTGGTTACATCAACCAGAGAGGTTGCATCGACCAATTTATGTTGCATTGAGAAAGGAAAAGCATATCCACCTTTTTTTCTCACATTCGGAGTAATCAAATAGATAGTTCAGAGCTTTGATACAAAAACTCAATTGATTAATAATTATTAAGTTTAATTGAAAAGTTTAATAAAAAGTTTATAAAAAGGTTACAATTGTATAAATTATACAACCAGAAGTGAAAAATTCCAACTCTTTCACCACACAAATAGGAAAAAAGATACATAAAAATAGACTTTTTTAGTAATATTATAATTGATAATTAAAGATAGAAAAAGTTAAGGAAAAAGTTAAGTGGAAAAAGTTAAGTGGAAAAAATAGAATACAATGTCAATTAACTGGGGGATTTTAGGAGCAGGTAATATTTCAAGACAATTTGTTCATGATTTATTATTAAGTAACACTAAAACTGATTTTAAACATATTGTTAAATCAATTGGATGTTCATCAACTACAAAAGGTGAAGAATTTATTAAAGATTGTGAATTAAAAGAATCTAATAATGAAAAAACTTCACCCGTAATTGAAAATTATGATGATTTTTATAAAAATAAAGAAATTGAAATTGTTTATGTTGGTACACCACATGTATTCCATTATGAACAAGTTAAACATTGTCTTAATAATGGTAAACATGTATTATGTGAAAAACCAATGACAATTAATGCTAAGCAATCAAAAGAATTATTTGAATTAGCTAAACTGAAAAATTTAACATTAATGGAAGCTGTTTGGACAAGATTTTTACCAATTATGCATGATTTAAAATCAAAATCAAGAACTGAGATTGGTGATATTTTTAAAATTTATATTGATTTTTCATTTGATGCTGATTTACCAAATTGTCCACCAGATTCAAGAATTAGAAATGCTAAATTAGGTGGTGGAGCATTATTAGATATTGGAATTTATCCAATTACTTATACAAGATTTTTACTTGATGATAATTTAGGTAAAAATCATGTTGATTTTGATTATAAAGCAATTTTATCACTTGATAAAACTGATAATGTTGATTATAATACTTCAATGTTATTTAAATATCCAAATAATGTTCATGCAATTTGTACTTGTTCAAATTATGGAGATTCTCCAAAACCTTTTGGTAGAATTGATGGTACCAAAGGTTATATTGAATTATACGCAAATAATCCTGCCAGACTTAGATCATTTAAAATTTTTAATAATGCTGGTAAATTAATTGAAGAAGTTAAAGATGAATCAGATTATAATGGATTTATTTATGAAGCAAGATCAATAGTTGAAGATTTAAAAAATGGTAAAGAATCTTTAATTATGCCAAGTGATGAAACTTTACTTGTGATGGGAATAATGGATGATATTCGTTATCAAAATGATTTCAAATATCCAATGGAAGAAACAATTAGTTAATTTATTATTGAATGAAATTTTTTTTCTATACAAAATATACTATTACTAAAGCAATCCTCTTAAAGTCACGACCATATAGTAATCATTATGATTAAGGAACAAATTGATTCAATTGTGTAACATCAATTGTGTAACATTTCTAGGGTAAAAGAAAGAAAAAGACTTATAGAATGTTGTGTTGTATATCCATTCACATTACCGTCCTCTATCTACTGTTGTTCACTCAGAGTGTTTACTATTACTACAAGTGCGCTAGGTATAAAAGATTCCTCAATGGCTTGTGGTACCGGGTAAGAGATGTGTTGGCGCATTCTCGTGTGCGAAAACTGAAACCCAAAACAAAAGGGAAATTTTCTGGTTGTATTTATTATTAGTATCAGATTCAACCAATTCCAATAAAAGCAATAAAGTAGTATTTAAGAAAAAGATGGCAACAACTGAAGAAATCTTAGCCTCTTATCCTCAAGTTAATGCACCAACTGAACAAACTGGTTATACATCAAATTTAACTCCTGAACAAAAGGAAACATTAAAAAAATTTTATGAAGAATTGAAAAAGATGGGATATGAAAAAAGATTAGATGATGCAACATTATTAAGATTTTTAAGAGCAAGAAAATTTGATTTAAGTAAATCTATTATTATGTTTGTTGCTTGTGAAAAATGGAGGAAAGAATATGGTACCGATACTATATTAAAAGATTTCCATTATGATGAAAAACCATTAGTTGCTAAATTTTATCCTCAATATTATCATAAAGTTGATAATGATGGTAGACCAATTTATTATGAAGAATTAGGTAAAGTTAATTTAACTGAAATGTTAAAATTCACAAATCAAGATAGAATGTTAAAAAATTTAGTTTGGGAATATGAAGCTTTTGCAAATTTTAGATTACCTGCATGTTCAAGAATGAAAGATCATTTAGTTGAAACTTCATGTACTGTATTTGATTTAAAAGGTATATCAATCAGTACTGCTTATCAAGTTGTTACTTATGTTAAAGAAGCTTCTAAAATTGGTCAAGATTATTATCCTGAAAGAATGGGTAAATTTTATTGTATTAATGCTCCATTTGGATTTTCAACAGTTTTCAATTTAGTTAAACCATGGTTAGATCCTGTTACAGTTTCAAAAATCTTTATATTAGGTAGTAGTTATAAAAAAGAATTATTAAAACAAATTCCGGCTGAAAATTTACCCAAAAAATATGGTGGTACTTCTGATGTAACTGATCAAGAATTATTATTAAATGATATTGGTCCATGGAGAGATCCAAAATATATTGGTCCTGAAGGTGAAGCTCCAAAAGCTTTTTAAAATTCGAAAAGCTCTTTACAAGTTAAGAAAAACCTAAAAAGAATCATTTATAAAAGAAATCTTTTAATAAAGAAAAATATAGAACCAAAGTGGTCAAGTTAATGAATTTAAGTATCAATTAATTTCTCCATAATAACTGCTGTTGACTATAGAGTTTTCTATTAAATGAAAAGATGAGAAAAACATAAAAAAAATATACTTTAATATAATATAATATTCTGGATATGTAGTTTAATTAATCGTTATAAATTTTATTTAACCTTTTTGTAACACCTTATCGGATCTTACCAATCTTATTGATCTTACCAATCTTATTGATCTTACCATTCTTATTGATCTTATCATTATTAATTACAACTAAGATAGTAATCAATATGTTGCGATCAATAAGAAAATCAGGGTTAAATCATATCTTATATGATCTTATCAGATATTATCATATCTTATCGTATATTATCATTTCTTATCACATGTTATCACATCTTATTCAATCTTATCATATCTTATCATAATCAAGGATAACTTTAGTTATATTTCTGATCCACTAGACCCTTTTAGATTAAAGCGACATTCCACACATTTCTCGTCGCAGCCAAAACGAAGAAAAAGAAAAAACAGAAGCAAAAACCCAACAGCAAAAAAAGAAACACGCGACATTCGCCCGTGACCAGCGGTATGCAGGACGCGGCCTGTCGTTTATCGTTTAGGAGTCCATCAAAAAATTAAAACATCCTCATCGTATAACCATCACAATATAAGTGAGAACAAAAACTCGTCTCATTTTTTTCATCAAACTTTACTGTTAGTATTCTTTTATTCCTTTATTCTTTTATTCTTTTATAAGGTTTTTATAAGGTTTTTTTAAAAGATTTCTTAAAAGATGGTTTCAGCAGTTTATCACGATTATTCATCATTTACCAATGGTACAACATTTACTGAAACTTTTTCAAATTTTAATCAATTAAATTTAAATTTTGTTGAAAAACTTTGGGGGTCATATTATTATTATATGAATAATGATTTATTTGCCACTGGATTATTATTTTTTTTAACTCATGAATTAATGTATTTTGGTAGATGTTTACCATGGTATATAATTGATAAAATTCCATATTTTCAAAAATATAAAATTCAAGAAACTAAATTACCTTCAAACAAAGAACAATGGGAATGTTTTAAATCAGTTTTAAAATCTCATATATTTGTTGAAGCTTTCCCTATTTGGTTTTTCCATCCAGTTTGTGATAAATTAGGTATTAAATTTACTGTTCCATTCCCATCATTAACAACAATTTTATTACAATTATCAATTTTTTTCATTTTAGAAGATGCATGGCATTATTGGTTACATAGAGGATTACATTATGGTGTCTTTTATAAATATATTCATAAACAACATCATAGATATGCTGCTCCATTTGGTTTAGCGGCAGAATATGCTCATCCAATTGAAGTTATGTTATTAGGTTTTGGTACTGTTGGTATACCAATGATTTGGTGTATTTTAACTAAAAATTTACATTTATTTACAATTAGTGTATGGATTACTTTAAGATTATTTCAAGCTATTGATGCTCACTCAGGTTATGAATTTCCTTGGTCTTTACATCATTTCTTACCATTTTGGGCTGGTGCAGATCATCATGATGAACATCATCATCATTTTATTGGTTCTTATGCAAGTAGTTTTAGATGGTGGGATTTTGTTTTAGATACTGAAGCTGGTCCTGATGCTAAAAAGAAAAGAGAATTTAAAATGAAACAAAAAGCTGAAAAAGTTAATTAGAAATTAACTAACTATACCCCAACCCTTTAACTTTCACCCCTTTCCCCTTGAATTTACTAATAAAACTTTTGGAAATTAGTAAATTAATGATGAAAATTATATATTATGCATTAATAGAATGAAAATTCCGTGTTAAAGCCTTTATATCTATTCCTATTTATTTCTTCCCATTTGGTTTCTTTTTCAGTATTGATTTTATGAGATTCAAAAGTACAAATATTGAAAATATTGAATACTATACTTGTTACACTAAAGATCATAACAATTACTTAATAATAATTCCAAATATTAACAAAATTAGAAATAATCATTTCATCGATACTGACTGTCATATAATGGGTTTCTATTCTTGAAGATTGAGCGACCTTTTTATACTTTTACTAGATTTCCAAATTTAATTGATAGGGATGAAAGAATTAACAAAAATTTAATAAATTCATAGTAAATTACAAATGAATTTATTATCTTCACAACACAAGTATATAAATAAATCAAAATAATTGAGTACTTGCATCGCTTAAGAGTCCAATAATTCCAAAAATTGGGAACAAACATCCAATAAAAAAAATTATTGTCAATACCTCCCATCGTCCATATGGGACTATCTGTAATAAAAAATCCTTGCGAAAAATTTATCACTCTAAATCAGTATAAATTAATGTGTAATCACCAAAAATTGAAATAAACAAATTTATCATTGAATTTTTTCAAAATTAACAGGCTATATTAAGGGTTATCGGAAACCAGTTAACTATGAAACCAGTTGCCTATAAAACCAGTTACCTATGAAACTGATTTCACAAAAGGAAACACTATCACCAATTACCATTTTCCTCAGGAAAGAGAATAAATCAGTTCCAGAGTAAACATATTAAAAAAAATTTCATATCTATTCCTAAACTATACAACTAAGTAAGGAATTATGTAATTATATCGATCGATGTTTCATTAAGTTATTTATTAAACGTATCATTATAATCTTGTCTCATTTTAATTAAATTAATAAATTCTTTATTATATTGATAATTAAAATTATTAAAACCTAAATTTTCAAATTCTTTTAAACTATTATTAATTTTAATAACTTTTAAATAATTATTAAATTTAATTAATTTATTATTAATTGATAATTGTCCATTATTCTTAATTTGGAAAACTGATTGTAAAAAAATTAAAATTAATGATATAATTAATTCTAATAATAAATCTAATTTGGAATATGGAATTTGTAATTGGTTGTATTCGTAGGATGAGTACATGCAATGTAATAGAAGGAGGTATCCAATCATTTCAAAGAAATTATTGATAATTGATATTGGTAAATTATATGGATATTTGAACAAATAAAGACTTTAATCTATGCTTGTTGAATCTGAATCTTAATTTCTGAGAAAATTCTCAGTTTATAATGAGGGTCACTCGTTTGTCACGTGAACAGCATTGTACAATAATTACTGTTAGAAAGTTAATAAATAGTTAATAAAACATTCTATAACATGTAATAAGTAATAAAGGAAAAGTGCTACAGCAATTCATAATGGCTTTTTAAAATAATTTATTGAAAATCATAGGGTATCACGTGTATGGTCATGTGCGGCTATGAAATAGCAAAAAAAAATAAATTTTTAAACATTCCTTTCACTTCGGATTATTTATTGGGTTGTTAAGCACTGTAGAAACCTACATACAGACTATTAATTTATACAGCCCACGGAATAAAACTTTAAAAAAAAGAAATAAGATGAAATGAAAAATTTTTCGTGTTTAAAAAAGAAATGATGTATGACTATTTCAAATCGTGTGACTAGGGCCCCAAGTCATCATAATATTACTACATCACTTTTACCAGGCAATAATACCATCTACTACAGGATCTATTAATTATCATATATATCATATCTATATATCTCTGTAACTATAGTATATCATATAAATAACTAACTCTATTTACTTATTTACAATTGTATAAATTTCATATCAGATCAAATGGTTATGAAATTTGATCTCATCTCAATTTTGTAAACAACAAAAAATAAATACCCCAGATTTTACGATTGACAAACCGAATTCAAGGATTTGTAGTGGGGAATCCATGGGAAATTTATTATTAATTATAAAATAAATAGTACTCTAGAATTCTTAGTATAAATAGGTTATAGAATCCTGTGAAATAGTTGCTGTGAAGTTGTTATTTATTTTTGGTAAAGTTTAACCATTTAAAGTTTTGCAACTGTTTTATAGATAAACAATCTAGAACAAATTAGTTATTTACAAACTACAACAGATATTAAAAGAATATCTTAAGACTGTATTACAAGTTATATAAACTACAGTATAGATCAAGGTCAAACCAGGTATTTGGTGTTAATTTCAATAAACCCACTTGAAATTTTAATTTTAACATTCGGTACTTTAAACCTTAGGGTCACTTTTTTAAAACGTCATTTGATCTCATTTTCTCACAGATACAAAAGCAATCCACAAAAAATTTATTTAATCATCGTTATTCCCTTTCCACCACAGCTTACATTATAGAAACATATAAAGTCATATATATATAAAGTTAGAGATACAGCAGAGATGAAATTATTTTTATTATTACCTATAGTTTATTCGTTTTTAATACCACAACAATTTTTAAATTTTGATCTTCAAATTGCTAATATTGAAGAAAAATTTTCAAATGTTTTCAATAAAGATGATTTACAACCTGATTTATCACCAAGTTTGGAATTTGGATTAGTTGATAAATCGAATTTTACAAATTGGATTAATGATCAATTTAATTATAATTGGGCTTATTTATTAAGAAATATTGGTAATTCAACTTATAATAATGATAAAGAAATTTCTCCAGGGGTTATTATTGCTTCACCATCAAAAATTAAACCAAATTATTATTATCAATGGACAAGAGATAGTGCATTGACTATTCGTACTTTAATACATTTTTTACAAGATGATCAACAAGACCATGAAGAACAACAACAAGTTAAAAATGAAAAATCAAAAGGGTCAGGGTTCAAAGTCAAGTTAGATAAGGAAGAAATTCAATTACTTGTTGAACAATATATTTGGAATAATTATAATTTACAAAGGTTATCAACCCTTTCAGGAGATTTTAATAATGGAGGGATTGGAGAACCAAAATATCATGTTAATAATTCAGCATTTATGGAAACTTGGGGTAGACCTCAAAATGATGGACCAGGTTTAAGAATTACATCAATTATCAATTTTATGAATTTAAATTTATCAAGTTTAACTAATTTAAATAATACTTTTATTTATAATGAAATTTTAAAACCTGATTTAAAATTTATTTTAAATAATTGGGAAAAAAATTCATTTGATTTATGGGAAGAAATTAATTCACTTCATTTTTTCACTTCAATTGTTCAATTAAAAGGATTATTTGATGGATTGAATTTTATAATTGAAAATAATTTAGAAACTGTTGATTTAAATTTTTTAGATGAATTAAAAATTAATTATGAAAATTTAAAAAATTTTATTGAAAATTATTATATTAATTCTAAAGTTAATTATGTTATTGAAAGTCCAAAATTGAAAAATTTAAATCAAAGAAATGGATTAGATAGTGCAGTTTTATTAGGTTCAATTCATTCCCATGATTTAATTTCAAATGATTTAGATAATAAAATTCCATTTAATATTAATAATAATTATATTTTAAATCATTTATTGAATATGGTTAATGATATGAAATTACGTTATCCTGTAAATTATAAATATAATGATTTAAGTTTAGGTGTTGGAATTGGTAGATATCCTGAAGATATTTATGATGGTTATGGTACAAGTGAAGGTAATCCATGGTTTATTTCAACTGCAACATCATCAGAATTAATTTATAAATTAATTTTTAAATTAATTAATGATAAACAAGATATTATTATAACATCATTAAATAAAGATTTTTATAAAAAATTTTTAAATTCAGTTGTTGATGAAGATGACTTTTTAATTATTAAATATAATTCAAAAATTTTTAAGTCATTAATTTTAAATTTATTTAAATTTTCTGATTCTTTCTTAGATATAATTAAAAATCATGTTGATTTACATGGTGGAATTCTGGAACAATTTAATAAATATCATGGATTTATGCAAGGTGCAAAAGATTTAACTTGGAGTTATTCCAGTTTATTAAATGCTTTTAGATGGAGATTAAAAATTGAAAAGGTTTTATCAGATTACTAGGAATTTAGTTTTATTATTCAATTTTTTTTTTATACAGTTATGGTTTGGTATTGGGTCAAGTATTAGAAAAATAGCAAAAATTAGAAAAACAGCAAAAATTAGAAAGGTAGAAAAAATTAGAAAGGTGAAAAAATTAGTAAAATAGAAAAAATTAGTAAAATAGAAAAAAATAGAGATAGATTGTGATGATATAATGAATAGACTAGACATTGAATTTCTCTACTCTTTAATTTCTCTTAAATGTTGAACGTAAGAAATTAGTTGCGCTACGCCATTATTTTTTTAGCCGTTGTTTAGTCCGATTTCCTAATACGATCAACTTGAAATCTCTCCCTTTTTTAACCGGATACTAACTTTTTCCTGGATATTTTCATTACTCAGTATATTGTAATCAATATTTCTTAGCAAACACTCTACTAATTCAATATAAAAGTCGGTGATTTTGTAAATAATTATAGATTTCCCATAGTTAAGGAATTCTCAAAAGTGACATGAATCTTGAAAAAGTCGGATTGTTTTTTCTGATTTTAGTCGATTTTTTGCAATAGCGTTTTTGGTCTACCAACTAGCGTAACTAATTTATTTTTCCCATAGTTAAAGAATTCTATTGCTTACTTTATTTTATTGTTTAATTTCATGGTATATGCCGCTTTCCAAATGATAATGTCATTTAAATTATTTCAAAAATTTCAACTATATTGACGACCTAATAATTCTAGGTCCAGATAGAATGAAATAATTTGGGAAAATGAGATGGTGGAATGGAGGTTTTTCTTCAACTTGAATTTGGTCTATATATTAGACACGATATTCATTATCAAATAATAATGCGATATGTTGTACAAATATTGTATTTTTATATCAAATAAAAATTTAAATTTTACTTCTTTAGTAAATTTTAGGAATGTTTTGTTCATTCCTCGTAATAAAGGAACGTCTAATCAGTTTTTCGGGGTATTTTCTTTTGCCCAACGTACATCAATCTGACTTATATATGCCACAACTTATTAATGTTGTTCATTATAATTCAATCTATTACAATGGTGTATAAGTTTAAAATACCTGCCTAATAAATAAAATATGAGAAGAATCTCTTAGTTAGATCTAATGTTTAATATAAAGCCGCACGATAGCATAGATTTTTTTAAAATAAACCTAGAGGAAAAAGAGAAAAAAAAAAGGCAAAAGCAAAGTCTATTCATTATCATCTAATTTATTTAAAGTTTCAAAAACTGAAATATTTTTAAATTTTAATTTTTCATTATTATTATAGCAATTTTTTGATCTATCCATTAATTCGTTAATTTCATTATTAGATAAAATTGGAATTTCCTTGATATTATCATAACTAAATTTAAATTTTTCATTGCCTATAAAACCAAATTTTTTAGATAATTCTAATAAATTATTAAATTCAATTTCATAATTGAAAACTTTATCAAATTTTTCATTACCCATTCTAATAACTAATTTTTCTAAAAATCTTCTTGAATAATTTTTCATAATTAAAATTTCTTCAATTGAATTTTTTATTAAAAATCTAAAAATTTTAACTGGCTTAGTTTGTCCAATTCTATGACATCTATCAATTGCTTGTAAATCAACTTGAGGATTCCAATCATTATCAAATAATATAACAGTATCAGCTTCGATTAAATTTATACCTAAACCTCCTGATCTAGTTGAAAGTAAAAAAATTTTAAATTCAGGATTTTTAAATTTTTTAATTTCAATATCTCTATCCAGTTGTGATGTTGAACCATCAAATCTACAATAATTAATTTCTTTAAATGATAAATAATCTGAAAGTAAATCTAACGTTTTAGTGAATTGTGAGAATATAAGTATTTTATGATCACCACTAGAACCATTTTTAACATCTTTACTGCTATTTTTACCGTTGGTGCTATCTTTATTGATCAAATTATCAATTAATTGATCCAATATTTTAAATTTTGATGAATTTGCAATTAATTGAGTAATGAATAATTCTTCCCTTTTATAATCAGACATTTTAAATTCTTGTGAAGTTAAATGATTACCATTTATTGGTAACGGTTCATAATAAATATATGGAGAATTACAAATTTGCCTTAATTGCATAATTAAATTTCTTAAAGTTAATAATTTCATTTCAATTGAAATTTTTGAACTTAAACTATCAAAATTTTTTGTTTTAACTTTATTAAATTTTTTATAATCATTAAAATATAAATCTTTTATACCATTATATAAATTATTTGATAATGCATCATTATATAATTTATTTTGATAATCTGATAATTCAATATGAATTAAATATTCTTTCTTTGGTGGTAAATTTTTAATTACATCCCTTTTCAATCTACGTAATATAAATGGTGATAATATGGTATGTAAATTCTTAATTAAATTACTTTGTAATTGTTTCCTAATAAATAATTCAACTTGTTTATTTTCTCCCACTTGTAATAAATCATCAAAATTAAACCATTGTTGAAATAATTGTAAATCATGGAAAATATCAGGTAATATAAAATTTAGTAAGGACCATAATTCATTTAAATTATTTTGTAATGGTGTACCAGTAATTAATAATCTATTAGCAACATTCATTTTTTTCAAGACTTGAATAAGTATACAATTCATATTTTTCAATCTATGACCTTCATCAATGATTAAAAATTTCCAAGCTGGTTTAGCAAGTTTAGCAAAATCTTTAATACTTAATTCAAAACTAGTTATAACTATATCATAACCAGATAATTTCATACTTTGTCTATCTTCCTTTAATCCAACATGTTTTAAAACTTTTAAATTTGGAGCAAATTTTTTAAATTCATTTTCCCAGTTTGAAACGGTAGAAAGTGGAGCAACAATTAAATATGGTCCCTTTATACCATTTTCAATAAGAAATGAAATAAATGCTATACATTGAATGGTTTTACCTAGTCCCATTTCATCAGCTAATATACCATTAAGACCATTTTCATATAAGGTTACTAACCATTCAAGTCCATCAAGTTGATAATCTTTAAGTTTCCCAGTAATCATTTTTGGTTGTTTAATCTTTTGTTCTTCCTTCTTTCCTTCTTCCTTCTTTCCTTGTTCCTCCTTCTTTCCTTGTTCCATCTTTCCTTGTTCCTTCTTTTGTTGTACTTGAGTTGATTCTGATAACTTTGATTTTTTACGAAGCATAGTTGTTATATCTCCTCTTTTCCTTTTCTTATCACCATTATTTTCCTGTTGAATATTCTCTTTATCATCTTCGATATTTTCTTCTTGTCTCTTTTGTTTCTTCAATTTGGTATTCTCCAAAATTTGATCAGCTATAATTTGGGAATATATTTGACTTTTCTTAATTAAATTATTTAATCTTTCAATTTTAGAAGAATCTGATAATTCTTCAAATTCTTCAAATTCTTTTGATTCAATATTATTTTCTCCAGGGTTTTGATCTTGAAGTATCCCCTTAGCTTGCTTCAAATCGATTTCATCTTCCAAATCTGAAGTGTTTGGAGTTTCAGGACTTATCTCTCTTGATGACATTTGGCTAATCGTGTTCTAAATCAATCTCCTACGCGTAGTTTTAGAAAATTTTCCAATCTAATCGCATCTAAAAAAAATCCCGATCGTAATCGCCGATTTTGGCTTCAACAGCACCTTTAAAAGATCTCATAGAATTTGGGTTAGTAAAAATTACGAAGATTTTGAATTCAATTCAACGTGATTGATTAACTGTTTAACTGTGATAAAAGGGTTAATGGAAGAGTGTTTTAATTAACCCACTTTCTTATCAACTCTCCCACTTTTTCTATCTTGTTTCCCTCTTTTTTCCATCATCTTAGGCTCTCAATATCTTCACTCATGAATTTACTATCTCAATAACATTGACTTTGAATTGACCACTAACCTCTTTATCAATACAATTTCCAATTTTCCAAATCGTAATACTATAACCTTTTTCATATCTCGTCTATCCAGCCCCATTTATCTGTATAACTTACCTAATCTTCATAATTTGTAATTGGCGGATAAAAAGACAAGGAATTATTCCATTTTAAAATGCCCAGATAAAATAAGACCCGCAGATATACCACTTTTCCGAATTTGGTTATTATTACGTAGAATCCAGTTTTTTTTAGATAATTATATCTGTCGTAAGTACAGTATCATATATACCTTGGTGATATCAACTGAGTTAGGGTTACAAGTTACTTTCTCTGAGAAGAAAGTAAGTAAATATTCATAGATTTCTCTAAGTTACATCCTTAATTATATACCTAGGTTAAAGTTGACAATTTAAAACAAGTGGGAAGATTTCGAAACAAGTGGGAAATTTTTAAAACTTATCCATCTGATGAGGTTTCCCCATATTTCGTCCCCATATTTAGTCCCCACAAATTAACAATTGTAAATTTCTTCTCTTGAATTGGTTGTTCTTTTGAATTGGTTCTTGTCTTCAATTCCTAAATTTACTATATAAGAACTCAACATCCTAGGCAATTGAATAAATTGTTTGAATAAATTGTTACTATAAATTTCTTGTTAGTATAAATTACTTAACTATGAACGAAGAAATTATTCAAGATGCTGAAAAGCAAATTTATAATGAAGGTCCAAAAATTACTAGAAAAACAATTAAAAATTATTTTAGTACTAGATTTTCAACTTTAATTGATATTCCATTAAAACATAATGAATTAAGTTTTTGGTCAACTATGAATCCGATTCCAGCATTAAGTGAAATGTCATTACTTAATTGGCAAATGTATTTTGTTGGATGGTGTGGATGGGCAATTGATGCAACTGATTTTTTTGCAGTATCAGTTTGTGTACCAGAAATTGCTAATACTTTAGGAGTTTCAATTACTGATATTACTTGGGGGATGACATTAGTTTTAATGTTAAGAACTATTGGGTCATTAGGTATTGGATTTTTCATTGATTTTTATGGTAGGAAACCAACTTATATCGCTGTTTGTTTAGCTTTTATAGCAATTGAAATTGGTACTGGTTTTGTTCAAACTTATCAACAATTTTTAGGTGTTAGAGCTCTTTTCGGTATTTTCATGGGTGCTTTCTATGGAGTTGTTTCATCTACTTCATTAGAGGATCAACCCACTAGAGCTAGATCCATATTATCAGGCTTTTTCATGCCAGCTTATAATACTGGGTACCTTATTGCACAATCTTTTTTCTTAGCTTTTAATAATACTTATAAACCTGGTGAAGGTTGGAGATCATTGTTTTGGTTTACCGCAGGGTTACCAATTATATTAATTATTTGGAGGTTAATGTTACCAGAAACTAAAGTTTTCATCCAATTACAAAATCAAAGAAATTTGAAGAGGATAATTGAGGGTAAAGGTGATTTAGATGATGGTAAAAAAATAATAGTTGGATTCAAGGAAATTTTTACATCAGTCTTTAAATCTTTGAAGACTGAATGGTTAATGTTTGTTTATTTAGTATTATTAACTACAGGTTATCATTACCTGTCCCATGCATCACAAGATCTTTATGCTACAATGTTACTGCAACAATTAGGTTGGTCAACTCATAGAAGAACAGTAGTTACTTGTATGGCTAATTTAGGAGGGATAATTGGTGGATTATGGTATGGACAATTAACTGAAGTATTGGGTAGAAGATTAACAATTATGGTTGGTATAACAGCGTCTGCAGCATTTATTTATCCTGCCTATATTAGTGATTCACCTAAAACAGTAGCAGCAGGATATTTTTTCACAGTTTTGAATATTTCTGGTATTGGTGGAATTGGTCCAATTCATTTAATTGAATTATCAAATATGGCAAATAGAGGTTTATTAACTGGTGTAGCTTATCAATTAGGTAATTTAGCATCAAGTGCAAGTTCAACAATTGAATCAGAATTAAGTGTAAAATTCCCCATTAAAGGAGCTGATGGTACAATATTACATGATTATGGATTAGTTATGGCAATATTCGTTGCGTGTGTGGTTGGGTATATGAATTTTATTTGTTTTATTGGACCTGAAAGATTCCATAAGAACTTAGGTATTGAAAGTGATATTAATAGTATTAATCATGTTGTTAGTGATGTTGCATCAAATTCGGATATTTCAATGAGATCAAAGGATAAAGTTAAAGTTGAGAATGTTGAGAATGTTTAGGATGTTCAGAATCTCTAAAATACATGGTTTTTCTATAATTCTGTATACTAATTTCCTTATCCTTCTATCCTTCAATATAATTCTCTTTTGATGGTTATTGTTCGTTAATTTTTGGTGGCTGCAAAAAAAGAGGACCTTAAACCCATTTACACGACCTTCATAACGGTCTACCGCTCGCTTTGAAGTTTTTCCGGAGTTTTCTCCTTATTCGGGGGTTGGCTTTAAAATCTTCAAATGGCCCGTTCCATGTGTTTTTATGCATATTAGTGGTATCACGTGCGCGATGACTTCAACCGAGATGTGCAAGTTAAGCGATGATGTAAACCCTCGTTTCTTACACTTTATTGTTGGTTTCTACAGTTTAGACCATGACGTTGATGATTTTGCAGCAAGTTTTTTAGTTAGTAATATTGGTAGGGGACTCAACAAATAATAAAACGATGGGAAGATTATTAATTTCTTTATTTTTCTTAATATCTTTTAAATTTATATAAATATTAAGAGTCATCACCATCACCAATTTCTATTAGAATTTTTTTCAACTTACTTTCTTTATAATTTTACTACCAAAAGTGTTCAAGTTTAAAATTACTCAAACTATAAAAGTTAGTAGTCAAAGACTAAGATTGTTAAATACCAGTTCAATTAATATGGGTAGAGAAAATATTTTACATTATCAATTAGAACATGATCATGAAACTGATTTACCAACGGTGAAACAAGTTTCTACAACCACTAATAAAATTAAAAATGATAATTTCCCATTTTCATTACTGGCTAACAGTACAATTAGGGATTATTTAGCAAATAATAAATTTTTCGTTGATTCAATTAATCATAATCATTCATCACAAATTTTTGAAATTAATGGTAAAGGTCAAAGCCCACATACTTTATGGATTGGATGTTCAGATTCAAGATGTAGTGAAAATTGTCTTTCAGTTTTACCAGGAGAAATTTTCACTCATAGAAATATTGCAAATATTGTTAATGCTAATGATATTAGTAGTCAAGGTATAATTCAATTTGCCATTGATGTTTTAAAAGTTAAAAAAGTAATTGTTTGTGGACATTATGATTGTGGAGGAGTTTGGGCATCCATGAGTAAAAAAAAAATAGGTGGAGTTTTAGATCATTGGTTAAATCCTATTAGACATTTAAGAGCAACTAATAAGGAAATTTTAAATAATTTAAAAGATCCAAGAGATATTGCAAATAAATTAGTTGAATTAAATGTTATTTCATCAGTTTTAGCATTAAAAAGACATCCTTCTGCAAGTTTAGCTTTAAAAAAAAATGAAATTGAAGTTTGGGGTATGATTTATGATGTTAGTTCAGGTTATTTACATGAAGTTGAAATTCCTGATGATGAATTTGAAGATATGTTTCATATTCATGAAGATGAAGAGTTGACTCATTGAACCTCTGAATGGCCTGAAAGGAGGGCCTGAAAAGAGGGCCTGAAAGTTAAGAAAGGCAATAATGAACCACATCTCATTTAAAATAATAAATTAATGATAAAGATATAAATGGTGTAAATAGATAACAAATAGAGTAAATAGAGTAAGTAATAATGATAGATATGATCTAATCTATAAATCTAACTATTTTCAATCAAGTGTTGTAATTAGTATCATCGCATTTTACACACTATTAAGATTTTGGCAACTCGAATAATTGGAAAAGAACCCATATGAGTTCACGGAATTGATAATCAATTAAATAATAATTTAAGAATTAAATAAATAATTTAAGAATTAAATAAATAATTTAAGAATTAAATAAATAATTTAAGAATTAAATAAATAATCTAAGAATTATTCCAATTTAAACCATAACTTGTTTCTTGTTCATGTTTAAAATTTTCAATAAATTCAATTGCTTCATCAGCAGTTTCAAAAATATTTAATAATTTTCTTTGTTTAGGAGCGATAAAACCAGCTTTAATACTTTCTTCAATAAATTTAATAAAAGTATTATAAAACCCATTAATATTAATTAAAACAATTGGTTTTTTATGAATACCTAATTGAGACCAAGTAGTAACTTCTAATAATTCTTCAAAAGTACCATAACCACCTGGTAAAGCAATAAATGCATCACTTTCTTCACCCATCATTCTTTTTCTAGTATGCATATCTTTAACCATAGTAGTTTTACCATAATCTTTAATATTTGGTAAAGGACTTTCACCTTTATGATGTTCTTGATTTTCTTTAATTTCTTTATTAACTTCATTAACATCTTTCCTTTCCTTTGAGATTAAAGCTTCAGGAATAATACCATGAACATAACCACCATTTGAAGCACAACCATTAGCAATAGCTCCCATAACTCCAGTACTACCACCACCATAAACTAACCCCCATTTTTTAATTGATAATTTTCTACCAAATTCAAATGCAGTTTTTTCAAAAATTGGATCATTACCAAATGATGAACCACAGAATACACAAACTTTTTTCAATGTTTCAATTTCTAATGACATCTTTATTTTACCGTTTAATTTATTTCGTTAATTAGTTTTGTTAATTTGTTTTGTTAATTTGTTTTGTTTTGTTAATTTTTTTATTAATCCAGTTAATCGTGTTAATTGTATTAATTGTATTAAATGTGTTAATTATGTTATAACTTCTTTAGTAGTTGTTGTAACTTTTTTGAAAAAAATCTGCACAATTTTAGGATAAGTGACTATTAAATATAATTTGAAAATTGAGATTGTTTCACAAATTTCGAGAAATCTCCTGCCCCTTCCGATGGAACAGGCGTGAGAACGATGATAAGAATAGTAATAAACAGCTAAATAACTAAGCATAAATGAAAGTTGTTGAGATAGATAAGTAAATGATCGATAAATAATTTAAACCAATTAAGTATACTGAGATTTCGGCCCATTTTACCATCAAAACTTGTCATCTGAAAACAAAAAAAAGGATCGATTTTTAAATTCTCCATATAAATTCTCCATCGGCCGGTGTACTGGTGTGGTGGTTGCAAAAAACTGGCAGCACCAAAAACTGGCAGCACCAAAAAACTTAACCGGTTGTACATATAAAGACATCAATTACAAACCAACTAAAATCAACCCCCAACTCGATAAAATATGGAATTGATGTTTTCGGGTATGTATCAGTGACAGTCTGTAGCTTATGTAAACCACTGCTGTCCACACCAAACTTGATTTGGATCTGCCATTGTTAACCAATAATGATCAATAATAATCAATAATGATCCTGAAAATAAGACACCAAATTTTCTATTTTAGCCTAAAACCCTATATAGGGTCTAACGCGATTCTTTAAATTAAAAAATAATCGTCTAAATTTAGTTTTTCGTCTGATTTTAAAGAAGGTAACAGGAAAATTATCCTTATAATAGGCTTTTAGTTGGCTGAATTTATAGAAATTATATTTTCTTCCAAATCATATAAAAAAAGTGGAAAAAAGTGAAAAGGACGTGAAAAAAGAAGTGATAGGGACAAAAGTGATAAGGGTCAAAAGTGATAGGACAAAAGTGATAGGACAAAAGTGATAGGACAAAAGTGATAAGGAGGGAGAATAAAAATGACTGAAAAGACGAAAAAGTTATTTGATAAATTAGAAAAATTTCAAATGGATTTTGATTCTGATTTTAATTCTGATTTTGATAATTTTAAATCTGATTCTTTAGATTATGATAATATTTTAGCTTCTCCCATAAAGATGAAGGACAGAATTAATGACATAAATGATAAAATGAAACAATTAGATTTGAAATTGGGTAGTTATATCCCCAACTTGAGTACCACTAGTCATAAGAGCAGTCGTAATAATAGTACTGATAATGGTAATACTTATAATGGTAATACTGATAATGGTAATACTGATATTGATGCACTTAAAAGTGAATTAAAAGGTTTAGGTATAACTGTGGAACCACTGTACATCGATTCTTATAATTATGATGATCTGGATGATGATGATGATGACGAGGATTACCTTGATCTTTATTCTCAACTGTCATCATCAAGAAATACATCAATTCAAACAATTACGAGAGATAGTTCAATTCATTCACTTTCAATTAAACCAAAAGAGTTTTTAAAAGATTTTAATAAAGATTTAAAAATTTTAAATCAAGGTATTGAAAATAATTCATTAATTCTTGATTGTATGAATGATATGTTGTTACAAGAAAATAATGAAATTGTTAATTGTTTAAATGATTTTATTAATGATATAACTAATAGTGTTGCCAATAATACTATAAGTATAAAATTTGATAATTTTTTAACTGGTAAGAGGAGAATTTAACACAATCATTATAATCTTTGGAATTATGAGATCTGCTTTACATCTGCTATATATCTGCTATACAGCTGCTATAGGTGTGCTATAGATCTGTTCCAATTGGATTCAGAATCTGTTCTGAATTATCTTTATGAGTATATGGGAATTGTAATACTGGTATTACTGTATTTATAGATCATTTTTTTATTTACATATTAATATAGGAGGGTTTTGGAAGTATGAACTTGCTCTATATCTATACATCTCTACATCACTGTGCTTCTATATGCTTCTATCACTATGCTTCTATCACTATGCTTCTATCACTATGCTTCTGTCACAGTATCTGTATCACTAATACATTTATGGTTCATGGGTTGAGGTTACAGTGAGACTTTCTCAACCTGATCATTCGCAAAAAGGAGGTTAACCATGAGTAATATTGAATTAAAATTAAATACATTTTTAAATCAATTACAAGCTCAAATTGATGAACGTAATAGACTTATTGATATTTTAAAATTAACACCTTCTTCCAATGATAATTTTGATTTCATTAATCAACTTAGTAAAATAATAAAACATTTTAATTTTTTAAAAGATGATAATCACAATGGTAATGGAAATGGTAATGGTAATGGTAATGGGAATGGAAACTTTGGTAAATTAGTTGATAAATATAATAATTTACTTTTAAGTTTGAGTAAAGATGATACGTTGGATATTGATGAATATAAGTATATTGTTAAAGTACCTAATAAACTGAAATCGGTTAGATTTAAAGATGATGAAAATGAAGAAGATTTACGAAATGAATTAATGGGTACAAAGAAATTTAAACCATATAAAGATGATCCTAATGGTAATAGTAATAATATCAATGGTGATGATAATGATAATGGTTTCAATAGTTTTAGTGATGAAAGTGATGTAGATGGTTTAAATGATCATCAACTTTTCGCTCAAAATCAACAACAATTAATAAATCAAGATGATAATTTAAATATTTTACATGATTCAGTTAAATTACAGAAAACTATGGGATTAAATATAAATGAAGAAATTGATAATCATTTAATTATGTTAAATGATTTAGAACGAGGTGTAGATAATAGTCAAATTAAATTAGATAGAACAAATAATAATTTAATTGAATTTAGGAAAAAAGTTCAAGAGAATGGTTCATTAATTACTATTATTGTATTAACTATTATTTTAATTCTTTTATTAGTTGTATTGAATTAAAAAATAAAAACAACAACAACCAGAAGTTTCAAGATATAAGAAAAGGATATGAATAGGATAGATAAGGGATAGATAATATAAGTGATAATAATTTCTAATCGTATATTTTGTCTTAACTTTTACAACATCTTCGTGACATTAACTATAAAGCTTCTGATTAACCTTCTTTTTTTGGGAGGGACGGGGGGTGAGTTAAAAATAGGAGTTAAAAATTAAAATCATCATTCTCTTCTTCTTCTTCACTAAAGAACCATATAAATATAATAATATCAATATAAACAATTAACCCACCAATGATACTCATAATGGTACTACCAATTGAAATTAATTTGCAATGGAACAACGTGATAGGTAAACAAATACCACTAATCACTATAAACCCAGTTAAATATTTACTAAATTCTTGAATTGGAGTTGGATTATTACCATGATCATTGGAAAATGTAAGAAAATCGTCTCGGTGATTCTCAATTGAATTGCTAATTATATTGGGTAATGGAGCAATAAGATAAATGAATATAACCCATAATGGTAACCAATTATTGAATAGCGCACATGACAACAATATTAATAAAAATCCCGTGGCTAAAAATGCTGAAAGGAAGATAATCTTATTTAATGGATTCATCAAGAGTCTTTAGGGGATTTCTCAAGTTTTTCTTCGCACGTTCAATTTAAACTATCTACAAGATTCTCAAAACTACAAACTGATAACACTGATAACACACTGATAACACACTGATAACACACTGATAACAGTGTTTCCGTAATAACCACCATTCACACACCTAACCAACAACCACTAATACCCAATTATACCAACCCCAGTTATACAACTAATACCCAATGATAGAGGGGTCACTAGTACCATACCACTTACTACTAATTGGAACGATAAAAGCCCCTTTTATTGCAATTATATCTACAGCCTTAAAGTAGAGGACATTTACTTCCAAAACCAGCCTTTCTTATCCTCACCACCATCAACAGTATTATTACCTTCCCAGTTATCTGGTTTGGTTTTAGTAATGGTGTGAGTCATTGATGTACCATCATTATAATATTCAGTTCTAACTTCTTTATAAATAGCTTTATCATCTTCGTATTTATATGATTTAGTAGTATCAGTTGAAATAATTTTCTTATCGTTATCAGCCAGTGAAACTGGATTTTCAGAATTATTTGATTTATAAGTTCTTGACCAACCCCAAAATTTATCTTGATCATCGGAATACTTAATATCAACTGAAGTTTTACCCTTGTCGTTATCATTAGTACCAGTACCAGCATTAGTATTAGTAACATTATTAGTATTAGTACCAATACTAGTATTAGTACCAGTACTAGTATTGTTATCACCATTACTAAATCCCCAAGAACCAACATATTTATCTTCCCATTCTTTATGTTTAGATTTCCAATCATTATGTCTAGCTCTCCATTGTTCTAATCTTTCACATTTTTCCCTTTTCCTTTGTTCTCTTGCCTTTAATCTTTCTTGTCTAATTTTTTCCTTTTCTTGTTGCATATTTTTATACATTATAGAATTCCAATTCATCACATCTTCAAAAGTCTTGAAAAAAATACCTTTTGCACCAAAATCAAATTTACCATCTTTACCAATTTCACCAGTTTTCTTAATTTCTAATTCAAAATCATCTTTAGTTAAAATTTTATCTTGTGGTTTATTTCTTAAAATTTCATTGGGGATTTGGGAATTTGGGAATAAACATCTCCAATACCCTTTTGAATCCCAAACACTTAAACCTTTTTTATCTAAACAATCATTATATTTTCTAATCCCTGGAGTTCTAAAACTAACAGTTCCAAATGGACTATTTAATTCTTTTAATAATTTAATTGATGGGAAATCTCTAACTTCATAAAAATTTGGGAATTCCCACATTTCATTATTTCTATTTAAAATCATTTCAATTCCTTTAGAAAAAACTGAATCTTCATTCCAAGGAATTAAAACATCAATATTATTATTTAAATCATTAATGGCTTCGGTTGAAAACTCTTTGATTGTTTCTTTAGCTTGTTCAATTGTGTCTTTCATCTCTCTTAAACTACAAACTATTCCTTATCTAAACTATTCCTTATTAAAAACTTTTAGTTTCTTTACAATTTTTAAGGATCAGTTTAACCTTTTAAGGATCATGTAAACCCCTGGGATCATTTTAATTATTCGCGGCGATCGCGTCACGTGAGTTAGAAGATTCTTAACTATGGTAGAATTGCAAACTACACGTTATAGATGGTATTAGAGCACTAGAGCATCAGGCTAGTGGTTTATATGTTTGGTTTATGTTTAGTTACACTTACACAGTGTATGTGTTTGGTTATGCCATACGTTCTTAGTAGGGTTTTACTGACCAACATCACTGCTATCGCAATTTGCAACCTATGGACCTATAAAACCTTAAGATTGATCTTCACTATCATTAAAGGCTTAATCGTATTCCTTCGTTGTTAATTTCTCCTTGTATCGGTATCTTACGTCCATTGAATGACAATCGGACATTGGACCAATGAGGACATAAAGAACATAAAGAACATAAAGAACATAAAGAACATAAGATAGAACTAAGAGAGTTTTTAGAGACAAATGCATTACTATAAACTCCATGCAGAACCTAACCCCAATTCTTGTATATGTAACTTTTAACCCTTTACACCTTCTACCAATTCCATGTTGTTAATGACTTTTAACGTTAGTCTAACGTTAGTTTAACCTTTAGTTTGTGATGGTGGGATATAAGGCATAAATTCCAAATCACTCTGAAAATCAAATGATTTATGAACGTAAAATCTGTTATTGATGATATTCAAGATTTGTTCTTTAGAATAATTTTGTTCTCTATAATACGACATGAATGAAATCTAAAATGAAGTTGTGGAAATGTTGATGAAAAAAATGCAGTATGGTTTAGAATGAATGTTTGTTAAAATGCTAGTTTTAATGCTAGTTCTTTACTCCTCTAGTTAATGCTAATGACGTTAATGAGTTAATGACTTAAATGTTCCCTTGTTCCACTAATGAGGTTTCCAAGAAATAAAATGATGATAATTCAAATGATGATGATTTAAATGATAGAGTGAAGAAAAACGAAAATTTTTTTGATCTTTCGCAAATGAGAGGTATAGCATCAATACATCCAAAACTACCTGCACGAACCAGATTTGCACCTTCACCAACTGGTGTGATTCATTTAGGTTCGATTCGAACAGCCTTATATAATTATTTACTTGCCAAAAACACTGGAGGTCAATTCATTATTAGAATTGAAGATACTGATCAAAAAAGGTTGAAAATTGGTTCAGAAGTTAATATTTTTAATTCTTTAAATTGGTGTGGTTTAATTGCTGATGAAAGTCCAATAATTGGTGGTTCATTTGGTCCATATAGACAAAGTGAAAGGAAAGAAATTTATAAAACTTTTGCTCAAAAATTAATTGATAAAGGTTTAGCTTATCATTGTTTCTGTTCTAAAGAAAGATTAAATGATTTGCGTACCACTGCCATGAATTTAAAACCTCCAACTACTGTAACTTATGATAGAAAATGTTGGAATAATAATAAAGTCACCCATGATCATAGTTCCTCAGTAATAAGGTTTAAAAGTCCTGATAAATATGATCCATTTGAAGATTTAGTTCATGGTATAAAAAATATTCAACCTCAAGTTAACCCTGATGATATAAGGTATGATGATTTTGTTATTATGAAATCAGATGGTTTACCAACTTATCATTTCGCTAATGTTGTTGATGATCATTTAATGCAAATTACCCATGTTATTCGTGGTGAAGAATGGTTACCATCAACTCCAAAACATGTAGCATTATATAAAGCATTTGGTTGGCAACCACCAAAATTTGTACATATCCCATTATTAACTAGTCTAGGAGATAAAAAACTAAGTAAACGAGATGGTGATGATGGTATACTTTCATTAAAACTGTCATATTTACCTGAATCATTAGTTAATTTTATTTCGTTATTTGGTTGGTCACCATCAAGAGATAATGGAGTTTCATTCGATGAAGTTATGAATTTGCAAGAATTAATTGAAAATTTTTCTTTAGATAATTTAACTAAAGGTAATGCTAAAGTTAGTAAAGATAAATTAAATTATTTTAATAAACGTCATTTACAAAAAATTGCCGAAAATGAAGAAAAATTAAATGATTTAATTAATGAATTTATTGAAAGATTTAATTTATCACTGGTAGATAAACAATCGATAAAAAATTTATTAATTAAAGTTATCCCCCATATGACAATTTTAGATGATTTTGAAAAATATAGTTATTTATTAAATTCAATTAATTATAATAACAACAATAATCCGCCACCAAAGAATTGTTTAATTACATTGGAAAAAATATTAGAAAATAATAAATTTGATTTAGATTCAATGCTTGGAGTAAGTGAAAAAAGGGATGTATTTAAAAGTTTAAGGTACGCATTAACAGGAGTTGAAAAAGGTTTAAAAGTTCCTGAAATTATTGAATTGTTAGGTGAAGAAGAAGTAATTAAAAGAATTAAAGCATGTATAAAGAGTATTCTGTAAATAGTGTAATATATTTGGAACTACAACAAAAAAAAACCTACCCCTGTAAAATTAAGCAATCTTAAATAACGTCAAAGAAGCTCTAGATAAGTTTCACTAAATCTCATCAATCAGATCAACTGTACCTGAATAAGTTGTACTTGAAAAATCCATAAAATCTATTGCACTTTCTTTATCAAATGGGGTTATTAAAGGACCAGTATAAATACAATGAATCTTCATTTGAGGATGATAATATAATCCAGTTAATAATTTTGGTGTAACTAAAAAATATTGTGACGTACCAGACGTACAAGCAGTATGAACTAAAAATTTATGAGCATTTTTTTCATTTTTTGGATCCATACCTTGATTAATTTCATCAACTATTCTAACTGGAGCTTCAGTTAAACCTTGAAGGGCCATTATAAAATAAATTGTTGAAACTGCTCTTTCACCACCTGATTGACTTTGACGATCTAAAATTTTAAGATCAGATTCTTCACGAAATTTAACTAAAATTTCTAATCTCCAATCTTTAAATTTTTTTGATTTACCCAATTGAACTAATCCATTTGATGCAACAGTTGTGAATTTTTTTTGGAATGATTTTGATATTTTATTAACTAATTTTGTTAATTTTGGTTCCCAAATTGATGTAATTTTATTAATTCTAACATCATAAGAATCTTTATCTTTAATTAAATTTGGTAATAATTCACTAACTTCTTTTAATTTTAATTGAACTTCTTTTAATCTTTTAATTGCTGACTTATCTGCAGTCATAACACTCATTTCTTCTTCAAGTAATGAAATTTTATTATTAATTGCAACTTCAGTTAATTGATCTTCTTCTCTATATCCAACTGCTAAATCTTGAATTTCTCTAACTTCTTCATCAGGTAATTTTTTATTAGTATCTTCAATAATCTTTCTAGCATTACTATGGCTCATTTCAGAATACTCCTTTTTAGCCTTTTCATAAGTATCAATTAATTCTCTTTTATATTCATCAATTTGTTCAATTAAAATTTCAATTGAATTTAATCTATTTTCTTCAATTATAATATCAAATTTTAATTGATTCAAAAATAATTTATTTTCAGTCATATCATCAAAATTTTTACTTAATTCCCCAATAAATTCAACAACTTTTAAATTTCTTTCCATTATTTTCTTACGTAAGTGATTCATTCTATGTGTTTGATCTTTATTATATTCAACTTTTAATTTTTCAATTCTTTCTAATTTATGCTCAATACTTGCTTCGATCCTATTTTTTTTAGATTTTAATGCATTAACTCTATTCATTCTTTCTTGTAATGAATCAATTTCTTTTTGTAAAACTCTTTTCATTCCATTAACTTCTATTAATTCTTCTTGATTTTTATTTATTTCAGTTTCTAATGATCCTAAATTTTCTTTCATATCTTTAACATTTTCTTCAATTTCTTCTCTAACTTCCTTTGAAATACCTTCTTTATCAAAAAATCTTGAAAAATTAATTGTTTCAGTACTATAATTAAAATTTTGATTACCATATCTTGATTTAGTAATTGTAAAAATTTGTTGACCTGAAATAAATCTCATAAATGGTATTCTACCATTATTATCAGGTGTTAATATGGTATTAATTTGTGAATCTGAAAGTTCCCTTGTTGTAACTGGAATTAATTGTAATTTTGAATTAACATTTAACATATTAATTACTTCTTCTGGACCTTCTAAATAATCACATAAATATTTTTCAAATCCAAACTTATGAAGTTGATTTCTATCAATTGGTGGTGCTTGAGCAATTTGTCTAACTAATCTTGCTGATGAACTAAATTTTTTAATAATTGGTTCTAAACTTTGATAATCATTATCTGATGTAAAAGTTAATGCCATTAAATTATTTTGTCCAATAACTCTTTCCATAACTCCTGCTAACAGTTTATTTGTTAAATTACAAGTAATAACTGGTGATTCAAAATATTTACCATGATATTGATTTTTTAATCTTAAAAATTTATGAATTTGGAAGGCTGATGAAACTGTTGGTTGATTTCTACTATTTTGTAATAAATTTAATTTATCTTCAACATTTAATTTACTTAATTCAATTCTAATACTATTACTTAATTGATCTTTATGTCTTTTATCAGAATTTAAAGTTTCATTTAATTGTTCAATACTTTCAGTAACATTACTTAATTGTGAAGTTTTATCACGTTTTAAAGATTTCCATTCATCAAATATTGCATCATTATTTTGTTCATTCATTGAAACTAATTCACTTCTACTTCTATTAATTTCAGCTTTTAAATTAATAATATCTTGACGACGTTGTTGTTTTGAAGTTTTAACACTATGAAGTTGATCACCCATATTATTAATTTGTTCTCTTAAATCTGCAATGTTTTTATTAACCTTAGTATGATTATTTTTAGCTATTTCATAAAGTTCATTATAATTTGATTCTTCTTGTTGTAAATTTTTAATTTTTAATTTCAGTTCTTTACGACTATTAGTTAATGGAGCTTTTGTATTTTCAAATTCTTGTAATTTTTGTTTTGCATCATCTCTTCTTTTTTTCAATTCCTGTCTTTGCTTTTTTTCATCTTCAAATATTGCATATTGAACAACATGTCTATGTAAATCAATTTGTTTCCTTTTTTCATTAAATTGATTTAATGTATCAACTGCCTCAGATAATTTAATTTTTTCTTCTTCAAGATGTTTTAATCTACTATCATAAATACTAATTTGATTTTCAACAACTTCACGTTTTTCATCTAATTTAATTAAATCTTCATGCATTATATATAAATTACCAGATTTTAAAGTTCTTTGAGTTTCCATTAATAATTTAACTGGTGTTAAACCTGCAAATTCTGCCACTCTTTCTTGTGGTAAAAAATGACATAAATTATCTAATTGAATATTTAAACTTTTAACTCTATTAATAACTTCCCTTTCAGTTGATCTTGAACCATTAATTTTCCATTTACTTGATTTTTCATCAAATATACGTTCAATAATTAAATCATCTTCTTCTTTAAATTCTCCCTTTTCATCAAATATTTTACCTCCAGCAACTACTAATCTAATTTGACTCTCGGTTGTACCAGTTTTAATCATTGATTTTAAACTTTTACGTTTAATTAATTCTAATTTACCACCTAATCCAAGACAAATAGCTGATACTAATGTACTTTTACCTGTACCATTAGGACCGATAATCATATTCAATGAAGGTGATAATTTGAATTCAGCATATGAGTAGGTGGTGAAGTTAGTCACTTCAACCGATTTAATACTACCAGGATGGAAATCAAGTTTTATCCTCTTAGTGACCCTCTCATCCATATTCATTCACATTCACCCTCTTCACTTGTCTCTCAATCAAATCTACCAGAAAAGAACCAAAATGAGACTTTTTCGTGGAGCGCGCGAGGTTTTTTTTTTATTTGTTTACGTTAGATCAAAGATGGTACGTATCATTCAATGAATAGTCCTTATTCTGATCTGTCATCCCCTTGATGTATTATTGACTGTTCAGTTATATTGAGGGCTCGGGGATGATTAATTGGTATATATGGGTTGGGGTGGTTTTTCCGTTGTTCTTACTAACGATTTTCTAGTCACAAAACGCTAAAACTTACAAAGATGCATTCGCCCTTTTCGACAAAAAAGGTACTGGTAAAATTCCTGTTGAACATTTAGGTGATTTATTAAGAGCTGTTGGTCAAAATCCAACTTTATCAGAAATTAGTGATTTACAAAATGGTATTTCTGGAAATGATTTTGATTTTGAAACTTATCAAAAAATTATTGAAAGACCTGATGGTTTTAAACCATTAGGTTTACCTGAAGATTATATTAAAGGTTTCCAAGTTTTCGATAAAGAAGGTACTGGTTATATTGGTGTTGGTGAATTGAGATATATATTAACCTCTATTGGTGAAAAATTAACTGATTCTGAAGTTGATGAATTATTAAAAGGTGTTAATGTTACTAAAGATGGTAATGTCGATTACGTAGAATTTGTTAAATCAATCTTAGATCAATAGATCAAATAAATACCTGTGATTTATATTTACTCTTGTTGTATCTACCTTTACTTCGTCTAATCATATCATATTAATTTTGTTGTCTCTGTTGCTTGAATTCCTCTTGAAGGCATTTCTGTTGATCTTCAATTTCGTCACTTCTCACGAACTTTTTCTAATCTGATTTTACATGAAATAATAACTGCGATGGATTCAGATCTGAGACAGAATGAAAGATTTCATATGTTCCCTCAGGAACGAATAAAATCCGTAGCTATAATGTCAGGAGCGATAGGTTTGATGGCTGGATTTTATGAAGGGATTAAAACTCAATCACTTCGATATTTAACTGAGAATAGTCATAGATTACCTAGAAATGTTGGAGGATGGTATTTTTATCATAAAAAGAAAAATTATGTTATGTTGACTTATGGTTTAAAGACTGGTATAAATCAAGGTTTAAGATATAGTTCATTAGTTACAGCTTTCTTTGGATTTGAATATTTATTAGATGAAATACGAGGAATAGATTGTTTTAATACTGCTATATCTTCAACCATACTATTCACTGGATATGGATGGTGGAAACAATTAAGTAAAATTCAAATAAGGACTTATGGTGGTAGAGGTTTAGTATTTGGGTTATGTATGGGATTAGCTCAGGATTTTATGCGTATAAGAAGAGGAGCAAATGTGTGGTATGTAAATAGTATGAAATTTTAAAATTGGTAAATATATATATATAGAAATGAAAATTATCAAATATTTCGATTGTTTATTATCTATTAGTTAGAATATCTACTTCTCCCTTTTTTTTTTTGCCTTATTCTTCCTCTTCCTCTTCGTCTTCACTATATAAATCAAGTGGATATTTTAATATCACAGCTATACCAGTTAATTGATCAAGTTGTGAACCTGAATCATGTAAACTTGAAAATACAAACACTTCACCACCTTGATGTTTAACAGATTCAACTAATTGAATGAAATGCTTCCTTAATTCAATATCATTATTTCTAAATAAAGTATCAGTAATTAATAATTGTTTTACAGCACCTTCCATTATTCCCTTTTCACATTCTTTTGGTCCATACCAAGCAGTTTCATCATCATCATTAAGTAATTTTTGAAATTTTTCAAAAACTAAAACTTCTTTGGCAAATTTTGTATTTGATAAATGTTTCTTTAAAGAATCATCATGTAAAGATTCTTCCAAACCTTGTAAATAACCAGTTGACAGATGAGTAGTTATAAATTTTGATAAATTATTAAAAATAATTTTATCATCATTTTTTTGAGCATATTTTTTAATTTCTTCTAATAAATTATTTGCTAAAAATCCTGGTGAAGCTAAAATTATTACTTTTAATTTATCTAAATCAAAATTACGTCTCATTGTATTTATAATTAATTCATAAAATTTATTTAATCCTTTATCATGAGAAGAATTATCACCTCTTCTTTTTTTAGGAATTGATTTTTCAATTTTATTTCTTAAAACTGTTAAATTATCAGTAATTAAACATAAATGGGCAACTCCTTCTTCAAAAACAATTGCTCCCATTTCAGCTTTTTCTTCAATTGAACAAGATTTTATAACTATATCATAATTAATTTCATCCCATTCATTTTTAATTACTGTTACATTTTTATTTAGTTGAATTTCTGCAGTATGATAACTTTGTATTGGAACATGTTCATTGGGTTCAGTGGTTTTACCTCTAATTCTCATAACTTCATCTTCTGGTGCATAATCAATATCTTCAACTTCAATTGTTAATGTAAGTAGTTTTCTTTCTTGTTTTGATGAACCTTTAGTTGATGATGGTTTAGCAATATTTCTTGATGTTAAAAGACGAATTTCATCCCCTTTTTGAATTAAATTATATATTTGCCATAAATCTTCTTTATCTTGGGGCATTAATGTAGTGAATCCACTAGCATTTTTATCAAATGATTGTTTGATGAGCTTCATGGCCTATTACAACTATGCGATTTCTAATGAAAAAAGATAAATATGTGCGTGACAGAGAGACACCTTTAAATTATATGTATTATTTTCCATTTATTTATAAAAAGCTATGTAATTATACTGGCAATTGACTTTGCTGGTTTATATTAAAGACAAGTAATGACACAAGCACAAGTAATGATATTGTTGCTGTTGTTGATTGCAACATCTATTTAACATCAGCTTTAACAATAGTTGAATTTTTACAAAATTCACCAGCTTCATTAACTAAGAATTTTGATTCTTTACCTTCTTCAGTATAAGTAACTTTGAAATCTTCAGTAGTTGAAAATAAAGGTTGAACAGTTTCAAAAATTTTCTTCTTTGGATTTAATTGTTTTTCTGGAGTACCATTAAAATCTTGGAAAAATAATTTATCACCTGGTTTTGAACCATTTGGAGGATTAACAAATTCGACTTTACCTTCAGTGGAAGCACATAAAACCATACCAGCAGATTTTATACCTCTCATAGCAACTGGTTTTAAATTGGCAACAATAATAACAAATCTTTCTTGCATTTGTTCTAATGGGATATAATTAACTAAACCAGAACAAATAGTTCTTGGTTCTTCTTCACCAACATCAATAGTTGAAACATAAAGTGAATCAGCATTTGGATGTTTAATAGCTTTTTGAATAAAACCAACTTTAAAATCAATCATTGATGGATTTGGTGGTTGTTGAGCTGCCTTTTCAGCAGCAGCTTTATCAGCATTAGCTTTAGCTTTAGCAGCTTTAGCAGCTTTTTTAGCTTCAGCTCTAGCTTTCTTTTCTTCTTCACTTGGTTCTTTATTGTTTTTTTCTTTGACTTCCTTTTTGTCGTTTTTATTACCTTGTTCAGCAGCAACAGCAACAGGGGTAGTAGCATTAGCAGTAACAGTAACTTCTTTACCATCTTTCTTTTTTTCCTTTTCTTTAATTTCTCTTGGTAATTCAACATTTGGAACAATAAATTTATTATCATCATTAGTTAAATTTTGAATTAAATCCCCCCATCTAATTATATGTCTATTACCTCCAATAATTTCAATATTTTTACCATTAATCCATTCAATAATTGATGGTTTAACTTTTGCGAATACTTCTAAATCAACATCATTTAATTCATTTCCTAATAAATAAGTATTGGTTTTTAATTGATTATTAAAGATTTTAAATGAATCAACATTTAATCTACCAAGTAAAGTAGTGAATTGTGATTTTAATCCTAATTGTTCATTAGTTAATTTAATAGTTGGTACTAACATTCTTAACATGAAAATTTTTTGTTTCGCAATTGGGATGGTTTTATCATTAAAATCTATTGATAACTAGAAGTTCAGTGTCCTGGCCACTTATAGTTCGTCATTGACTCCTACAAAACAATATATATATACTACTATTCATACTATTCATCCCAGTAATAATCTGTTATTACAATTAATGCAAATATGCCATAGAATTGAAATTATAAATATTTTCAATGTTATCGGTGGGTGTACCGCTGTCTTGCGGCATTGAGGCTCAATATCTGTAGGAGATTTTTTTAACAAATAGTAAACCAAAACCAGAACTGAAGCCAAAAATCCGCACTTGATCGAGAGCTCAAACGACTATTAAACAATTGTAAAAAAACTCCGAAATGAGTACAGAAAACCCTAGTCCTAAACCGAAAAGGAAAAAAACTTCAAGAGCATGTAATCATTGTCAAAAAAGTCATATGACCTGTGATGCTGGTCGTCCTTGTAAAAGATGTGTTTCAAGAGGTTTATCAGCTACTTGTGAAGATGCCCCCCGTAAATTGAAGAAATATTTAGCTGATGTCCCACCGGATGCTTTAAGTCAATCCCTTTATAGATCCATAAGTAATGATATTGGTTCAACTCCTATGGGTTTGGATTTAAAAAGTGAAGCTGTTGAAAGAAGTCATACAATGCCAATTTCAAGTTATCAACAAAATTCTGGACCTTTAAATCTATCGTATCAAAATAATAATATGAACATAAGCAATGGAAATGGTATTAATAATAATAACAATAATAATAATAATAATAATAATAATAATGGTATTAATAATAATAATAATAATTCAATTCCAACCAATGGGGAAGAAATAATACGGAAAAGATCAAAATTTCTTTCGTCAGCTGCAGATTTAGAATATTCTACATTATCCAATATAATTTCAGATAATTTTTTAAATCATTCAACGTCTAATGAACATACACCGAATTCTCATACATTATCACCTGGGATTTCACCAAATAATAATATTCAAACCCTGGCAACTTCTCCAAATACTGCAATTAATGATGCATTTATAATTAATAGAGGTCATCCACTGATACCTCAAATAACTCCACAATATAGTGAAGAAAGAGGTGTTGGGGTAGTTAATAATATTTATGATACAAAACCTAAATGTGATGAAGCAATTAATCAATATTTTTTAGGTCCTGATAATGATAAAATATTTTTATATCCTGAAGTAATTGAACAAATTGAAATTTTTAAAAGTAATGATCCCGAAACTTTTAAACAAAGGAATAAAAAACTGGATATTAGTTTTGCTGTTGGAATATTACCTGATGATTCATCAATGACAAGAATAACAGATTTTAAAAATGATTTAAAACATTATTTTAAAGAACCTGAAGATATTTATGAAAAAGTTACTAAACCATATAGTTATACACCAGGTTATCATTCATTAATTGCATATTTGAAAAAACGATTTAATAAAGAAATGTTAGTAAAAATGGCTGAAACAATTGCATCTTATAGACCATCATTTATTGCTTGTACAAATTCTTTAAAAGAACATGATTTAATTTTTATGGAACAATGTTTCCAAAGAACGTTATTAACTTATGATTCAATTATTAAAGTTAGTGGGACTCCAACTATAGTTTGGAGAAGAACTGGTGAAATTGCTTATGTAGGGAATGAATTTTGTATATTAACTGGTTGGACAAAAGAAGAATTATTACTGTATAAGAAAACTTTTATTGTTGAATTATTAGATGATAAATCAGTTTTAGAATATTTTCAATTATTTCTGAAAATTGCATTTGGTGATTTTTTTGGTGCAACAATGAGTGAATGTACTTTAATAAGTAGGAAAAGACTGAAAATTAAAACTAGATGTTCATGGACTTTAAAAAGAGATGTTTTTGGTATACCAATGATGATTATTGGTAATTTTTTACCAATCTTATAGATACTTTTCATATACCAATTTGAATAACGATTTTATTAGTTTGTATAGTTTGTATAGTTTTTGTAGTTTGTACAGTGTTTATAATCTGTATAGTTTGTATAAGTAGCATAAGTAAAATTTTTGGCACATCTTCCACTCCACCTTTGTAAATTTATTTATTTTTGATAAGTTTTAAATATTTTTTGTGTTACTTGTTACCTTCACTTTCTCACCTATTTTTTGCAACTTTCATAAATCTAATCTGTTATCATATACAAAACGGGATGTCGCACCGATAAACTCCAGATTTTCATAATTCACAAAACAAATTATACTTTTTCATTAAAAGCAATAATAAACCCAAACAAGGAGAGAAAACAATTGTAAAAGGGGGGTTCAACATGTCACTTACAGCTAATTTAATTACTGCAGTTTCAATTATTTGTCTTGGTTCATTCCAATTCGGATACCATATGTCAGAACTTAATTCTCCTGAACAAATTATATCATGTAAACTTTCAAAACCAGGTCAATTACCTTATGATCAATCATTTTTTGGATCAAACGGTTTCCCTGAATGTATTAATCTTACAACTGAACAAGTTGGATTGGTTACTCTGATTTTCAGTATTGGTGGATTAATTGGATCATTTTATATTGGTAATATTGCTGATTCACTTGGTAGGAAAAAAGCTGCCATGATTTATTGTTTAATATATTTTTTCGGTTCATTAATTAATGGATTATCAATTAATTTTGTTAGTTTATTAATTGGTAGATTTATTGCTGGAATTGGAGCTGGTTCAGCATTAGTTATAACTCCAATTTTTATTAATGAAATTGCACCAACTAATATAATGGGGTTATTAGGTTCAATGAATCAAGTATCAGTTAATTTAGGTATTTTATTTACTCAATTATTAGCTTTACGTTGGAGTAATAATAATGATTGGAGATTATTATTATTAATGGGTAGTTTATTATCTTTAATTGATTTAATAATGATTTTCTTTTATGTTGATGAATCCCCAATGTGGTTATTTAATAATGGTCAAAATTCTAAAGCTTTCACTATACTTCATCATTTAAGAGGTGGTGATTATTCAATTGCAAGAAGTGAAGTCAATAGTTGGGGTAATCTGATTAATGAGAATTCTATTGATGCTACCGGTGATGATGTATCAGAAGATGATACTTTATTAAATCAAACTAGAGATCAAGGTACAGTATCATTAAAACAATATCTTGAATCATCAGAATTTAATAATAGTAAAATTGTAGCCACTGGGATTTTAATATTACAACAATTTTGTGGTATTAATTCAATCATTTTTTATGGAGTTTCTGTACTTATTTCAATTTTCCCAGATTTAGCAATCATGATTAATTGTTTAATTTCATTAGTCAATGTTATTGTAACTTTCATTGCTGCTAATTTAGTTGATAAATTAGGTAGAAAACCATTATTATTAACATCAGTTTCAATTATGGGTTTCGCCACAATTTTAATTGGTTTTGGTATAATTTTATCGAATTCAATTTCCATTATAATTGGTACTTTTACATATATAGCGTTTTTTGCCATTGGATTAGGTCCAATTCCATTCTTTATTGTTTCAGAAGTAACTCAACCAAGAGCAAAAGCTTCAGCTCAAAGTTGGGGGATTGCAATGAATTGGGTTGCAACTTTTATAGTTGGTTTCTTATTCCCAATTTTAAAGAATTCTTGGATTGGTGGTGGTGTTTATTTTATTTTCACCGTTATGTGTTTCTTAACCTATGGTTTTATTAAATCAAAAATTCCAGAGACTAAAGGTCTTTCAAGTTATGAACAAGTTTGGAATCAATAGATTTAGAGTATGTGATGATGATTATGATAACAGTGAAAAGTGAAACGTGAAAGATTTTTATAAGTAAGAGGTAGATTATATAAATAAAAATCAAAATATAAATAAATTTAAATAGTTATACTGTATAGAACAGTTTGACAATTTTTTATAGATCAATGTAAAAGAATTAAAAAATGTATAGTGATATGTTCTCTAATATAAAACTCATAGCTTTTAAAATTCGACCAAAAACTGTCACGTGCCATGTCCCAGGGCTTGGGGATATGTGACTGCGAATTAGATGCAAAAGAATTGAGTTTCGCACATTTAATGAAAAAATTGAGTTAGAAGAAAGAAAAGATTTGAGAATCCTCACTGAAAATATTTTCATCAAAGAATGCCTACTAGATTAACTAAAACTAGAAAACACAGAGGACACGTTTCAGGTATGTAAATGATATTGAAAGAATTGGAATAGTAATGATCCCCTTTGTAAAGATACTATAAGTTTATTGAAAAGTCCCATTTGAAAACATGAAGAAATTTGATTGAAACTTGATTGAAATTTGATTGAAAAAGTAGGAATATGAGATGAGAGAATTGATTATGAATATCATTGTAAAGATTAAGAATCGATTATAAAAGGAGGAGTATAAGTGATTTGAATGATATGTTAAGTTAAAATGACCATAATGTTAATTACAAGTAAAAGTACCAGATAAAATAACAAAAATATAAGGGGATTAAATACTGAAAATTTTTTAACAAAAAATTTAATAAATTCAATAAATTTAATAAAACATTATACTAACTATATTATAGCCGGTTACGGTAGAATTGGTAAACATAGAAAGAGCTCTGGTGGTAGAGGTATGGCCGGTGGTCAACATCATCACAGAACTAACTTAGATAAATACCATCCAGGTTATTTTGGTAAAGTTGGTATGAGATATTTCCACAAACAACAAGCTCATTTCTGGAAACCAGAAATTAATTTAGATAAATTATGGACTTTAGTTGAATCTGATAAAAAAGATGAATACTTAAAAAACTCATCATCATCATCTGCTCCAGTTATTGATACTTTAGCTCATGGTTACGGTAAAGTTTTAGGTAAAGGTAGATTACCTCAAGTTCCAATCATTGTTAAAGCTAGATTTGTTTCAAAATTAGCTGAAGAAAAAATTAAAGCTGCTGGTGGTGTTGTTGAATTAGTCGCTTAATCATTTAATACGATATAAATGTACTTATATAGTTATTTTGCTATTCTCTGTTACTCTGTCACTATACACTCTAGTTACTGTGAAATTGTTTCCAGAGATTTTTATATCAGATGTCGTCCCTGATATCCTTCTATATCTTGAAAGAGTATATCGATAGACTATTTCTAGAGTATATCCATAGAATACCTTTTTTGAAGTAATCAATAATAGTAGACTCATTAACAGTGGGTGTCCCGATGTCATCAAGTCTTGAAACAGGGAAGAGAATTTGTGCAGTCGCAATGTTTATATATTTTTAAATGTTGAGATCACTTTTAAAAACTAGAAAGTTTTCGATGACTTCAATTAATTCAAAAATATGGATGCCCCAAGATCATATACCAGATCGTGTTAAAAGTTTATTGGTTCCAGGAACCAAAAAAGTTAATTATATCTTAGCATTTATTCAAATTGTTAGATTATTAAAAACTCAAAAGAGAACTGGATGGGTTGATAGTTCAATCCCTCATGAAAAAGTTGAAAGTATTAGTGATCATATGTATAGAATGTCAATAATTTCAATGTGTGTACCAAACCCGGAACAGAAAATTAATTTAGATAAATGTGTTAAAATTTCTGTTATTCATGATATTGCTGAAACTTTAGTAGGAGATATTACACCATTTGAAGGAGTACCGAAATCTGAAAAACATCGTAGAGAATTAGAAACGATGAAATATTTATCAGAAATTATAAAACCATATAATGAGATTTTTGCTAATGAAATTATGGAATTATGGTTAGATTATGAAGAAATTAGATGTTTAGAAGCAAGATATGTTAAAGATATTGATAAATTTGAAATGATTCAACAAGCTTGGGATTATGAACAAGATTATGGTATTAAATATGATTTAAATCAATTTTATGAATCAAGAGCAGCAATTAAAACTGAAGAAATTGGTGAATTATGTGATGAATTAATTAATCAAAGAACTGAATTTATTGAAAATTTAAAAAAGTCCGAAACTAAGTAATCAATGTCACCCTCCATTGATTAACCCCCACTAAGCGGCTGTCATGGCCACTTCTGATATTTCAAATGTAATTGTTATATAGAAATTTAATATATTCACAGCATTTTCTATTCTATTTAATCATCACCTATCTCATCTTTTTTTGCAACTGCGAAATTTCATTAATAATGAATAAACCAGAGTTTGGTGCAACTGGTCGTAAAATTATCTACGATAAAGATGGTAAACCGTACGTTTTGACATAACTAGCAAACACTGTTCATTCAGTGTTCAATTTAATTGTCAGTTCATTTTTACTAACTAGTTTTTTAGTTGTCGTACTTGTAATAGTTTATTAGATTTTCAAGCTGCCTCAGGTAAAGCCAAGGCAAAACCATTAATTCCAACACCAACCCCTAAACCAAAATCAGAAGAAACTAAAAAGGCATGTCCACCAGACGTTGAAGAAATCGGTAGATCATCATGGACTTTACTTCATTCTATTGCAGCTACATACCCGGAAAATCCAACAACGAATGAACAAAAAGATTTAAAACAATTTTTAAAATTATTTGGTAAATTTTATCCATGTTGGCATTGTGGAGAAGATTTTGAAAAATATCAAAAGGAAGTTGAACCGATTGTTGAAACTCAAGAAAAATTTGGTAAATGGTTATGTGATGCACATAATCAAGTTAATGTTAAATTAGGTAAACCAAAATTTGATTGTAATTTATGGCAACAAAGATGGAAAGATGGATGGAAAGATGGATCTTGTGATTAGGAAATTATGTGAAAAGTTATAGAAGTTGGAAAAGTTAAATTATATTGTATAGAATTAAAATTGTAAATAGATTGTAAATATGAATATATGAATTAAAGAATTAAAGAATTAAGAATAAAATGGCACTATTAATTCTGCTGAATCTTTTTAATAAATTCAATTAATTCATGTTGATCAAATTCTCTACCAGGAGAATAAATATCAACAGGGATTTGTTTATGTAATCTTACTAAAGTAGGCAATTGATTAACACCATAAGTAATCATTAAATCTTTTGATTCAATTGAATCACAAGTAATATTAACTAAATGAATTGGGAATTTTTGGGAATCTAAAGGATATTTTTCCTTTTTTGATAAAATATCAAATAATAATTTTGTAGAATTATTTAATTTTAAATCACCTTGAATTGTAAAATGTAATAATAATGGTTGTTTAATATTTAATAAATCATGTAATTCATTATTATTATTTAAATAATTTGGATATAATCTATTATTGGTAGTAATTAAATTTGGTAAAGGAGGATAAATGGTTTTACCACCCCAGTTTTTAAAAAAACCATTAAACAATGATCTTTTAGTAATTAAATTATTGAATTGTCTATACATTTCTGTCTGTCTGTCTCTCTGTCTGTCTTTCTACCTCTCTGTATTTTTCACACTCACTTTACGTCTCATTTTTGTTTCCATCTATGAAAAGTTTAAAACATAAAAGGTGATCTTCTTAGGTAACACCATTTTAAACCATAAATAACCCTTGAAGTGATACTTAAACACTTAAAGTACCACTTATAGTAACACTTAAAGAACCACTTAAAGAACCACTTGAAGGTGACATTTGTAGAGATTGTATGACATTTTCTAGTGATATTTGTAAGAATTATGTAATGAGACTCCCCATAATCCCTTTCTCACTATAGTCTCACTAGTATAAGTCTCACTAGTATAAGTCTCACTATAAGTGCTGAATTGATAATACGTTAGATTAGAGGTTGGATTTATTAAACTTATACCTATATGTCTCTTATCGTTGCTGTGTTTTTAGGCCCTGACAAATACCATCTTTCCACCAAAAAAGAAATAACTAATACTGCTACGGTGGGAAACAGTGTAGCCTGATTATAAATTCTCATTTAGTAATCCACTGACTAATTTCCTCTGTACCTCCCGCACTGGAAATTATAAAACCTTGTGAAAAACTTCATAATGTCATTAGATTCTGATTACTGTAAACCTAATATAGAAGATAAAGATAATTCAATAGAAGTTACAAATTCAATAGAAGATAGTCATTCCATAGAAGTTAGTAATCCCATAGAAGAAAGTAATTCCATAGACAGAAAAAAAATAGATTTTAATAATATGACAGTTTTATCACCATCAATAATTCCATCAATTAATTTTATTAATGGAGATCCAATAGTACCAGAAAAATTTTCAACTGAAGATAGAAAGAATTTACCATTACCTGATATTTTACCAATTGTTAGATGTATTGCAAGAGCAAGAATTCCAACCACTAATGGACCAGAAATTTTTTTACATTTATATGAAAATAATATTGATAATAAAGAACATTTAGCTATTGTTTTCGGTGAAGATATTAGATCCAAAAGTTTATTTAAACAAAGACCAAATGAATCTCAACAAGATAGAATGACCAGGGGGGCTTATATAGGGAAATTATTTCCTGGTAGACAACAAGCAGATTTTGATTCTAAATTAAATTTAAAATTGGAATTTGATGAAAATGGTGAATTAATGTATAATGATGGCAAAACAACTTTTACTGATTCAACTTTAGTTCGAATTCATAGTGAATGTTATACTGGAGAAACTGCATGGAGTGCTAGATGTGATTGTGGTGAACAATTTGATGAAGCAGGTAGATTAATGGGAGAACTTGGTCATGGATGTATGGTTTATCTTAGACAAGAAGGTAGAGGTATTGGATTAGGAGAAAAATTAAAAGCATATAATTTACAAGATTTAGGAGCTGATACCGTTCAAGCAAATTTATTATTAAGACATCCAGCAGATGGTAGATCATTTTCATTAGCAACCGCAATTTTACAAGATTTAAATTTATTAGAAATTAAATTATTAACTAATAATCCTGATAAAATTTTAGCAGTTGAAGGTAAATATCAAACTATTAAAGTAATTGAAAGAATCCCAATGATCCCATTATCATGGAAATCATCCGAAAATGGTATTCATTCAAAAGAAATCGATGGTTATCTTAGAACAAAAGTTGAAAGAATGGGGCATTTACTAGATAAACCATTGAAATTTTAAAAAAAAAACAGCAGCAAAACATTGAGCACAATAAATAAATACTTTATAGAAGTAGATCATGGTATAATGAAAGATAATATATAACTTAATAGTATAAATCTAAATGTCTAACGGTTTAAAAAAAATCACTTAATTTTCTCCGTAATTACACCCAATCTGAGACAAAAATACCTAATTGAGAATTGGAGTTTGCCCGTTCAAACCACTAGCAGAAGACGAGAAAATCTGATCATCGTTATAACTTCCGACTTTGAAGTGTAAACTTATGAAATTATCAAACTTCTTGTATACTTAACACCCTCTGGTTCGCTTTTCTGCCTTTCTTAATTGGCAAAATGGGTTGGTCTCTTAAAAAATACATTTTCTAAACTTAGTCATAGTTAAGCATTTAAGAATCTTCTGATCAATCGGATTCTCATTTTTTTTCTGGTCTTTGGAGAAAATTTAGAAAAGGGTACAGGGCGGCTACACTTCAGTTTAACAGATTTTTGAACCATATTTACTTGATTTTAGTGATAAGATTAAGAACTTATAAAGAATTGGGATCTTGGTAATCACTGGGTTTACATCTAGGTGTTGTTTTTCTTATTTGCAGTGTTTTTTTTTTTTTTTTTTTGGCAGTGTTTAAACGTTATACAAAATATTTGTTACCGCAAACTTAACTAACTTAACCTTGATTGATATTATAAAGATAAACAGATTAAGAATCAGAGAATATAAACAGATTAAGGGATGAATTCTAAAGATAGATCCGAACCTAAAAGAAGAAGAGTCACGAGGGCTTGTGATACTTGTAGGCAAAAGAAAGTGAAATGTGATGGTAAACAACCATGTATTCATTGTACAGTTTATTCTTATAATTGTACTTATGATCAACCAAATATAAGAAATAAAAAAAATAGTGGGATACCATTACCATCGTATCCAAGAGTTATAATTGCTAAAAATTCTCAAATAACTTCTACAGATCCATCCAAAAATGCAAATAATTTAGTTATGTTTCAAAATTTAATGGATTTATTATTCCCAAAATTAAAAGTTAATGTATTAGATGATAAACCAACAAATTTTGATTTTGAAAAATTTCAAAAAAAATTTGCATTCTTGCAAAATAAGGAAGGTGCTAATTTAAATTTAAATGAATTAACTGAAAATTATCTAGATGGTGAAAATTTTCAAGCAAGTCCTTTATCTCCTAAAGGTATTGAATCAATGGTTAGTTCTAGTGGTAGTGGTAATAATGAGGATAGTCCAAGTTTAGGTAGAGAAATTAAAGTTGAATTACCAACTAAAGAAATTGCTTTACAATTAATTCATGCATGTTGGGATAAAGCTTGTGTATTATTTAGATTTTATCATAGACCTTCATTATTAGATGAACTTGATTTATTATATAGCTTTGATCCATTACATTATACTGACAGACAACAAAAATTTTTACCATTTTTTTATTCAGTTTTAGCTGTAGGGTCACTTTTCTCCAGAGAGATTAATAATAAAACTGATCATGAATTATTAAAAGATGATGGATATAAATATTTTTTAGAAGCTAGAAAATTAATTGATATTACTGATGTTGGAGATATAATATCAATTCAAACCATTGTTATGATGATTCTATATTTACAATGTTCTGCAAGATTATCAACTTGTTATAGTTATATTGGGATCGCATTAAGGAGTGCCTTAAAAGAGGGTTTACATCGTAATTTATCAGTTTTCCAAGATACAAAAAGGAAATTGAATCCAATTGAAATTGATACTCGTAAAAGATTATTTTTCACAATTTATAAAATGGATGTTTATATTAATTCCTTATTAGGATTACCAAAATCTTTAGGTGAAGATGAATTTGATCAAGTCTTACCAGAAGAATTAGATGATGAAAATATAACCCCCACGGCTTATAATAAATCAATTCAAGGAAATAAATTATCATCATCAGGATGTGCTAATCATCATACTAAATTAATGTTTGTTATGTCCCATATTGTAAGAGATTTATATCCAATTAAACCACAAAAGGGTCCAGTTACCGAAAATCAACAAACTCCAAATCATATGCATAAGAAAGTTAGTATATTAGAACTTGAATTAAAAAAATGGTTAGATCAATTACCAATTGAATTAAAACCTCAAGATCTAAATTCAATCTATTTAACTGATAATGATAAAATACCTGAAAAATTTTTATTAGCTAATTATTATTTACATTTGGCATTTCTTAATTGTCAAATTATGTTATATAGACCTTTTATTCATTTTATTAGTCATGGTAATGAAGAAAGAACTACTGATCCAAGATCATTAATTAGAGGTAGAAATTGTATTAAAGTTGCTAGATCAGTTGTTAAATTAGCAAATAAAATGATTGATCAAAATTTATTAACTGGGACTTATTGGTTTTCAATGTATACAATTTTTTTTTCAATTGCATGTTTAATTTATTATTATCATTTTGTTAATAATTCAACTGATTTAACCAGCGGATCAAATTATGCAGGAGTTTTATTTGATGATGACTTAGATATTGATATGATTAAAAATGATATTGAAATTGGTAAAAAAGTTTTAGATAATTTAAAAGGTTCTTCAAGTTCATCATTAAGAATTTATAATATTTTAAATAATTTATTTGAACAATTAAATAGAAGAACTGCGATAACTTCAAAAGGTATTTCAGATTTATTGGCTAATACTCCAAAAAGTAATTTACAATCTTCTCAAGTTAAAAATACCGTACTGAATTTTGATGTAATTAATAAATTTAATAGTCAATTTAAAGATAATAATACCATTAATAATACTAAAGATAATACCAATACTAGTAATATTAGTACTAATGGATCAAATGGTGATAGTAGTGGAGTAGAATCAGCATCAAATTCATTATTTTCACAAGATTTTTCAAATCAATTGAAGAATTTAAATTTAAAAGGTAAGAATAATATTAATAATAATTTTAAACAAGAACCTCAAGCTACCAATGAATATAATGCTTACCCAATGCGTGCAGTTCAATCAGAAGCAATCCCAATGAATGCAGGATTTGATCCTAGTGATCCATTAAGTTCACTTGATTTACCAAGACCTAATTCAACTTTGAATTTACCAACAACAACCACAACGAACAACGCCACAGATAATAATAATAGTAATAACAATAGTAACAATAACAATACAACAGTACATCCTAGTAATACTACAAAATTAGTAGATGATCCAACAAATTTTAAAAGTCCAGATTTTAGATCATATTCGGAAGTTTCAAATAGTTCAGATGATCAAAATCAACCTTATTTACCAGGGGTAATGGACAAATTAGATGCGGAAGTCTTCGGTAAATTGTTGCCTCCATATATGATGGGACAAGATGATCAAAGAAGAACAAGTTTTAATTTTGATAATATTTCTGATTTAATTGATGCGTCATTAGATCAAAATATGAATTTTGATTATAATAATCAACAATAAATAATATAATAGTAATAATAATATTAATATTAATTATAAGAATAATAATTCTGCTGTATTTACTTAGAGTGTAATTTATTTATTTAAAGTCATTTATGACTACCTAAATAGTTTTAATGTAATGATAATTTAAGTACTGTGGGATACTCTATGTGAGAAAATGCGATGCGATATCTCAGATTTTTCTTTTCTCATATTTAAATATAATAATGAATGTTGATAGAAGAAGGATTGTAGCTCCTGAAGGTATAGTACCTGTATTCCCTGAAACCATTAGTGGAAAGACCACTATCAAAAATGATGATGAGATTAAAAAAATGTTTATTAAAACTGGACTTATAAATAATGCAAATGGATCGTCATATATGGAAATTGATAATAATATAATACAAGTATCAGTTTTTGGACCTAGGCCAATAAGAGGATCATTTATTGATCAAGCATCAGTGTCAGTTGAATGTAAATTCTTATCCCACTTAAATCAACCAAATGATAAAATTTTTAATGATTTTGAAAAAAATTCAAATGGTACAATTAAAGTCAAACATGGTTTAACAAATATTGAACAAAAAATTTCTTCATATATTGAAACTGCAATTTTACCATCAATATTATTAAATAAATACCCCAAGTCTACTATTGATTTACATATTACAATTATTGAAAATAATACAACTTTATTAAATTTAATTAATTGGATAATAAATTGCTGTTCAATTGCATTAGTTGATTCTGGAATTGAATTAAAAGATATTGTTACAAGTGGACAAGTCAATTATAAGAAGATTAAAAGTGAAGATAATTCAATGAATGATGAAATCATAATTGTTGACCCCAATGAAAATAATGATGATGATGTTTTAGAAGTTTTAGTAAGTTTTATGAATTTGAAAAATGATGAAATTGTAGGGTTATGGATTGAAGGTTCAAATAATGATGATTTAGATAATGAAATTTTAAATAATTTGATAACTAAATGTAATGAAATGTCAAAAAAGATAAGAAGTAATATAAATGCTTTTTTACTTAGTCAGTAAGATGATACGGAGAGAGAAATTTAGAATTTAAAATTTCATATCTATTTTATTTTATAAGAAATATGTAGAATAATATATACACACATAGAGAACATATTCTTTTTAACTGTTGAAAATCCAAAAGATTTTGACATTTTTTATTTTTTTTCTTTTTATGGGGGTTATTTAGTTCAGAAAACTTCATCATCTTCATTTGATAATTCATCTAAAACTTTCTTCATATGAACAAGTTTTGAACTTAAATTTAAAATTGATAAATCTTCAGTATATAAGAAAATTTTTTCACTGATTTTAATATTTGTAGCATTTGAGATTATATTTGCAATAATCTTATAGGAATCTAAGAAATTATCAGATTTTTCAAACTTTTCAGAAATTGGTGAATTAATATTTTCAATCTTGATATCAACAAATTTATCAAAAATTTCAGATTTTAAAATTTTAGCAAATGATAAAATATCTTGAGTTGAATTTGGAACAGTTATTTTTGAAATTTTAATTTCAAATGGTTCAGAAATATATGCAACATCATGTTTACCATCTAAATGATATCTAAATTCATAGATTCCTTCTTCCCAAAATAATTTATTTCTTGAAAATGTAATTAAACCATTTGATTCATCTTTAACCCAATTCCATCTATTATTTGAACTAATTAAAGTTTTATATCTACTATAAGAAGTTTGAACAACTTTATATAATCCAATCCAATCTTTACCACTATGATTTTCTGGTGCTTTAAATTCAATTTTAATTGGTTCACCAATTTCAATAAATTTTAATAATTTATCATCAATGTCATTATATTTTAAATTTAAAATATTTAATTTATAATCACTATTTTCAAAATATAAATTTTGTGATAATTCATAAATATTTTGTGATGATAATTTTGTATTTGACTTTTTTAATTCTTTAACAATTTGATCGATAGTATCAGTTGCTGATGCCATAATTGATGATTTTCTTCTATGTTGTTTTAATAAATCATTTTTAACTTTTACAACTACATTACCATCACTATCATATTGAATGTCATCATCATCATGATTATTACTTAATCTTCTTTGAATTAGTTCAGGGATTAAATGTTTTTTAAAAGTTTTAGTAACACCAGAATCTTTTAAAACTTCATCTTTACCATATAATTTAATCATATGAAATTTTTCAATAAAATTAATTCTAATAAAATTATTTAAAACCCATAAACTACATAAAATTAAATTTTGAAAATTTGGAATAATTAAGCAAACTCCCATTATACCACAAACTCCAAAAATTTGTTCAGGATTATTTAAATATCTATAAACTCCAGCTTTTGTTAAATTTGATTTGTGAGGTAATTTAGATTTTGGAATGAAAAAATCACCATAAAACCAACCTAAATAACCAATTGAATGAATAATTGAAGTATTAATCCAAATATGAGTAAAAATTAATAATAAACCAATAAAAATTCTTAAATAATACCAATCATTAAAAATTAAATCAATTTTATCATATCCAGATAAATAAAAATAAAAATTTAAACCAAAAAATGATGAATAAGTTAAACTTATAAATGAATTATAAATAATGGCAAAATTATTTAAAGATTTTTCCAATGGGATATCATTTGAAATATAATATTTTGTAAAAGATTTATAATTACTTTGAATAAATAATAATAAATTAATTGAAAAACTTTCAAATAATTTAATTATGATAGTTAAAATGAATAAAAATTTAATTGAATCAATATTAATTTCAAATTCAGAATTTTTCAAAAATTCCAATGATTCATTATTAATTGATAATAAATCAATTATTGGTTTAAAATAATTATTAATTGAAAATTTAATAAAATCATTATTAAAAAAATTTAATTTAAAAGTTAATAAAGGAATTAAAATTGAATAAGTTAAAATTAAAAATAAATTAATTAAATCTGAACCTCTTAAAATATTAAAATTACTTAAACCAATCATTGGTTTAGCATTATCAAAATATTTTAAATCTTTTAATCTAATTAATTTACCAACATCAATTTCATTTGAAGAAGGACCATAAATTTTATCAATATGAGGATTTTCAATAAAATGTAAAAAAATCATTTGTAAAAAATGTCCAAAACAAGCTAAAATTAAAACTGTATAAGATTTGGCAATTAATGCAAATCCATAATAACCAATATAACCAACAGAATACATTGGATGAGGAACCATTTCAAAAACTCCATCAAAAATTAAATCTTCATTATTAATTTGTCTAAAGAAAAAATCCCCCCAATACCAAGCATAATCTTTAATTGTATTATGAGCATTAACTTTAACCCAATAATTAAATAAAATTAAAATAATACCAATTAAAATTCTTAAATAAATTAAAATTGAATTTTGTTGATTAAAATTAATTGATTGAAAATTATTATCAATTGAACAAACAATAAATAATCCAATAAAATTCATAAAATCACTCATTAAAATTAAATCAACAAATCTTCTAAAAATTAACCAAGTATTAAATTCAATTGGATAATTTTCAATTTTATAATTTTTACCCATTTGTGATTTAATTTCATATTTTAAAATTTTTGATAAAAAACTTTTATTTTCTTTATTAAAAATTTTATGATCTCTACTCCATTTAACTAATAAATTATTAATAGATTGTTGTTTTAAAACATAACCAATACCAAAATCATAACTTAATCTCCAAAAAATATAAAATCCAATGAAAAATTTAATTCTAATTGAATTATCAGGTATTAAAAATGCTGAAACAAAATTAATTGTTAAAATTAAAACAATTAACATTTCAAACATTGATTTTTTAATTGTTGGATCAAATAATGTTTTAACCATATCATGAGTTTGAGGAACTATAAAAGTTTCCCCGGAAAAGGTAATACCTTTAGCTCCAGTAATTGTATTTGACATCACTAACAACACAAACAGTAATTCTTGTCAGTAAATACCAACTTTCTACCAGTATGTGAAAAATTAGGGAAAGACTATTTTTGAAAAATTCAACTTTAAAAGATTGAAATTTAATCTATAACCAAAAGAATGAATAATCTATAACCAACTAAACGTTTGAAATTCCAACTTTAACCTAACTGTTTAACTTATTCCTTTCCAATTGAAAACAAAATAAAAATCAAACCGAAGTAGCTTCTAGAAAAAAAAAACCGTCGTCTCTTAAACCTTTCAAACAATTCGAAAATTTTTTCAAGAAAAAGTCTGGAGTATTTAAACTGATTAGATCAAACAAAATGCGATTTTGTTGGTAGATGCAATTGCGGCTAAATTATAGATTAACAGACATTAATTGGGTGGTGGTTATTGCAACACTAGAAATAACTATACGATTAATGGGTTAAGTTTAATTGATAGTAGAGTTAATGGGATCAACATATATTAGATTTCCAGTTGACCGTTTAGAGATATTTTAGAGACATTTTTGTGTAACTTTAAAATAAATTTTCAATTAACTATAAAAGACAGTGGTCGCGTGACTCTAAAAATGCATGTGAAAGTTTTGGTTTTTCGTCTCCTTTTCTCCCACAAAAAAATTTGCGATTGGATTTGAGATTTGACTGTGAGGAAGATCTTAAAGGGGATCAGGATCTTAAAAGGGATCAGGATCTTAAAGGGGATCAGGATCTTAAAATCTACGATTTGATAATGGAGCAGTATTGGAACCAGTATAACCATTATTTCTACCACCAAAGCCTCTGCCACCACGGCCACCACGGCCACCGAAACCTCTACCACCACGGCCACCACCATATCTTGAATGTTGACCACCACTTCTTCTATCATAAGCTAATAATTCGGGTGGGATAGTTTGTTTTGCTTCTCTCATAATTTTACATAAATCTCCACCTAAACTTTTATTACCTTCAGTGAAAAATGAAACTGCTGTACCAGTGGTACCAGCTCTACCAGTTCTACCAATTCTATGAACATAATCTTCAATATTACCTGGCATATCAAAATTAATAACGTATGAAATACCTTTAACATCTATAAATAGTTAGTATCCAAAAAAAAAGTTCCATTGATATTGAGTATTCATCTTCAATTGATGAATATCATTCAATATCCATATAATCACAGATTATAGAATTTTCAAATTTTCAAATTGTTAAATTTTTAAATCAAATTAAAAACAAATTAGGGATAGATATTATTTTCCAAGAGATAGAAAGTATATATTGAAGCATTACATATCCTAATATCATACTAAATTAATCAAGATTTTATTTCATAATTAATTGAAAAGTCATTTCCATTCATTCGCTCATTCACTCCCCCTGATCCCCTAAAATTGACTTTTACAAATAATTGGTACTTTAATCTTGATTTAAATTGTCAAATAATATAATATTTAAATGCTTCATATACTTTAATCTCTTAAATCCAAAAAAAAAAAGAAAAAAAATTAATTCTCCCATAATGGATAAAAAAAAAATCAAAAGAAAAAAAAGTAAAAAAAAATCTCTTCTCTTTATAAAAACAGTTACAAGACTTGAATCAAGATCTTATGAAAAAACTGTTTAAAATTTATTCCTCAAAAGCTTTAGTATAATGAAATCGAGGAAAAACTCTCGAAAAGCTTTCATCAAAAGAATAAATAAATTGTTGTAGTTTAAAATAAAAACAATAATACAACACTAAGAATATCGATCTAATTGAGGTTCGTATCCAACTAATCTCAAAAAGAAAGTAAAATAATTTTTAATTTTTCCTTTCAATTTTCATCTATGCCTAATAAGTTAGTAAATTAAGAGTATGGAGTCAATCTGGACCAGCAGACTTAATCACACACCCTTCATTTAAAAATTAATTAATAAATTAATTTAAAAATAATAATAAATAATAAATAAATAAAATAAAATTGTTTACATACCAATACCTCTTGCAGCAACATCAGTTGCAACCATAATTGGAGAATTACCAGTTCTAAATTCATTTAAAACCCAGTCTCTTTCTTGTTGTTGTTTATCACCATGAATGGCTAAAGCAGGCCAACCATCAGATCTTAAATAACTTGTAATATCATCACATGTTCTTTTAGTTGAAGCAAAAATTAAAACTTTAGCAGTTTTATCAGCAGTGGCAACTTCTAAATGTTTAATTAATCTATCTCTTTTTTCATAATCATTAATAACTTCAACTAATTGAGTAATAGTATGAGAAGCAGCTAATTCTAATGAACCAATAGTAACTTGAATTGGATCATTTAAATAATCTCTAGTTAAATTTTGAACTTCTTTTGGCCAAGTTGCAGACCACATTAAAGTTTGTCTATCAGGTCTAATTTGATCAACAATTTTTCTAATTTGTGGTTCAAAACCCATATCTAACATTCTATCAGCTTCATCTAAAACTAAATAAGTAACTCTTTTTAAATTAGTTTTACCAGTTTCTAACATATCAATTAATCTACCAGGAGTAGCAATACAAATTTCTGAACCTCTTGCTAAATCTCTAATTTGTTGACCTTTTGGAGCACCACCATAAATACAAGTATTTCTAATTCTTGAAGATTTACCAAATTTTGAACATTCAGTTTGAATTTGAACTGCTAATTCTCTTGTTGGTGCTAAAACTAAAACAATTGGTCCATCACCAGGTTTTAAAATTGGTTGAGCATTAATATGAACGATTCCTGGTAAACAATAAGATAAAGTTTTACCAGAACCAGTAGCAGCAATACCAATCATATCTCTACCACTTAAAGCCATTGGCCAACCTTGACATTGAATTGCAGTTGGTTTTGGGAATCCCTGATTTTTAACTTCATCTAAAACATAACTTGGGAAACCAGATTCATCAAAACTAGTAATTGGATGAGGAATATCACTACCAACAACTTTCATATCATTTTCTTTTCTAAATGAAAGAATTTCATTATCAGTTCTTGCAGCAACTGATGGATGTTCTTGATAAAAATTTTTTTCAAATTTTGGTAAACTTTCTAAATCCCATTCTGGAGTAGCTAATTCAACTCTTTCAAATCCACCACCATTTCTACCACCTCCAAAACCTCTACCACCACCATTTCTATCACCTCCAAAACCTCTACCACCATTTCTATCACCACCTCTATTATAACCTCTATCACCACCACCAAAACCTCTATCACCACTTCTATTGTTGTTGTTGTAACCTCTGTCTCCGCCTCTATTGTTGTAGCCTCTATCACCACCGTTGTTGTTGTAACCTCCGTTGTTGTATCCGTAATCTGACATGTTATCTATCGATGTAATAATAATAATACAAAAAAAATTTTTTCCTTCTGTGAGAAATGAGGATTTTAAAGAGATGAGTTAGATGTGAGGGGCACGTGATTAAAAAGAAATTATTAAAAAGAAATAGAAGTGATTGAAAGTAAGTCTATTCAGTTGAGACAACTAGTCAATTGCCCTTAGTGTTACCTACTTATAAGACTACTTGATAGAGGGTTAACATTAACACAGTTTATTTAGTGTTAGGGGCCAGATCTAAAAGTTAAAATAATTCTATATTACAGTCCATCTCACTATACTCTCACTATACTCTCACTATATACTCTCACTATATACTCTCATACTGTCACCTCATCTCTTATTAATAATGTTTTTTAACTAACTACTAAAGACTATTATTGATTTAATTGATTGCATCAGTGAATTTTTCTTCAATGACATTACATAACTCCGATAAATTATCTAACCCTAAATGTAAAGCTTCAACAGCAGTTATATTACCATAAGTTTGAATTCTTAAATTTAATTTATTTTCTGATGGATGTGGTATGGAATAACCACAAAATTCAACTTCTGGGTTTTTCATTATAATGTATCTTAACGCATTCCCTAAGGTATGATCTTCATCAATTACTTGAAATGATGCTGATGTACCATCTTCTGATGATCCTGGTAATAATTTTATTTTATCTAAATCATAAATTGGTTCTTCTTCCATTTGAACGTCAGCCATTTTTTTACCCTGTTTCTATACTCTTTCTTATATACTCTTTCTTAGATAATATCTATCGTTTCGATATTTGGACTTTTAATTGTTTTTATATGCTATTAATCTTGTGGGACCTTTTAAATTCCTTTTGTGTTAGAGCCTAAATGGTTGATGAGGTAAAATTTTTTTAGTGGTTACTTTTTTTAGTGGTTCGCGTTTACAGATATATTTGAGATCAATCCTCAAAGGTTTTTCAATTAGAGGTTAAAAGACTAGACTAACTGGTTGTTCAATTGCATTCTTGGGTGCTTTTCCAATCTAATTTATTCATTTATTCATTTATTTCGTTCACTTCTGCTTCACGGTTGCTTTGTCATTCACTTCCCAAAGATTTGGTTGGAAAAAAAGTTAAATTTCGTTTGTTTTTGAATTTTGGATTTGATTTAAAATTTGGATTTGATTTGAATTTTCCAATCTTGATTTGGTTTTAACGTTTTCATCCCCCATTTTAAAGACAATTGATAGCATTGGCATATTCATAGAATATTTACCCTAGAAATAATAGAATTTGGAAATATAGATTGAACTTAGAGAATAGAAATTTACAAAAAGTGGAAGAGAGAATGACTGAAGATTTAACTCAACCCATTTCTGAATCTTATCTTCACTTATCACAAGATATCGATGATAGTGATTCATCAATTAATAATAATAATAATTCAATTGATACTAATAAAATGATAAATTTAGCAAAACAATATGATAAACAAAATCAAAATATTGATAGTGATGAAGAAATTCCAAAAAATTATAATTATAATGAGTTTCAAATTAACAATCAAAGAACTAATAAACATGTTGAACCAAAAATTAACAATCCAACGATTAATCCAGAGATTAATCCGAAAATGAGTCCAAACTATGATCATGCTAATAATGATAGTGATAGTGAAATTGAAAAATTAAGCGAAAATTTTAATGATTTTGAAATTAATGATGATACCGAAATTGATTTAATTGATGGTTTAAAACTTCATCAATCAACTCCAATAATTAATAAAATTAAAACAAATAATTTATATAAACCAAAATTAACAATTGAAGAATTAGCATTGATTATTCAACCATTATTAAAGGAAGAATTTAAAGATATGAAAAATTCAATTAAAGAAATAATTAAAGATGGAATTAAAGATCAAAAAGTGGATTTGCATTTGGAAATGGAGACACCAAGAGAAGATATTGGAAGAAATGCAGATGATGTTGTTAAAAAGGGAGATTTTAGTGAAAGTGAGAATGAAAATGAATTAATAGATAATAAAATTGAAGATTCTCCAATTACAACTCCACCAAATTCTTCAGAAACTAATGATTTAATGAAATACTTAAACAATTCAATGTCTAATAGATCTAATCTTAGAGATGTTGATCCACAACATCAACAAACACGTCATATTGGTGGTAGTAGTCGTGGTACTAGTTCCGGTTCCAGTTCCAGTGAAGAAATTAAATTTTTGAAACAACAAATTAAAAATTTAAGTAATTTTAATGAAAAATTAAAATTAGAAAATTCAAAATTACTTAATAATAATGAAATAATTAAAAATTTTAAAAATTCAAATAATCAACTAAATATCAAATTAAATGAAAGTAAAAAATATAATCAAGAATTATTAAATGAAATTAATTTTTTGAAGAATAATAAAGAAATTGAAATTAATAAATTACTTTATAAAATTGAAAAAATTAATAAAGAAGAAATTGGAAATAAGTCACTTTTAATTAATACTAATAAAATTGATAAAAATTTTAAGAAATATTATGAAAAATTAAATTTAAACAAAATTGATAAATTAAGTAAAATTGAAATGTCAAATTTAATTAAAAATATTTTATTAACTTTATTAATTAATTTTGATAATTTACCAAATAATTTAATTAAATTATCAAAATTTTTAAAAATTTCAAATAAATTTATTGATAAAATTCATAATTTAATTTATGAAAATAGTTTAAATCCAATTTTTTTAATAAATAATGATTATGATGATGAAAATGGGAATAATAATAATAATAACGAAAATAATGAAGGTAAATTTAAGGGTGAGTTTAATAATGAATTTAATGAACAAGAATTAAATGATTATCAAGGTTGTTTAAATGATATGTTAGTATTAGTTAAACAGTTTATAGATAAATAAATATTTAGTGAATTTTGATTTTAACTTGATGTAGATAAAAAACAAGAAAATTTATCCATATGCCCTTCCTTTTGTGATTGTTCATTGTTGATAAATATGTTGAAAGGAAAACAAAATTTCTAATCTCAGAGAAGAAACTATAAATTAAATATTGCATGGTGGTCTATTAACTTCTATAGATATGACTAACAGGAAACTAGAGAGAAAAAAATGGGTCTTATAGTCACACATAGGTTGATCTAATTGATCTGCGTGTTTCTATATTTGGATTTCTTATTTGTAAAAAAGGTGTAGTATTATCCTTGTATAGTTTGACTTAATCAAAATATGATAAATAAGATGTCTTTTTTAGTTGACTTAGGTGAAACTAATTATAAAGAGATTACTAGTAGCTAAGTAAATTTTAGATCATTATTGTATCAATTTTAACTGATCCTCTAAGAAAACCTCATCATTTACTTCAGTTGTTAAACATTTAGAAACTATTGAAATGGTTTTTCTTTGCTATACCAGAAAGTAAGGGAATAAAGAAAAAGAGTTTTAGAGAATGAAACAACTAGTTTGACTCTTTTTGGCTCTTTTTGGCTCTTTTTGGCTCTTTCTGGCTTTTTTAATAGGGTTCACATAGTAAAAAAAGTGATTTCTCAAAATGGTTTGTCAATAGATGGGTAAAGAGAGATTAAATTATCCACATTCTATCAAGATAATTGTATAAGTGACTTTAATTAATCGGTGTAAATGGAAATGAAAAAAATAGGTAGAAATGGGTAGAAATGTTGCCGAAGTAAGTTGTGCAAAAATCACCAAATGGTCTAAAAAACCCTAAAAAAATCAGTGAAAAAATATATATACATATATGTCTGGAGATAGTCATTGATAAATTTACTGTAGAACCCTCGTATAAAAATAAACTAATTATATTTATATTTATATTTATATATATATATAAATATCAAAATTCAATTAAAAATTTGCAGCCTATTTTTAATATACTATGCATTTACCGCAGTAAACATGATTGAAAACTCCGAATGATCCCCCAATTCCTAAAAATGCCCAATGGGAACAGAAATGGTTAACTCTTAAGATAATTAGTAATATCATACTCTCACATTAACCACACCAGCAATAGAACTACATAACTGGATATACATAAAGTTAGTTATGTATAAATAGTTATAAATATCTTTAAAAAGAAAGTGTGAAGTGAGATTTCTTATCAGTGAGAAAGGGATCGTTAACGGTAATAGAGAGCACATAGTTAAGAACCAGTAGATTGAGTATTAACTTAGATAGAAGTACAGTACATAGTACAGAGTATACCACTAGATAGTTACACACATATAGTTATACACATATAGCTACACGCATATAGTTATACACATAGTTATACACACCAAGATATACACTGTTACAGTAAATACTACATAGTTAAAGGGCATTTTTACGTAAGGTTATATTTGATTATCACCAGAATTTCATCATTCAAAAAAGTGAGAAACCTCAAAAAATTAAATTTCTAATAGCAATAGTTTGAAATTATAACAACAACGGAGATTATAAACAATTAACTTTATATTATAACCATCAATCGAATAATATATACACAATTGCTTTAATTATTAATAATTGTACTTGAGTTCACATTAATTTAGTTTTTTTTTTCAACTGATTTTTAAATAACAGCTGCTCACTTTCCCCCATTTTTTTTTTTTTTAAATAAGGATTTTTAGAAATAAGAGATATGGTTAAATCAGCTATTTCATCAAGACAGAATTATAAAAATTCAAATAAATCAAATAATAATTTTGATAATTATGATCTAAATCAAAAACAACCTCATCATCATGCAATTAATACAAATTCAAATGTTTTATTTAATAATAATGTTAATTCCAATAATTCATTAAATTCATTGAATCCTAATACAAATTTCAATAATCTTGGGATTGCAAATCCCATAACTGGTTCAATATCAGCAATTAGTAATCCAACTTCTTTAGGTCCAAATTTAGGTGGGAATCCAATTGGTGAAGGTATTATTCATAATATTAATAATGTTAATAATGTTAATCATGTTAATAGTGGTAATAATCTCGGTAACCCTGGCTCTGGTTCCGGTAGTTCAGGTGCTGGTTCTAATGGTAGACAAGATCTGTTGGGGACTTTATTAAATAATTATACAACAAATTTTAATAATTCAGGTTATTCAACTAATCAATCAATTAGTGGATTAGCAGGTAATGGTGGTATGGGTAGTATAAGTGGTATAAACAATTTAAATGGTTTAAATAGTAATGTTCAACCTCATTTACCAATGCAACAACAACAACAACAACCTCATTTGATAGGAAATAAACAACAACAACAGCAGCAACAACAACAGGGACAAGGTCAACCAAGAAATTCCCAACAAGTTAGGTTTGATTCAATTTCATTACCACCATTAAGTACCAATCAATTAAAAAATGATGAACCAGCTGGATCTGGAACATCAAATAACTTAAATTCTAGATCAAATAGTATTTTCAATTATGTTCAATTCCCACCATCAAATCATAATTCAATTCTGGGAGATTTAAATCAAAGATCAATTAATGGTAATCCAACATCATCGAGACAAATGTCAAATTTAGATCCATTAATTATGCAAGATCTTGAGAATTTTTTAAATAATTCAAATAATTTACCTGCTTATATTCAATCAAGATCGAACCTGCAAGATAATAATAATAGTAAAAATACCAAGTCAAAGAATAATTCAATTGATTTATCCAATTGGGAAAATTTCAGCAATTTTAATCAATCGAATAGTTCAAATAGTTCAAATAATAATAATGGGAATGGAAATAATAATAATGGTAATATGAGTAATTCAAATTCATTTAGTGGTAGTTTAAGTAATTTATTACAAGGTATAAACAATGTAGTTGATTTGAATAGTATGTCAGTTGAACAAAGAAGAGATTCAGTTATAAAATTTGTTAATGATCCTCAAAGTATGCAATATTTACAACAATACATAATTAATAACAATAACAACAATATTAATAATGTTAGTGGTGGAGTTGGTGGTGATAAAAAGGCAAATTTAAGACAAGATATGTTTAAAGATGATGAAAAAAATCATAACAATAGTAATAATAATTTAAAACCTTCCAAAGCGCCATTATCACCAACATCATCATTATCATCAAAATCTGAATTAAAGCAATCAATTAGTGGACCACCTCAATCACCTAAAACTTCCCCTAATTATTCAATACCAACGATTTCTTCAAATATTTCAAATTCAAATAATCCGAAATTTTATAATAATAATAATTCTTTGACTGGTTCAAATTATTATAATAATTATCAACAATACCCAAATCCTATCCCCAATCAAGGTTCACACTATATTGCTCCTTCTTATACAACAAGTCAAAAGTCACCAGGTAAAAATAGTACTAATAGTAGTAATGCTGGTACTGGTAATGATTTAGGTAGCCCAAAAAGAAGAATTCCAGTCAAAGCAGCTAAAATTTTAACTGAAGAAAATGTTGATCATTTACCACCGCCAATTCAAAGTAAGGAAAGTGAAAAACCAGTATTGGGAGCAACAAAAATTGATCAATTAATGTTGGTAATTCAAGCAAGAGATTCAAATAATGGTAATGATGTTAAATATACTACAACTAAAGATGGTACAATAATTGGAGATATTGAACCACAACATTTAGTTGGAGGAGTTGAAAAACAAAGACTAGAAGAAGAAAATGAAGAAGAAAATGATGAAGAAATTGATGAATCAGATGGTAGAAAGAAAAGGAAAAGGAAAACTCCACAATGTCCATATTGTCAAAAATATTTTGCGCAATTAACTCAATTAGAAGTTCATGTTAGATCTCATATTGGTTATAAACCATTTGAATGTAGTTACTGTCATAAAAGATTTACTCAAGGTGGTAATTTAACAACTCATCTTAGATTACATACTGGTGAAAAACCATTTAGTTGTGATATTTGTAATAGATCTTTTAGTAGAAAGGGCAATTTAGCAGCTCATAGATTAACTCATGATAATTTAAAACCATTTGATTGTAGATTAGATAATTGTGATAAATCTTTTACTCAATTAGGTAATTTAAAATCCCATCAAAATAAATTTCATTTAGAAACTTTAAATACTTTAACAACCAAATTAACTGAATTATCAGCAATTGAAATTAATCAATTACCAATTCAAGAACAAGAATTATTAAATTATTTTAAAAATTTATATAAAAATTCAAATAAAGGTATTAAAGGTAGAGGTAAAGCTAAAAGATCCGATGATGATGATCCAAATGATTCATCTCCAAGATCTTCAACTTCACAGTCAACATCAAATCATCAATCTTCTAATACCCAGGGGAATATCGGAAATCAAGGAAATCAAGGGAATAAAACAAGTTCAAATCCACCAAATTCATTAAATAATAGTTTAATCGATCCAATGAATATGAATTCAAGTCAAAGTACTGGTAGATTAGATAGTTATGGTCAAGTTTTCATGAATAATAATTATGATTTAAATTATCAAAATTAGAAATTAGTGTAGTTTTATAATGAATAATATGATTAGAGAGTGTAATAAAGTCCTCTCAATCTCGTTCTTAGTCCTGGTCTCAATCTCACTTTTAAGTTTCTGTTGATAGTTGACACGGAAGATATCTATTTAATTATTCGCGACAGATTTCATTTTTTTTCTTTTCACATACAATTCCCTTGATTTATGAATTTTCTATCCAAGACATTTAGTACCTTAACTGGTTCTTCGATACCTTATACTTTCAAAGATAAACTTGAAGATACCAGTAGTATCTGGACCATATATGAAGGGGTTAACCCTAAAGATAATAATGATATAACAATATTTGAAATGAATTTAAAAGATCCAATGATTTTACAAATGAATTTTGATCAATTAGCTAGAAATTCATTTAAAAAACTGAAATTAATTAAATTCCCGGAATTAATTACAATTATTGATTTTATTGAAAATGATAATTATCTTTATATTATTACTGAATATGTTTTACCATTGAAAAAATATCTTTCAGCTAATAAAATTAATAAAGATTGTAAAATATTAGGTATTTATAATATTGCTAAAAGTTTAGAATTTTTAAATATAAAATGTTCAAATTTACATGGGAATATTAATATTGGTTCTATATTTGTTAATAAAGAAAGTGATTGGAAATTATTTGGTTTTGAATTATTAACTAATTTACAATCAGATCCTGATCAACCAATTTATAGATTATCAAATTTTTACCCTAATTTTAAACTTTCATCACCACCAGATGTAGCTAATAATGGGGTTGAATCAATTAGATCATTCCCAATTAAATTTGATTCTTATTGTTTTGGTAAATTAATTGAAGAATTAATTAATTATTATAATCATGATCAAAAAAAGAATAATCTTGAAAAGATAAATGGTAGTGAGGTTAATGATAAACAATTTTCAAATTTAATTAAAAGATTAACTAACCCTAAAGCCAATTTAAGAATTACAATTGATAGATTTTTAATTGATGGTAAAGAAATTTTTGAAAATAATTTTTTAATTGAATTTAATCAAGATTTAAAAGATTTAAAATTTAAAAATAATGGTGAAAAATTAGATTATTTTAAATATAATTTATCAAATTATTTTGAAAACCAAGCTGATGATGAAAAAGATTTAAAATTCCCCACTGGATTTTTAGAAAATAAATTATTACCTGAATTAATTTTACAATATAATTTAATTGAAAAATTTAAACCAACAGTTAATTCAACTAATGAAGATATTCAAAAAAACCAAGAAAGTTTAACAATATTATTAAATTATATTTTAAAATTTGGAATATCATTAGATACTAAAAATTTTGATAAATTAATTAAACCAATAATTTTTAAAAGTTTTAATTCAACTGATAGATCAATTAGATTAATATTATTAAATCATTTAAAAAATTTTGAAAAAAATTTAAATGAATCAGATATTCAATCAAAAATTTTTTATAATTTAATTAGTGGTTTCCAAGATACAAATTTTATGATTAGAGAGACCACACTAAATTCAATTAATTTAATTATTGATAAAATTTCACAAAAACAAATTAATCAAGATTTATTAAAAATTTTAGCAAAATCTCAAATGGACCCCAAACCATCAATTAGAGTAAATACTTTAATTTTAATTATCAAGATTAGTTCAAAAATTTACAAAAATTCAAAAAACAATGTTTTAATTACTGCATTATCAAAATCTTTAAAAGATTCTTTTATACCATGTAAAATGATTTCATTATCAGGTTTTGAAAAATTAATTGATGAATTTTCTTTAGAAGAAATTTGTACTAAAATTTTAGGTCAATTAGCAATATCTTTAATGGATAAAGATTCTTTTAAAGTTAGAAATGAAGCAAAAAGAGTTTTCCAATTATATTTTAATTCTGTTGAAGCTCATTCTTCAAATTTACCTGAAACTGAACCTGACGAAGAATTTGAGGAAAGAGAATTTTTCAAAAAATTTGCTCCAAATATTGAATCAAACGATTCAAAAAAATTAATTGACCAAACCAACAACAACAGTTCTAATAATGGTTCAAATTCAAATTTTTCATTTGGTTGGAATGTAGTTAATAAATTAATTTCAAATTCTTCCATAGAGGGTCAATTGAATAAAGATTTTAATAATTCAACTCCGGATTTAACTCGTGAAACTTCACCTGCTTTAGAAAGATTATCATTAAATGGAAGTAATAGTAATCTTGGGAATACTCAAACTAAAACTAACTATAACAACAATAGCAACAACAATAATAATAATAAAAATTCATGGGATGTTGAGGAAGATTTTGATGATTTTGATGATGGTTGGGGAAACGACGGAGAAGAAGAATTTGAAACCAAAAAACTGATACCCAAGGTGATTAAAAGGGAACCAATTACTCAAAGGGTTCAACCGAAACCTCATCCACAAACAAGGAAATCAAGTAGTCTTAAACTTGGTAAAGATAAGAAACCTCCTGGTTCAACATTGAAATTAAATTTAAAAGTTGAAGAAGAAGGGGAAGATTCTTGGGGTGGTTCTGATGATTGGTAAATGAACAACTTATAGTATAGTGTTGATGAAATAATGAATGTACCAACAAAAAATGAGATAAAATCAACTACGGGACTTAATATTAATAACTAACAATTACATGTAGATCTTAAATAGGAAATATATTCTAATCTCATCCTGTCATTCTAAATTTTATGTTCCAGATTGACATTCTTATAAATCATAGGGCACAGATAATGAGATTCTATTTGAGTCGCTTATTTAGGGTTGTAATTCTTTTTTTTCTTTCATGTTATATAGCTTTTTATTGGGTCTTGATTATAAGAATCAGTTGATAAGTATATTGACCATGTCACATACAAATACGAATATAAAGAAGCACTACTAACACTAAGCCCAATATCAAAGCCATGACTATTTAAGTCTAAATAATAACTAGGTCTTCTCAACTTGATATCAGTGAAGCTTATAATCAGAACTTGAAAAATTTATTGATGAAATGATAGATTGGTACTAATAATTTCTATTTTCATTAGGTTGAACTGATAGTTCAACTCCTTTGACTCTTGAAACATCGAGCCTGAAATATTGTTAAATGGAGTGCCAATTGATTCTAGTAATGACTAAACTAAGTGATAAAACAATTCTTGGAGGATTGAAGACTTTGAAGACTTTGATGATTGGATGTTGGTTGTTGTCAAGATGAACATCACGACTCTGAATACTCTGAATATGATAAGAGTAACACCTAAGATCTGAACTGAGTCAAATAAGAGCCAGTTAGTCAAAGGGTTCAATCAATTTATGAAATCGTAGTTAGTCTCAGACTTGGCAAGAAGATAAGAAAAAACCTGGTTGAAGATAATAATAAAAAAAGCTAATTTGATGGCTTGAACTACAAGAAGAAACCAAGAAGATTGTTGGAGTGGCTCATTTAGGGGAAGCGAAAAGGTGGATTAGCTAGGCTGATCTATATGTTCATTTTTTACTCCACAATTACGTGGAGACAAATGAAAATCAACCCAATGAAAATGTAATGATATTTGTGGGTATGTTTAGGGAAACTGGTGATAATTTCAGGTAATCCCCATAACTTGATGGACATCCAGAAGAGGGAAAGAGAGAAAGAGGAAAAGTGCACAAAAGTGGGAAGAATACAAAGAGAAGAAGAAACAGGAAAACAGATTATTACGGTAGAAATGAAATTTCCCGTAATAAATCAATATTTTTTCAAATCTGATCCAAAAAGCTAAGTCGATTAATGATTTTTTGATTAAAAAGATATTATCATCGATATCTCTATTGTATTGAATACGAATGAATGGCTCTGAGATAAAATAAAACGAAAAACAAAATAAGAAAAAATAAAAATTCTGTATGGTGAATGAGCCTTATTAGATCTGTTGATATGACTTACATAACCATTATTTAGTTATTAAATTGGCCATAATAACAAATGGCTATTATTTTTATCAGTTAGTTTTCAAGATTTTAACCCTTTGTAATGTGGAAAAGGGTTGCAAAATTAACCGGGATTGTTTTTAATGCATCATGCACAAATTAGCGTTTTTGTTCAATTTTCATACAATTTTTTAGTGTTGTTTAAATATTTAAGGTATTTTATATTTTGTCCATCTTTAAAAGGTTTTTTCCATCGTCAATGAAAGAGAAAAAGTGACGTTTAGGCTTTATGACGGTTTTACTGGCGATAACAAACTTTCTACCTTCTATTGAACCTTTTTTTAGTTTTTTATAACCGTATATTTGAAGAGATAAGCATTAAGCAGATAGCTTAGCAAACAAAAGACAAAATAACAAGCTTTTAGCATTAGAATTGTAAAAATAAAAACAAAAAGAGTTACAAGAAATATAGAGTGTCAAAAATATCAAGAATTTGCAAGGATAACCTTAAAAGAATCCCATACCAAGAATTTTTTGTTAGAAAACCATAACGAAAGAGGACAAAATTGTTTCACAATTCAACTACAGTTTCCCAATTATTTTCCAAATTATTTTCCTCATTTTTCCTCTGTATATTTTAACTCATTTCCCAATAATAATGCCCCTTGCTTGTATCAGTTCGCTGATCTCAAACAATTCCTTCGTTTTTTGTGCGTTGACATAATTTTTTATTTTCTTAATTTAAAATACTAGGATAATCATCAGGCGTTAAGAGATCGTCAGAATTAATTTGTAGTTATAATATTGAATCAAATCAATATTGGGGGGTTATAATCAAATATTAAACTTTTCTATTAACAATGTCTTTTTTGGTTACAATTTTTCTGTTTTATCAATATTTCCTTATCAGTAGTTAATTGAACAAAAATCTTTTATCTTGCCTATTTTCTCATCGCTGAATTTTGGAGCCGTACGAAGGATGGACGCAAAAGTTAGGTGCGCTCCCAGCACCAAATGACACGACTCAAAATTTCAAAAACTCAACCGAAATTTCGATTCAGTTTCTTGAAGAGCTTTCCAGCTCTGGAAATTATGAATTAAAAAATGATTTTTAGTTTAGAGTAGGTTTTTTTAAGTAAGCAGAATTATATATTTTTTTTCCTTAGAGTGTTTTATTTTTTTTTTTTAATTAGTATTCCTCAGTTCAAATTTCTAACTAACTCTACTTTAAGCATTTTATTCATATTTCCTTTGTTGTCTCTTAGTAATACTTCGCCCTTTCAAAAAGTTTCCAAATTCTTCAATGTCAAAGTCCCAAGCATTTTTTTCTTCGCCAATTTGTTTCTTAACTATGGTTCTCTTTTTAGATGCAAAAAAGCTTAACTGTGCTGAGAATTATCATTTTTTACTTCACAAGTTCCTTTTATGATTTTTTAATTTCTTGGTAAGCTTTTAGTTTTTGTCTTGTGCATTATCTCGACCTAGAAGCCTTATCAGTCTTCATATTTTAAAGTGTTCTTGATGCTCTGATTGCAATTCGATCTGTATAAATATTTGTAAAACTTCCCGTTGTTCTGATTTTCTTATATTCTTTTATCAGGCGCAATTTTTTTTTCGCAGCCATTATTGAAATCTATATATATTATATATAAGGTATATATTATTATTTATAGGGATGTCAGAAGAGAAAAATCAATTAGCTATCACCAGTGTAGTGACTAGCAACTTGGATGCTAACCAAATAGATCTCCAAGCAGTTGCATCAAATCCAATTTCTATTGGTGATGTTGGTACAAGTTTAACAGCTGAACAAAAATTCTTTATATTGAAAAGATTAAGTTATGAAGGTTTAGTTTCCTTAGAAGATTTACCAATTGGTGCAACTTTTATGATTGAACAAATTGAAAAAATGAATGATGCCACGGCTGCAGAATTATTAAAAAATGTTGTTGAAGAGCACGATGAAGATGTTAATTTTCCAACTGAAGATATGAATTTAATTAAAAAATTACTTGAAGCGGCACCATCAGATTTAAATGGTAATTCAAATGTTAATACTAAATTAGATTCAAATTTTATTAGTGAAAAGAAAGTTGATTCTGATGGGGTTAGAGAAATGGATGCTGATGATAGTAGCTCATTAGAAGCTAATTCTGCGAATTATTATGATGTTGTTGATTGGTCTTTACAAACTAGAATTGAAGCTTGTCTAATTGAATTTCATTCTCCTTATCCAGAAATAAGATCTGTTACTGATTGTTATGATGACCCTTCATTACATGTTGAAACTCCTAGAGTTTATCTTTTAGGTTTAATTTGGACTGCTGTTGGTGCTTTCATTAATCAATTCTTTGCTGAAAGACAACCATCCATTTCATTACCAGCTTCAGTTGTTCAATTATTATTATATCCATCAGGTTTATTAATGGCTGCTATTATGCCAAAATGGAAATTTAAAGTTTGGAAATATACTATTGATTTAAATCCTGGTCCATGGAATCACAAGGAACAAATGTTAACTACTATCTTTTATTCAGTTTCTGCTGGTACTCCTTATGTCTCTTACAATATCCATGTTCAATTAATGGAAAGATTTTATAATAATCAATGGGCTGATTTTGGTTATCAAACATTATTAATTTTAGCTACTAATTTTATGGGATTCGGTTTTGCTGGTATTATGAGAAAATTCACAATTTATCCAATTAAAGCTTTATGGCCATCAGTTTTACCAACATTAGCTTTAAATGCGGCATTAATGAAACCTGAAAGAAAGGAAAATATCAATGGTTGGAAATGGTCAAGATATACGTTCTTTTTCATCTTTTTAACGATTTCATTTTTCTATAATTGGATTCCATATTATTTATTCCAAGCATTATCAGTCTTTAATTGGATGACTTGGATTAAACCAGATAACTTCAATTTAGCAGCTATAACTGGAACTAATTATGGTTTAGGTCTTAACCCAATCCCAACCTTTGATTGGAATGTTTTAAATTTCAATGGTGCTTTAACTATCCCATTTTATTCTCAAATGAATCAATATATTGGTACTTTTATTGGATTTTTTATTGTTGTTGGTATTTATTGGACTAATAATAACTGGTCAGCTTATCTTCCAATCAATTCATCATCATTATTCACTCAACAAGGGGTTCGTTATGATGTTAAAGCTATCGTTGATGATAAATCATTATTTGATCCTGTTAAATATAATGAAGTTGGCCCTCCATATTATGCGGCAGCCAATTTATTAGTTTATGGTGCATTCTTTGCTTTATATCCATTTGCTATTATTTATGAATGTTTTATGAATTGGAAACCAATGTGGGAAGCATTAAAACATTTGGGTAAATCAGTTAAAAATTTTAGAAGATCAACTTTTGAAGGTTTTAATGATCCTCATACTAGAATGATGAGACATTATAAAGAAGTTCCAGATTGGTGTTTCTTATGTGTTTTAGTAATATCAATTGTTTTCGCTATTGTTTGTGTTCAAATTTATCCTGCTCAAACTCCAGTTTGGGGTATTTTCTTTACTGTTGTCATTAATTTCTGTTTCTTAATACCATTAACTGCAGTTTATTCTACCACCGGTTTCCAATTTGGTCTTAATGTATTAGTTGAATTAATTGTTGGTTATGCCTTACCAGGTAATGGGTTAGCCTTAAATTTCTTAAAAGCTTTAGGTTATAATATTAATGGACAAGCCCAAAATTATATTTCAGATCAAAAAATGGGTCATTATGCTAAAATCCCACCAAGAGCTATGTTCAGATGTCAAATGTTATCAGTTTTCGTTGCATCATTTGTTGCTTTAGGAGTTATGAATTTCCAAATTAATAATGTTGAAAATTATTGTGAACCATTCCAAAAACAAAAATTCACTTGTCCAAATTCAACGGTCTTTTATAATGCTTCAATCTTTTGGGGGGTTATTGGTCCAAAGAAAGGTTTTGGTGTTTACCCAATTTTACAATATTGTTTCTTAATGGGTGCATTATTACCAATTCCATGTATCTTATTTAAAAAATATGGTCCACAAAGAATTGCTAAGTATTTCCAACCTACTTTAATTATTGGTGGTATGTTACAATATGCTCCTTATAATTTATCTTACCTTACTGGTGGTGTTTATTTATCAGCCGCATTTATGTATTATATTAAAAAAAAATACTTAACTTGGTGGGAAAAATATAATTATGTTTTAACTGGTGCAATGGATGCTGGTGTTGCCTTTAGTGCAATTATTATTTTCTTTGCTGTTGTTTATAAAGATCATTCAATTATTTGGTGGGGTAACAATGTTCCTTGGACTGGTATTGAAGGTGGTGAAGGAAGACAATCAAGATTAAATGCTTCATTAGCTGAAGATGGTTATTTTGGTGTTAGAGTTGGTAATTATCCATAGGAAATTTAAAAACCAACCACGCTGATATAATAATTACTACGTTGATTTAATTCTTTTGGGGGCTGTTACCATTCTAGTATTTTTTTTCAAAAGATAAGTGAAATCAATATTGCCCCCTAATTTATTTTAATTTTTAATTGACTTATATAGAGTAAAACATGCGATTAATTTAACTTTAAACTTTCTCATTTTACTCTTTTGAACATTGAAAGCCTTTATTGGCATCTATTGAAAGCTTATATTTCATATACTATTATAATTTGACAGATCCTTTAAAATCTTTTAGATCAGGCATTAAATGGTATCTGTCAACCCCATACACATTTTTAAAAATAGATTCTGGTAAATAATTTACGGGATCTTTCTTACATGGAGAGCTATTAGAAAAAAGAAAATTTTGGTATACCGGTAATTAAAGGCGATTAACCCAATGCGGAAATTTGCAACAAGTTTTAGTTTGTCAATGTGAGTAATTTTTAAGAAGTCTTTAACTAGTTTCCGTTGAATAAAAATATAGTATCGTAAAATAATTAATTATGGACACAGGTTGGAAATCAATGGAAACATATGGAGAAAAATTATATATTATACAGTTTAAAACGTGTGAATGTATAACTATAATTAGATTTCCAAAATATGAAAAATGTGGGGATATCTATACTGCGATTCTAGCCGTCAAATTAAACACTAATAGGTGGCTGATCTTAAATCATGTACTTGAATATAATTATGAAGATGATCCAAACAGTCGAGAAGTAGCAGAATAATTACATTCATAAATAAAGAATAGAAATATAAATCATATATTTTTTATAGTAAAAATTAATTAAAATATAGTATATAAAAGAAGTGAAAAATAAAACACGATCATGGGTATTCACTTGGATCTAAACCAAAGTAACCCTTGGATAAAGTACTAACGTTTAATCTAGCTTGAAGACCTTCACCACCTTCAACACCTCCATATATAACAGTGTTACCCCACCAGTTAATATCTTTTTCATGATAGAAAACAGCAAAGAAAATGATGATTGAACTGAAAGCAACACCAGCATCCATAGCACCTGAGAAAACATAATTATATTTCTTCCACCAATTAGTAAAATGCTTTTTAAGGTAGTACATAAAAAAAGCTGAGAAATAAAGACCCATAGTATAATATGATAAATTATAAGGAGCATAAATTAAGAAACCACCTATAATTAAAGTAGGTTGGAAATATTTGGTAATTCTCTTTGGACCATATAACTTAAATAAGATACATGGAATTGGTAATAATGCACCAATTAAGAAACAATATTGTAATAATGGATAAATACCTTTGAAAACTTTCTTTGGACCAATAACCCCCCATAAAATTGAAGCATTATAGAAAACTTTTGAATTTGGACAAGTGAATTTTTGTTTTTGTAAAGCATCACAATAACCATCAATATGAGTAATTAAGAAATTAATAACACCTAATGAAATGAATGAAGCAACAAAGACAGATAAAATTTGACATCTGAACATAGCTCTTGGTGGAAGTTTAGCATAATGACCCATTTTTTGGTCTGAAATATAATTTTGGGCTTGTCCATTAATATTATAACCGAAAGCTTTAATGAAGTTTAAGGCTAAACCATTACCTGGTAAGGCATAACCAATAATTAATTCAACTAAAACATTAAGACCAAATTGGAAACCAGTAGTTGAGAAAACAGCAGTTAATGGAATTAAGAAACAGAAATTAATACCTAATGAAAAGAAAAGACCCCAGACTGGAGTTTCTGCTGGGTAAATTTCGACACAAATAATAGCCAAGACTAAAGCAACAATTAAAACAACAAAGAAACACCAATCTGGAACTTCTTTATAATGTCTCATCATTCTGGTATGAGGATCATTAAAACCTTCAAAAGTTGATCTTCTAAAATTTTTAACTGATTTACCCAAATGTTTTAATGCTTCCCACATTGGTTTCCAATTCATAAAACATTCATAAATAATAGCAAATGGATAAATAGCAAAGAAAGCACCATAAAGAACTAAATTAGCAGCTGAATAATATGGAGGACCAACTTCTTTGAATTTTTCTTCATCAAATAATGATCTACTATTAACAATAGCTTTAACATCATAAACTTCAGCTTGGTTAGTGAATAATGATGATGAATTAATTGGAATATATCCTGACCAATATTTATTTGAATAGAAAACACCAATAATACAGAAGAAACCAATCATAGTACCAACATATTGATTAACTTGAGAATAGAATGGGATGGTTAAAGCATAATTCCAATTAATGACATTCCAATCGAATGAAGTAATTGGGTTAAAACCTAAACCATAAAGGGAACCAGTAACAGCGGCTAAGTCAAAGTTATCTGGTTTAATCCAACTAATCCAATTAAAGATTGATAATGCTTGGAATAAATAATCTGGAATCCAGAAATAAAGGAATGAAAAAGCGAAAACAGCAAAGAAAAATCTATATCTTGAAATAGTCCAACCATTAATATTTTCTTTCTTTTCTGGTTTCATTAAAGCAGCATTTAAAGCTAAAGTTGGTAAAACTGATGGCCATAAAGCTCTAACTGGATAAATAGTAAATTTCCTCATAATACCAGCAAAACCAAAACCTAAGAAATTATTTGATAAAATTAATAAAGTTTGATAACCAAAATCTGCCCATTGATTGTCATAAAAGTTTTTAATCTTTTGAGCATGGATATTGTAAGAAACGTAAGGAGTACCAGCTGAAACTGAATAAAAGATAGTAGTCAACATTTGTTCCTTGTGATTCCATGGACCAGGATTTAAATCAACGGTATATTTCCAAACTTTAAATTTCCATTTTGGCATAATAGCAGCCATTAACATACCAGAAGGATATAATAATAACTGAACAACAGATGAAGGTAAAGTAATTGAAGGTTGTCTTTCGGCAAAGAATTGATTAATGAAAGCACCAACAGCAGTCCAAATTAAACCTAAAAGATAAACTCTAGGAGTTTCAACGTATAATTCTGGATCATCATAACAATCAGTAACAGCTCTAATTTCTGGATAAGGAGAATGGAATTCAATTAAACTAGCTTCAATTTTAGTTTGTAAAGACCAATTCATAACATCATAATAATCACCACCAGCTTCTAAAGAAGAAGAATCATTAACGATTTCACCAACTTGTTCATAATTATCATCCTTCTTTTCCAAAGATGAATCTAATTTTTCATTAACAGTGGTAGTACCCAAATGTTCAGGAGCCATTTCAACTAATTTTTCAATTAATTCATAAGTGGCAGTTGGGAAATTAACATCACCATCATGATCTTCTAAAGCTTTTTTCAAAATTTCAACAGCTTGCTCTTCTGGTAAATCTTGAATTTTTTGAATCATATAAGTAACACCAATTGGTAAATCTTCTAATGAAACTAAATCCTCATTACCTAATCTTTTTAAAATAAAGAATTTTTGATCTGAATTTAATTCAGCACCAACTTGATTAATTGAGACTGGATTTGAAGTGATTGCTCTTAAATCAACATCCTTTTCATCATAACCAATATCTAAATGGTTTTCTGCACTAGTAACACTAGTAAGTTTATGTGCTCTATCCATTGTTTTTAGTTCTTATAAATGATATATAAGTTAAAATAACTTAAAGAGTATACACAAGAAAGGAAAGAAAAAAAAAAGGATTGTTAAAAGGGAATCAATAGGCATATATATAATTTTTTTTTTGTAGATATCTTTTTTATAGGACTGATAAAAAGAAAAAAGATAAAAGAAAAAAGATATATGGCCCTTGGAAGAAAGGACAAAAACCCAATTCTTGATAACGCAATAAACACAATTTCGTTAAAAAGAGGATTGGGTTAACAATTCACCACAAGCAAAATCTGTTTTAGGTTATACTAAAGAAGAAACATCTTTTTATCAATCAAAAATCCCAGTTTTTGTTTTCCACATAAATACGATTTAGGGCCGTCCACCCTTCTAAACTGGAGATTTTCGCAAGAAATTTTTGACGTCCATAATTCACCCAAATGGATTTAGATCGCCACTACCTTATTTGAGTTCCTCATCCAAGAAAACAATCCTTTTTTATTTAGCAAGAATAGGAATGAACATCAAGTGAGTTTTAACTATGTCTTTGGAATTATCTAGATCTTTTTAAGAGTATAGAAATGAACACAGGTTAAGCCAGAGGTAGAATGTATTCAAACTAAGCGATTAGAAGGTTATGAAAAAAACGTAGGCTTTTTTTCAGTAAGGCAAGATGTTACAAAAGTTAATTAAAAAGAAACTTAGAGATAAAAAATCACAATAAAATTTTTAAAATTACAGTGGTGATTTTAGTAGAATCCTGATTTTTTTGTAGGTATACAATATTTTATGCATTTTGCCAAACGTCTGAAGGGACTCTTTGAAAAAAATAAAATTCTTATTTTGACAGATAAATTTCCTTTACAAAGGAAGAGAAAATAATGTATCTAAATGAGAATTTATCCACACAACCAAAAAATCTCTTATTTCTCACATTAACCCGGCCTTTTTGTCAAGTTGTTTGTTTTTTTGTCCCAGTTATCCAATCAAATTTCATGTCATTTCCTTGTACTAAGCATTCACTACTTAATTCAATATTAATGCAATATTAATTCAATATTAATTCAGTATGCATATATTAAAACCATAGATAAAGAGGAAACAAGCTTTTTAGAGAAACTTTATTTTAATATAAATTAATATATTGCCAAAGTTTTCTTGTGGTCTTCTGACTTTGAATTTCTGGTTATGGGAATTAGTCGAAAACCCGAAATCTGTCTTCTTAACTATGTGGTGGGAAAAGGGAAATAAAACAGATAAAAATTTAAAAAACTATTTCTTTTCGTTGAACCACTATTTCAGTGATTATGCACGAGCCGCAAAATAGGACTATGTTTGTTAATTATGTGGAATTTAGCTTTATATTTTCCGTATTTATAAATTTTACAAATTGTTTCATAATACAATACAAAAAAGTGTTCCTAGTTAAGTAAGTTCAGTTAGTTTAATTACCAACAGAAAAACAGCAGAGGGATATAAAGACTTTTGACCAATAAAATTATTTGTATTGGAAAAAGGATTTATCATCATCATTTGCATCTAACCAACATTGATCTCATCAGATACACATAACCTTCCATTATTTATCTAAATATAAAATATTTTTTTTAGTTCTCTAGTACATATCTCTCTATTCAGTATATTTTTCAATTCCATTCTGTACTGAGGCTTCACTTATTTTTGTCACTTTTTTATTTTTTTGTGTGTGTCAATTTTTAATATGTCTTATCTTTAAGTCTCAACCAGAGTTAAAAACAAAACAAATGTATCTGAATAGAGTCAAAAAGATAAGAAGATACAGGGTGATAGATAGTTTCCTCTTGTTGACGTGATCTTTCTTTACAATCTCTGATATCAGATGGTAGGCAGCAGATAATAGTAATTTTTAGAGATTACCAAATTTTATTCGGGGAAAGTCTAACAGACCGAAGGAACATAAAAATGTTGATTTCTCGTAGATTGTAGATACAGGGAGATATTGAGTGATTGCCATCTCAAAAGTATCAAAGATAAAATATCAAAGATAAAAATTTAACAATATCAAAGAAACAAACAGAGGAATTTAATGGTTATTATTTTTTTATACATAAAATTAAAAAACATTTATCAAATTTATTTACCGACCGCTGATTTAATTGAAGTAACGGCTTCTAAATTATTATCATCTTCAATTGCCCCATGAGTGATTAATTCTTGTTGGAATTTTCTATCAGCTGCTTCCCTTTCAATTCTTTCTTGTTCCATTTCGACATGTAAGTTTCTAAAATGGAAGAAGAAAGCAATAGCGAAAACAGTACCAACGACGGCCATAGCAACGAAAGCCCAGATAATATTTGGATCAACTAAAGCTGGAGTAACGGCTTGTGATAAAGCAGCTGAAAGGGCACTCATGAATAAACAAATAGCCATAACCAATGATTTTAAATGTGGTGGGGATCTGGTATAAGCTAATTCATATGAAGTAGTATTTGCAAAACATTCAGACATAGCTTGAACACAATACAAAGTGATTTCAACCCAAGCTGAGATTGGAGCAACTTCAGGACAAGTTGAAGCTTGGTTGCCACATGGGGATTTTTTGTAGATAAAATGTTGGATGATGGCACCAGCAGCTTGAGATGATGCAGCCATAACGAAACCTAAAGTAATTCTCCAGACTGGTCTAAATTCAATTTTATGTTTCCTTAAGAATGGATAAATAACATAATCTAAGATTGGGATAAAGATAATAATAGTTAATGGATTGAAATTATTAAATAAATCATTTGGAATACCATTTAACGACATTGAACCAGCTTGAGAAGTTTGTACAGTACCAATACCACCATCATTCATTAAATAAATTGGGAAATAGATAAAGATAGTACAAGCTTTAACAGTTTGTTGAATATCTAAAACCCATTGATCATTCCATGAGATTTGTTTAGTCTTGGTAAAATAATCTCTACCTCTAGCAGCCATATTACTTGGTTTAGCCCATTCCCAAAATTCACCTGATTTTCTTCTTTTCATCCAACCACTTTCAAATGAAACTCTTAAAATTTTAGAGAATTGAGTTAATACAGAACCTTGTAATTCAGTTTTAACTAATCTTGGACCAACGAAAAGTAAAACAATTGGTAAGAATAAATAAACAACAGTAGGGATGAAAAATGCTAACCAAAAACCAACATCTCTAGCACAATAAGAAGTAGCTAATTGAAAGAAGGCACCAACGTTAATTGACCAATAGAAAACTAATGTCATTCTTTCTAAGGATTTTTGTCTATCAATAATAACTTTTTCACCAGTTGGTAAAACTTTAACAACATCAGAATTAAATTGATATTGATCTAAAATCAATGGTAATAAATTTGGTTTAATGAACCCAGTACCAAGAGCTAAACTAAGAATAGCTAAAATAGTTGGGACAATAGCATGACCACCAGCAATAACTTGTGGGATACCAGCAATAATAAATAAAATATGTGAGAGAAAACCAGCTGCCACACCAATCCAAATAGCTTTTAATTTACCTACTTTTGTATCAGCGAGATAACCTCCATATAATGGGGTAACATAAGCAAAGAAAGTTAATAATAAAGTTAAAGCAGTAGCAGTTTGTAAACCTAAATCTAAAGCACCAGCACTTTCATTTTCATGAGCTTTACCCTTTGGAGGAGCACCAGTAGTTGAACCTTCAGGTAAAGGTCTTTGAATAAAATTTGATAATAACCCAGTGGTAGAATAATATGAAGCTCTTTCAGCTAATTCAACTAAACAAATTAAATAAACAACTATTGGAGCTCTACCTAAAATTCTTCTTAAAGTTTCACTTTCTCTTTTAGTTGGAAATCTAACCCCTCTTGGATTATATTCATCAGTATAACCAGTGAAATAATTTCTTTCATCATCGAAATCATAATCTTCAGAGATAACATCAGAATAAATTTCTTCATTGATAACTTTTTCATTTTTAACTTTATCATTTGAATTTTCACTAGGAGTATTTTCAATTACTTGATCAACACTATCGAAGTTTTTAGCCTCTTTAACGTCCGACATTATTCTTATTATTTTCTTTCTTTTGCTTCTAAGACTTTTTTAATGTAAATCTTTTCAGTGACAGAAGTAGGAGGAAAAAAAAGACGTCTTTTAGTCTGGAAACCTGACTATTTATATAATTTAGTTTTAGATTTTGATTTCTTAGCTAGATAAAAATGGCCATTCCATTATAATCTAATTTAATCATTTATTTCCTTTCTACACCCATTCCAATCTGGAAACACAAATTTTATCTAAAACCTATCATTGTGCCGTAGTTGCGCTAAGAGATAAGCTGGGCAAAGGTTTCATATTGATAGAATAATTTCTGCGGCATTGAGAAATTTCTTGATTGTGAAACTTCAGCCTGGAAAAATCAAGATTTTGAATTGAATTTTTTTGCAAAGAAAGAATTTTAGAGTCCCTCCAATAGGATCGTTTAGATTGTGATACCAAAACCCAAGGAAAAATAGACGTAGGTGTAGAAGACTTTTTTCTTTTCTTTTCTCTCAAGACGTGAACACCTCTTTTCTCTTATGCTAATTCAATCTGTCCCTTTTTTTCATTCTCAGTCTCAATTTTGTTTTTCTTATCTTCAATCTATTATTTTACTATTGATTAACTGGAAAGGTGCTTTACTGCCTCAACCAAAATCCAAGATCCATTTTTATCAACGCCCTATCAACCTCATATCAACAAAAATTCCATCCACCTACTGTAACATCGATTTTTCGACATTTAAGTTTTTTGGTCTGTTCTTTGACAAAAAACAAGAATTGCAAATTCTTGGAAACGCTCTCATTTCAGGAGTCACAAAAATTTCTTGGACGAGAGACAAAGTTGTGGCAAGAAAAAATTAAAATTCTTGTAGGATCTGTCAATAACGAATTAAGTAATTCGAATAATTGATAGAATTGTTGCAAAAAAAAAAACAGATCTTTTGAGTTCTTGAGCCTCATGTGGTGGTAGGTGTTTGAAATTTTGGTTTTTGGTTTTTCTCACTTGCAGAAAAAAATGTGGTTGTTGATCTCGCGTAAAATTGTCGAAAATCATTGATAAGACTGCGAGAACTAATGCAACTTTGGTGGCTTACATTTTAAGGAAGGAAAAGAGTGTCCTGGTTGGAAAGAAAAAGACTAAAAAAAAGTAAAGTGAAGCCAGTAGTGTTAAGATCATATCAGGGAAAGGTACTCTATATGATATGTACATTGGCTAAAAGATGGTATACTTTCTTAAAGTCGGAACAATTGAAAGTTGGAAGTTGAAGGTTTTCATGATAATTGCATTTTTTGCAAACAGTAAATTTCTTATATTTTTCAAAATTTTGAAGATACTAAGTTTTGTTTCCAATTTCTTTAAGTTACAAAGAAAGTATGAAAAAAGGATTTTTTTATAAAAGATATAAGAGGGAAAAGAGTAGAAATAAATTAAATTAAAATTCACTTATTAATATACAAATCTATAGAAATGAAATGTTAAATTTATTTACCAACAGCTGATTTAATTGAAGTAACAGCTGCTAAGTTTCTATCATCTTCAATAGCACCATGTGAGATCATGGCTTGTAATTTTCTATCATTAGCTTCTCTTTCAATTCTTTCTTGTTCCATTTCAACATGTAAGTTTCTGAAATGGAAGAAGAAAGCAATAGCGAAAACAGTACCAACGACGGCCATAGCAACGAAAGCCCAGATAATATTTGGATCAACTAAAGCTGGAGTAACGGCTTGTGATAAAGCAGCTGAAAGAGCACTCATGAATAAACAAATAGCCATAACTAATGATTTTAATTGTGGTGGGGATCTGGTATAAGCTAATTCATATGAAGTAGTATTAGCAAAACATTCAGACATAGCTTGAACACAATACAAAGTGATTTCAACCCAAGCTGAGATTGGAGCGACTTCAGGACAAGTTGAAGCTTGGTTGCCACATGGGGATTTTTTATAGATAAAATGTTGAATGATGGCACCAGCAGCTTGAGATGCAGCGGCCATAACGAAACCTAAAGTAATTCTCCAGACTGGTTTGAAATCAATTTTATGTTTTCTTAAGTATGGGTAGACAATGTAATCTAAGATTGGGATAAAGATAATAATAGTTAATGGATTGAAATTATTAAATAAATCATTTGGAATACCATTTAATGACATTGAACCAGCTTGAGAAGTTTGCACAGTACCAATACCACCATCATTCATTAAATAAATTGGGAAATAGAAGAAAACTTTACAAGCATTAACAGTTTGAGCAACATCCAGAACCCATTGATCAGTCCATGAGATTTGTTTAGTTTTAGTATAATAGTCTCTACCTCTAGCAGCCATATTGGTTGGTTTAGCCCATTCCCAAAATTCACCACTTCTGTATCTTTTAATCCAACCACTTTCGAATGAAACTCTATAAATTTTTAAGAAATTTTTAAGAACTGAACCTTCTCTTTCAGCAATATATAATTTTGGACCAACTAAGAATAAAACAATTGGTAATAATAAATACATAATAATTGGAACAAAGAAAGCTAACCAATAACCAACATCTCTTGCACAATAAGAAGTAGCTAATTGAAAGAAGGCACCAATATTAATAGCCCAATAAAAGACTAAAGTCATTCTTTCAATGGTTTTTGCTTTATCAACAATAACTTTTTCACCTGATGGTAAAACTTTAACAACATCAGTTTCAAACCTATATTGATCCATTAATAAAGGTAATAAATTTGGTTTAATAAAACCAGTACCAACACATAAAGTTAAAATAGCTAAAATAGTTGGAGCGATAGCATGACCACTTTGAATAACTGATGGGATAGCAGCAATAATAAATAAAACATGGGAAAGGAAACCAGCACCAACACCAATCCAAATAGCCTTTAATCTACCAATACTAGTATCAGCAACGTAACCACCATATAATGGAATAACATAAGCTAAGAAAGTTAATAATAAAGTTAAAGCAGTAGCAGTTTGTAAACCTAAATCTAAAGCACCAGCACTTTCATTTTCATGAGCTTTACCCTTTGGAGGAGCACCAGTAGTTGAACCTTCAGGTAAAGGTCTTTGAATAAAATTTGATAATAACCCGGTAGTAGAATAATATGAAGCTCTTTCAGCTAATTCAACTAAACAAATTAAATATGCACTATAAGGAGCTCTACCTAAAATTCTTCTTAAATTTTCAGATTCAGATTTAGTTGGAACTCTTAAACCTCTTGGATTATATTCATCAACATATTGAGTAGTATAATTTCTTTCATTATCAAAATCATAATCTTCAGAAATGGTATCGGACCAAGATTCTTCATTTAAAGCACCAGTTTTTTCACCATCGACAACAGTGTCAATATTTTCTTTAACTTCTTTAACGTCAGACATTATTAGAATACAAAGTTATATAAAAATAAAACGATAATATAAGATAATATAAGATAATATAACAAAAGAAGAAAAAAAAAAAAGATATGGGAAGGAATATAATAGATATTTATACTTGAAGGGGGTTGTCACAGAATTAAGTTTTTTAATTTTTTTACAAATTTTGTTGTCCATTGATTGTTAAAATTTCCATTTGATAAACTGATAAAGCCTTAGTGAATTTAAGTTATTTTTCCTTTATCTTGAAAAAAGAAATGGCGAAAGACCTCTATTTGCCGTATATTATGTCTCTTAAAATTATGCCACAAAAATATTATCAGGGGACTTAAAATTAAACAGAAGAGATGGAGTTTTAAGGAAGAAACAAAATTGAAGTGGCTATTAAGTTTAAGCATTTGCGTAACTGATAGATATCTAATAAAGAGATTTAAAGGATTAAACAATCAAAGAATTATAGAATATAGAAATGAGTATAATTGAATATAATTGGAGAGATCAGTTGGGTTGTGAGAATTATGTGGAAAAATAAAAAGGTGAGATGATGTGAGATAATTTATGAAATTCTAACGGGAATTATGTAAAACAATATTGCCTTACCAAATTTTCATTTTTTTTTGTTTCAAAAGTTATCAAAACTTTAAACCAATAAGATTAGAGTATTTACATTTGTTCTTTTAACAACACTAACAATATTATTTATTATTATAATTCAAAAGTTTAATATGTTTTATTATGGGATTCATAGTTTCCATTTACATGGAAAGAGCTCATGGCTTTTTTAATCTCTACAGTTATTATTTTTAGCGTTTTATATTCTTAATCTTTGTAATTGGATCTTTTTAAAGATCAAAAAGTCAAAAGGTCAAAAGACCAAAAGAGAATTCGAATGTCTAAAATTGTGTAAGAAGATTAAAATATTAACAAGCAAATATCCACAGTTCCTCTATAAGGAATAACATTCTGTTTCCATCAATAATATTTTCTACATCTATAATGAAACAAGAGATTTTGAAGTGAGGAGACCCTCATAGGGCATCTTTAGATGTTTTGAAATTTTACGATTAGTAAAAATTCAACTGTTTTTAGTAAATATCTCAAATGGCTCTAAAAATTAATTATTAGGACTATTATTTTTTAAATTATAACTACTTAATCAAAATAATCAAATCATAAATTGCCCTTTGAAAATCAGTGTAAAATTTGCCATGGCTAATCATTGGAGTTTTTCCATTCTCACTATGAAGAAAATAGAAATTTTAACTAAAAGAAATTTGATAGACAAATTTATTATTGACGGATATAATCAGTTTATGCGATTAGATTTTACGGTAATCCAATATGAACCACTAGCTATTTCTTGTCTCTCCCCAATTTCTATTCTGTTTAAGAGTTTAATGAGTCAAAAAAAAAAAAAATAAAAAGTAAAACGATTTTAAAAACTAGGTTCTTACTCAGTAAGATAAAATATTCAAATTTTCATAATTAAAATATTCTTATGTCACAATTTAAGTAATAAGGCCTATTTTTGAAGCTTTATTTTCTTAGTTAATTCTTACCAAATTTGACAGTTTGTTTTTGTAGATCGTTTTGCATTCAGTTTTCGTTTAAAATTATGAAAAATTGTACCATTACCTTTCTTACCAAGGGATAATATCTCACTATCTCTGGCGCCCACCTCTCTTGTTGCTTTGCTTATTCTCAAACAATCTTAGAGGCCTGGAGGGCCAGCTAGTTACCTGCGACATCAGCCAGCTCCTGAAATGAAGGGGTAATTGTTCCATTATGATGATATCACACGACAATCAAAATAGATTAGCCAAGATGTCGCAATGTCCCACTGCAACTTTTGGGTGAGTTCTATTTTTCTCAGTGGTTTTTTTTTCAGTGCCATCCCATCAGATGGTGGTGGGAAAAGGAAAAAAAAAATTACAGATTTCCACTAAGAAAATTTTTTTAAGGTAACTATGGTAATTAAAAAGTTCATGAGGCAATTTTTCATTTCCTTCTTTTGTAAAAAATTCTGCTTGTGTTGTTTCTTTGTTTGGTGTTGGTTGATTGTTTGACTGTGTTAGTTGCAGGAAAATAGTTGATTAACGCTACAAAACCAGAAAGAGAACGAGAAATTTGGCAAAACAAAGGAAATAAAAGTTAAATCAAAGGAAATTATAATATTTGAATCCACAGTTTTTGTTGATATCTATTTTGGAAGTTTCACATTTTAGTTAAAAAAACCTTCTATCTCTTATTTCTTATTCATTACCAAAGTAAACTTGGAAACTTGAAACTTTCCCAAAACCAATCTTCTAATATTTTTCATTCTTTTTTCACTGAGTTTTACTAAAATTTTGGGAATTAATAATCTAAAAAATTCCCGTTTTCTTTATTACAGTATGTATTATGTCCCCTTAAGAAGATTTGCCATTTTTTATCTTTATCAAAGAGACAGAAAGTCTGATTATATAATCAAAGGAGCTTGGAAAGCAAAAAAAAAAAATAAAAAAAAAAAAGATTATATGAAACTCTGATGAGAAGGTGAAACACTGAAAAGGGTATAATTTAATTCGCCGAAAAACAGTAATTACAAGATGAACGAGAGAGTTCAAGGAATTAATGGATGGGTAAATGAAATCGTTGATAACATCAATAACAATGCCTGTAACTTCTAATCAATTATGAACCAATCTTTTATCTTTAATCTAATCTAAAGTTTCCCTCAACTAATCGAATACCCACGATTAAAGTTGTTTCCCTATTGGTTACATGAACCTACACTTTTCTACTCCGACTTACCACGATAAATAATCTTACCCATTTATAGAAAGGGCCCAAATGGCAAATTTTAATAATGATATAATTTGAATTGTACATTATCTTAGATCGCTTATCCTATTTTGGAGTTTCCATTTTTTTTGTCATATTTCAACCAGTAAGACTGTAGTTGAAATTTGTACATTTACCCCAAATTTCCTACAAGTAGAAGTGCCTAATAGATAATAGATATCCAACCCAATACGGTGTGAGTGATGATGAATTCGCTCTGATAACATCTATACCAACATCAATTGATACAATATCAATTTAATGAATTGACTCCGATTAGATACATTATCTAGTTACCAATTAGATTAGATTTAATCAGTCGTACGATAAGGGTATAGAAGACACGTTTGAATTTCTCTATAATTTACGGTTATGAACGGAAAACGATTAGTGGAATTTTTATTGAGTGAAGATGAAATGAGTTACAACTACCTGAAGTTAAATGGACTTACAAAGATTATTGAGGTAATTGATCACTTACTTACAACGGTGAATATTCCTTGTTAGTGTTAAGTTCCTACAAAACAAATCATGGAAGCCTGAGTTTAGGGAGAGTTTTAATAATTTCTTACTAAGTGACATCAAAAGTGATAAGAATTTTGTGGCAATGGAAATAATTTTGATGGATGGATACTAAGGCATTACTAGAATATAAATAGGAAATTTATAGAGATATAAACTCTTTAGTCGTGTTACTATGGAAGATTCAAGCGAACCAGAGTTATAGTTACTCCAATTAGTTTTTATTCTCTATACCCAGTTATAATAAGTTATTTCACTATTTACCTATTTACCTAATTATTTAGTTAATTATTTATTTTGAAGTTCATTCATCTTTTTAGTTAATACTCTTCTAATATCAGGAGAATTTAATTGTAATGTTTGATCAGTTAAATTTTCATGTATACTGTGATTTGAAGAAGTATTATTAGAATTATTTAATGATTGAATTTTGGAACTTTTCGGGGATGATGTTGCAGTTGTGGTTGAATTTGCAGTTTTATTAAAAGTAACATCTTTTAATCTATTTAATCCAATATATGAATTAGTTAATGAATTATTATTTGATCTTTTTGGTAAATATGCCTTTTCTTCATCAAGTTCTTTGTCTTTATCAATTGAATTGGTTGAATTTTCACTACCACGCCTTTCAGGTAGATATTTAACCGTACCTTCGGTATTTTCAGTTTGTTCTTCATCAACTTCATTAACGTCAATATCATTTACTTCATCAACTTCGGTTGCATCGTCATCATCATCATCATCATCATCATCATCATCATCAGCATCATTATTTCCATTACCATTATCGTTATCATTCTGTTCCTCGCCATCCCCATTCACTTCATCATCATCTTCAACATCATTCCCGTTACCAAATACTTTATCATTTCCAACTCTAATTGAACTTTTGAAAAACATTTCATAATCACTATCATCATAATCAATATCTCTTTTAGAGGTTCTATTAAATTCAATTTCTGAATCATTCCCAATTTTATTCATTTCAACAATCCCATTATTTTCAATATTAATTCCATCATCATTGAAATTTGAAATATCTTTAATTTCATATTCTTCTTCACTATCATCAATATATGGATTTTTACCATAATTAGGTACTCTATCACTTTGATATTTTAAATGTTGATTAATTGGACTAGAATCATGTTCACCATAACTTTCATTACCGGCATTGTCATTTTGAAAATTCCCTGAACTTTTAGCTTTACGTACTTTTAAATTCCCATCACTATAATGACGTTGCGCATGGTAATCAGTTTGAGCTCTATTAACAAAATCCTTTTTATTGGGTGTACTATAATTCAGACTTGATAATGAAGTTGACGATTTCCTATAATTGACATTATTATTATTATTGTTCATATTAGTGTTAGTTCCATTTGCAGTTGCAGCTGTATTTGTTGTACCATTCACATTAGCATTAGCTTTGGCATTATTAGTTCCATCTTTACCACCATTTTTCAAAGCAAATGTTTGAAAATTACTAATTGAATTTCTTTGTCTACGATGTTTGAAAGTAGCTGAATTATTCCTTTTAAATTTTGGTATTCCTTTAATTAATGATGATGACGTTCTTTTAATTTCCGGTGTTCTGGAACCATGTAAATGAACATGTCCACCAGCAGTTGTACCGCTACCGTTATTATTATTATTATTATTATTATTATTATGATTATTACCGGCATTTCCATTAGTAACAGGACTCTCATGTGATTTGGAAGTATTTATTGGATTTGCAACTAATGAATTTTTAACTGGACTTTTAAAATTAGTGGTAATTGATCTACCTCTTAATAATGTGATTGCTTTATCTAATTCAAACTCAACACCACAATGATTATTAATTATTGTAATTTTTGGCCATGTTGATCTTGCACCTCTAATTATAAAATCGGCAATAAATTCTGGTGTTGGGTTTACAAAAATTTTTTGGAAATCATTTAATTTGAAAGTTGGTAAAATTGTAACATCTCCACTATAACTTTGAGATAAAACTGAAATTAATTTAGTTGATAAATTTTTATAAATATCTAATTCATTTACAATTTGAAGAAAATGAATTACTTCACTAGTAAATAAATCATACATATTATTCAATATACTTTTAAATCTAGTTGTTAAATCATTTTCAATCCCTCCTCCCGGGTTATTAATTGAAATTCTTAATATTGGTACAACATGAGGATTGACTTGAACAGCAATAATATGATCAACATTAAACATTTCCAGTAATCTTGTAATTGGTAAATCGTTATCAACAGAACCATCAACAAATTTTATTGATGAATCATTATTCCATTTTTGAATTTTATTACTACGTGGTAATTTTTCATAAATTGATGTACTTGGGAAAAATCCAGGTAATGAACATGATGCACAAACTGCTGACCAAATAAGACAATTGGGGGCAGTTAAATAATTTAATAATCTAGTTTGTTCATGCATTGAAGCTGGGCTAACAGTAATATTTAATATTTTACCAGTTCTATTATATGCTTCTCTAAATGTTAAATCTCCAACGAAGGATTTAATCGTTCTTTTCAATCCTTCCATTTCAAAAACTGTTCCATATTTAAGAAAATGACCAACTCCTTTTAATAATCTTCTAAATTGATTTTTCTTTTCTTTAGTACTAGGAGTGTCAGTCCCATCACTATTTCCATTATCATTACTTTCATCTTGAAAATCATCACTATCAAAAATTTGAAATTCTCGATCACTTAAACTTTCAATCAATACTTTACTCTCCTCATTATTATGACAACATAAAATAGATGCAACAATAGAACCAGCCAGTGATCCACTAATTATTCTAGGTAATAAATTAGCTTCTAATAATGAAACTAATACTCCAATATGAAACATTCCAAAAGTACTACCACCACTTAAAACTAATGCTGTTCTACCAATATTTTTTCTTGTTTGGATCAACATTCCTAATAAATACCTATCATCTAAATATACACTACAATCATTAACTAGATATTGTAATGATAATTTACATTCTTGAATATATTCTTCAATTAATTTTTTAGTACCAACAAATGAATTTTTATATAAATTAACATCACCCATATTACCTATATTTCTCACCCATTTAGTTCTAATCAAATATAATAGTAATTTATAATCTTTATTTAATCTAGCTTCTCTCATTTCATTTATATTTTTTAAAACTAATTCATAATCGTATACATCACTCTTATAATCATTTTTCCATTCTTCTTTCCCCATGATTTCATCTAATTTCAATGATGTTTCATACCATTTAGTATATGATGTAGCCTTTTGTTGTTGTTCAGTTAACTCTCTTATTAATCTTTCGGTTTCATTTTCAATTGGTATTATCTTATTTAAAATTGGTATTTTTTGTGCATATGATAATAGTGTTGATGGTGATTTCTTCTCTCTTAATAAATTTTCACTATATTGATAAATTAAGGTCTCAATAACATCTGATATATCACTCTCTGTAATACTTAACTCAGCTGAATTATTTTGAACCATGTTAAAAAAACCAACTTTGTGTTTTCTCTACTAAATAATTCGAGTCCCTCGATTATACTGATAAACTGATAAGTCACAAACTTTGAATTTGGGGTATCATCGCGAAAAACGTAAACCTCATCACCATTTTTGTTAGACTTTTTTCCATTAAGACATTGAAGAGCACTAAACCTAAAGTAAAGAGAAAGACTTACAAATCTTTTTTTTTAGATATTTTTTAGGAACAAGGGGGGCATTTCTTTAGTGACTTAATTATCACGGTGTTTCCTCAAAGTGTGAAGGTAGTCAATACCTTAAACCCAACTACACAAGTAAGGCACTTTGTGCGAAAGAATTTTAAACAGAATAATAATTATAAATTAGTCACTGGATCAGGTATTGGAATAAAACCACATAGATTAGTCACAGGAGCACATAAAGTTGATTTGAAAATTTTCAATTCAGTTGCCAAATATTATAAGTTTTACACTAGTAAATTCATAGATTTTAAGAATTCAGCATCTTCAATGTTTACTATAACAACAATAAATCATCGTACATCAGATGTGAATCATCCATTGATTATGATAACTAGTCGTCAAAGTCAAAGATATTTTTTTGGTAAAATACCGGAAGGTACTCAAAGGTTATTAAATGAAAATAAATTCAGATTAACTAAATTAAAAGGGATTTTTTTAACTGGTACAATAACTTCTTGGTCTCAAATTGGTGGATTACCAGGATTATTTTTAACTATAGGCGATTCAACAAAGAAAAATGTTGAAGTTTATAGTAACAACATTTTAAATTATATTGTTGCCACTTGGAGATATTTTGTTTTCAGAAAAGGTGTAACAATTAATGTTAATGATGTAAATTCAGATTCACTTGTTTGTGATAGTTCAGTAATGATTAAACCAATTAAAATCCCAAGTGATATAACAAGTAAATTTGAAACTAATGAAGTAAAAGATAGACAATTGAAAAAATTAGTTAGTTTAATGTTCCCATTAGATACCAGTGCAGTCAATAGTTCAGATCCCGAATCTTATAAAAGTGATCCAGCCGATAATGATATACAAAATCATGTTAATATAGATGATGTTAAAATTAATCATAATCAAAAATCATTAAATTATTTAATTAAATTCGTGCCAATTAGAGGTAAATTTGATGTTTTAAAAGCAAAAGAATTAGGTATTAAACCAGGTAATTTATTTAGAGATTTATCTCAAGGTAAATCAGTAATGAATGATAAAAATGAAATTATTGAACCAAATCAAGTTATTGGTAAAGATCAAACATTTGCAAAAGTTTTAATTCTAGATATACCAAATGTTTCATATTTAAATAATACTATTAATTATAATTGGCAAATTGATGATTTAGGTGATGAAGAAATTGGTATAGTTTATCATTTCTTAGGTGATGATATAGATTTTAACAATGAAAACTATATTGAATTTATTAAATCATTCCCACAAAATTGTAAACATATCATAAATCATAAATCATTAGCTGATAATACATTAAGTTTTAAAACTTTTTCAGTCCATTTATTAAAATTAAGATCATTATTACCAAATCATTTTAATTTACCATATAGTGAAAGTTTTAAACCATTGCCTGAAAATGATTTAAATATTTTTAAATTACATCAACTTCAATCAGTAGAAATTAGTTCAAATGATTTAAAAATTGATCATGATTCAGTATTTACTAAAAATTGGAATGAATTATTTTCGGAAAATGTTGAACCACTAAATTTAAATTTAAATGATAAAGAACAAATTATTAATACTGAACCTTTAACATTAGCCCCAATAAATAAGAATATTAAAAATGATGTACAAATAGTTACTTTAGGTACAGGTTCATCATTACCAGCTATTGATAGAAATGTTATTTCAAATTTAATTCGTATTCCTTTCCAGAACCAGGAAGAAGGAAATAATAAAACAACTTACAAGTCAATTATTTTTGATGCAGGTGAAAATTCATTAGGTGGATTATTAAGAACTTTTGGTAAAAATGAACAATATCTTCAAATATTAAAAGAATTAAGATTAATTTATTTAAGTCATTTACACGCAGATCATCATCTAGGTATAATTTCAATTATAAATGAATGGTTTAAAATAAATCATGATAATAATGAAGTATTAAATTTAGTTTTACCATGGCAATTTGATAAATTTTTAAAAGAATGGAATAGAGTTGAATCACATGATCTTTCAAGAATAAATTATATTAGTTGTGAAGATTTCTTGAAAAATAGAGCTCCAGAATATAAAACTTTTAATCTTGATGAATTTGAAAATAAATTTGATAATGGTGATAGTACTGGATTATCTAAAGAACCATTAAAACCGATAAATAATAAAGGAATTGAAAAATTATTTAATGATTTAAATATTATTGAATTTGATACTTGTAGAGCAATCCATTGTTATTGGGCTTATTCAGTTAGTATTAAATTTCAATTAGATAATATTGAAACTTTTAAAGTTTCATATTCTGGTGATACTAGACCAAATCCAAAATTTATAGATATTGGTTATAATAGTGATTTATTAATTCATGAATCATCATTAAATAATGAATTAATTGAAGAAGCATTAGCCAAAAAACATTCTACTATGATTGAAGCAATTAATGTTTCAAGATATATGAATTGTCCTAATTTGATTTTAACTCATTTTAGTACAAGATTTAGTAGCAAAGCTAATTTTATTGAAAATGAAGAAGATTTTCTTAAATTATCAAATGAATTAAAAGAATATTTAAGTGAATATAATTCAAAGACTAATATTTATTTACTTGAAGCAAACAATAATAAACCAATAAAACATTATAGAGATTTGAATATATCATTTGCTTATGATTCATTTATTACAAGATTAAATGAAATAAATGATCAACGTGAAATTTTAGAATATTTAAATGAAATTTTTGAACCTGACGATGAAAAAGATATAATGAAGGAAAGTAAAAGAATTGAATTAAAACGAGAAGATAAAAGAAAGAAAAGATTAGAATTACAAAAGAAAAGAAAAATCGACCTGTAAATAGTAGCATAGACTATATAATAAATACCATATATATTATAAATATTTTATAATATTTTTTTAAAGAATCCTCATAAATCATCATACACGTCCTATGTAAATGCGAAGTTGATCTGATCAGATAAATTTAATTTAATATAGCTAAATGAACTATCCGATCGTGCTTCAAAATAATTGGATCCTAGATAGCATAACATCTTGTCTAGATTCCAATAAAAGTTATATAGACTCAACTATAAAGAAAAACTTTATAAATGAAAATAAAGTACTTGGTGGTGTGTCATCAATAGTTAGAATAACACAATTCTTAAAAGTAACTAAAGATGGTGGAATGACATGTAGTTTAAATGATAAAACTCATAAAGTACTTTGTAAATTTACTTATGATTGTATAAAACTTTTTGAAAAAAAGTATCGACAAAGGATAACATTCGAAAATTCAGAAATTTTAATATTAATTTGCAACTGCAATTTAAAGTTTATAAATCATTCTCAATTACATGAAGATTTTGATGATTTTAATACTAAATTGGATATAGTAATATTAGAAGTAAATGAGTGTAACATATTCAATCGTGATAAAATGCCATTATCAATGAAAGCAGCTAAACAATTACGGTTTGTGTATGAAGAACCTAAATATAAAGTATTTGGATCTATGTCATTTAATGAATATGATACATATGATGATAATGATAATATAAATGATGATAATTATGATATTCTATCAGTTGAATCAGAAATTTCAGATTTTTAAATAGAAGAACAAAAAAACTAATGAAATTTGAAAAAACAGGAAATTCAAAATGATAAAAAAGAATAATACACCAATGTGAAAATATTGAGGGTGAGGCACCAATTGCCTAATTGGGCGAGCAAAGGTATCGCCATAGTTAAGAAATTATCATGAGTGAGAGAGCAACGAAAATTTTTTTTCCCAAGAGCCAGTCGCAACCTGTTTACTATGTGCCATGTTTATTTTACTAAATGGGAATGTTACCAGACTGCAAAAAAGAGAGATACTTGATAAAAAAAAAACTTTAAAAAATAATAAACAATAAACAACTAAAGTGAAATTACCCAATTATAACAACTCCCTTCGTAACATGCAAACCTTGTACCGCCCTAGAGGATGACGATTAATGGGAAAGTAGTAATATGATTGGGTGAAAACTGATGGTAAAGCGGGTGCACATGCGGTTCAAAAGCGGCGGAAACTTTGAAGGGGTTGGGTTTATTGAAATTAACCAAAACTGTAAATAAGTTAAAATAAGTTTAAATAATACGAAAAATAAAACAACCTGATTGGCCTATGATCAGTACCATTTTCAAAAATTCCATTGTGAAATTGAATGTAATTTTTAATTTTGTTTTTATTTGTTAGTGCAAAGTTAATTTTCCAATTATAGACTTTGTTTGTTTGGCAAAAAAAATTTTACATAGAAGTTTCATAATTCCTAAAAATTATAAAAAGCTGGTCAAATTCCCTATAGATTTATTAAATTATCAAGTCCTATTTTCTATTCAATTCTTTAAAAGATTTTTAATTATCAACAATGAAAGTTTTATTCCAAAAAGTTAAAAATATCTTCACTAACTCAAAATCTCAAGATTATCCTACTAATACAGAACCAAGAGTTAAACCATACAAGAGAACTCCACTTCCCTTTCAACAAAAAGGTTTTTCACAAGCTACCACTGATAAAATGAAAATTTTATAAGCGTAAAGTTGGTATAGGTTGAATTTGGTCGAGGGTTGTTAGGTGTATATTTTATATAGTTGATACACGTAATATTTGTTAAATTCCCCCTCTTTCTAAGCTCTTGTATAACTACCCCTTCAGTACTACTTCTGTGATTAGCAGTTATGTTATTAGTGCCTCTGCTTTGATTTTATGTATTCTTCAACTGGTATTGAGTCACGAAAATTTGATTCAAATATACCAGGCATTTGATTGACATCAAAGCTGTCAACGTCAATTAATTCTGCTCTTAGTACTATCCAGTGTTAAATGGAGTACTATTTATTACATTACAATCTATATGAATACAAATGGCTATTAAAATATATTGAATGAAAATATCTATATACCCATACCCATAATCAAATTATTTAAAACTTTATTAACCACTTTTTTCTCCGTCAAATTCAATTTCTTCATCATTAGGTTTTTTCAACTTGCTTCTAGGGTCTTCCATTTGAACTTCTTCTAATTTTTCTTGTTCCATTCTTGCTCTTGCTTTGGCACTTCTAATCATTATAAAAGGCAACAAAATATTTGAAGCACCTATCCAGGCTACCAATATACCAATGTTTCTACCAACGTGTCCTTTCCAGGAATTATAATATGCAGCATGCATTAGCTTATAAGCATTATAAACTGGAGTAGCATATCCATACCTGTAAAACTTTGGACTTAAAAAAATTGGGGATAATGTTGGGGATAAATTCACAACCACAGTAGTAACAATAATTAAACCAATTAAATGAAGCCTTGTAGGGATAACTAAAATAATTAAAGCTTCTAATAATGATCCCATTGAAGCCATTAATAAATAACCAAAACCCCAAATAACTAAAAATCCCGAATTACCAAAAGTTACATTAAAACTCATACCAAAAGCTGTATTAAGTAATACAAAACATAATGAAATTAAAATATAAGCACTTTGTGAAACTAGTAATCTATAAAAAACATATTTCAAGCCTTGAATTTTTTGAGCAACTTTTACATGAATGGGAAACATAAATAAGAATTGGAAAAAAGAAAAAACTACTAAATAAATTAAACCTGCTTGTAACGGAGCTTGATCGATTATCCTATCACCAACCGGAATCAAATCATTTATATGAATCAGGGGTAAATTAGTCACAAGACTTGGATTCCCGTTCAATAATTGTAATTTTTGTTGATTATTTAAATTAGAAATTAATGTTGGAACTAATGGGCTCTGAGCAACAAATTGTGACCAAATTTCACAAATTCCTAAAACAACCGATTGAATATAAAGCATATATGCATTAAAATCTCTACCACTTTCATAAATTGCTTCAATGATTGGAACTCCTGATACTGAATTATTAGTTAAAAGTGATTCAATTAAAGTATTAGTTGCATTTTGAGAAACAAGAATTCCTACATGATATTTCTCGTGATGAATTTGTCTAATTAATTCATCTCTTATAGAATGATGATTTTTTATTGATAACTCCGTGAATTCAGTCACATTAAGAAAATTATACGTTCCATATTGTTGAACAGGTTCAAAATTTTCAAAAAAATTTTCAACTAATGCACCAATCACTGGAGGAACATTAATACCAGTTGAATTAAATCCTTCATCAGCAATAACTATACCATATTGTAATTGTTTAAGTTGACTATATTTATTATAATAAGCACCCCAGTAAAGACTGAAAATGATGAAGAACATTATAATTAATAGTATATAATTAGTTAAAATTGAAATTAATGCTTGAACATTTTTATATTCAAAAGTGTTATCCCACAATCCTAATTTTATACCCAAATTTTGAATCCAAATACCAAGTGATGTTTCCTTTTTATAAATTGAAGGAGTGTTAGTGGAAATTGGTTCAATTGGACTATTATTTTCATCACTAGCACCTGATTCAACGTCTGTACCTAAAGTTCCTAAAGTTGTGGTATCAATTAAACTTGAACTTTGAGTAATTCTTCTACCTAATGTTCTGTATAAAATTGCAGACCCTCCAATAGCATCAATTACACTATTTTCTCTTTCAGTGTCATTTTCAAATTTGTTTTCTCCAGTATAATCCTGGATATATTCTTCTTCCCCTGAATTAAAATTAGCTGCCGCATTAGATAAGGGTCTTGAAAATTTACTACCAGATCTACTCAATTCACTACCTTTAATAGTCTTCTCACCATTACTATCTATATTTCCATCACTGTTGCTCTCATTAATAATTCTAGATTTGTTGGTACCTTCATATTTTGAAGTATTCAGATTTTCAATTGGTTCTTGAGATGATACAGAACTCATTTTTATAATAAATACCTAAAAATTTATTTAATAATTATCAATTTGACAATTTGACAATTTGTAAACTTTATATACTTTATATATATACCCACTTTTACTAGATAAATGATCAAATAATTATGAGCCGTTCGTTTAACTTGGTCTTATTCAAAATTTGTAGTTGCCTGTCAATCGTTCCGACGCCTAAACAATTCTTGTATCAATTGCTGCAAAAAAAAGACTTTTTATACTTTGGATGACCGACGGCCGATAAAATAAATTAGCTGTAAATCAATAGTTTAAATCGGCGAATATTAATTATAATTATTTTAAAGTTATTTAAAGACTTAAAATAAGTCATCAAAAGAAATAACGGTGGTATTTATTTAAAAATTATATAAATATTTGGAAAGGCTGTATAAAGTGAGTTTTTCTTTAAGTTCTCAAATTCGGTATATATATATTAAGAATAAAATGGTTGCAAATAATGAGACGCAAATTAAAAATCAAATAACGAGATGGGATGGTTTAAAGAATAAGATTAATAATAATTATACGCTAAGTCTTGGAATGACAATAGTTTTCACCCATTTAAAGATGATGGTTATATTTATGGGAGTTTTATCAATTTACTGGGGTGCTTTCTATAAAAGAGAAAATAGACAACATAATTTAAATTCATTATTGATTAATTTAGATACCCCTGTTCAAATTAATGGTGAAGATGTAGGTATTGGTAAAACTTTTGTAGATATGGTTACAGATAATGATTATTTGAAAAGTATTAGTAGGTTTGAAATTGTTGAATCTATTGATGGTGAAAATGCATCTGCTTATGCTCAATCATTAATTTATCATGAAAAATATTGGGGGGTTTATGTAATAAACCCAGGAACAACTGAATTATTACAATCAAGTCTTGTAAATAATAATATAACTAATATCCCAATTATTTCTAAATCAATTAATCAATATTATCAAGTTGGTAGACATTACACAGGTATGAGACAATTTTATGTGAAGAATTCATATAGAGTATCACAAACTTGGATTAATTCTTATGTTTATACTGTTTATAATTCATTAATTGGAGATTTATCTAACGAATCCAAAATCAGTATATTAAGTTCAAATACTTCAACTGAAATAATTACTGTCAAGCCGTTTATAAATGTAGTTGACATTGGTGGAACCCCTGAACCAGAAACTGTTGGTCCATCAGAGATTGGATTAGTTTATGCTGTTTTATTCACTATTTACCAATATACTTTTAATGTTAAATCTTATATGCTTTTAGAATCAAGACTAACTTGGAGGAGATATTTATTATTTAGAATTATTGCTACTCAAATTAATGCTTTATTATTAGGTTTATTATATGGATTATGCTCAATTGCATTACAAAATAATGTTAGAGCAGCATTTGGTTATGCTGGATTCATGGTTTTATGGGCAACCATGTACTTATTTTTTGTAATATTTGGGTACACCATGGAGATTGGTTTTGAAATTGTGGCAATTACAGGGAAATTTTATTTATTATGTCCTTGGATTATATTTATTATTATGATTAATATTGCAACAACTTTTTATCCAATTGAGGTAGCTCCTCATTTTTATAGATTTGGTTATGCATTACCAATGTATAATACTTTTGAAATACTAAGAGTTGTATTTTTTAATACTAATAAGAGTTCATTAGGTAGAAATTATGGAATTTTAGTAGCTTGGGTTTTTGTTTGTTTGCTACTGTCGGTGGGAATAAAAATAATTTTAAAAAGAAAAGGTCCTGCGCAACTTCATTAATCATTTAATTTTTAATATAAATATATATATATATATGCATATGCTAATTTGTTCTCTCGTTTGTTTATGCAGATTGATCCATCACATCAACTTGTGCTTGAGATGTTATATTTCTTCCATTCTTCATTAATTTAAAAACATTTATAATTTGATCTTCCCAGATATTTAAATCTGGTACTTTAACTAAGTTACCTAATAATTGACTTTTCAATTCAAATACTTCATTATAAACTGGATTTTCATTAACAATATATTCATTCATTATAGTTGGATTATTAAGTAAAAAAGTACTTCCAAAAGTAGTGGTGGATAAGTTAACTAGTAATTGATAAATATGATCATTGGATAATGATTTAATTGAAGATGAAGTTAATTTATCTTCACATTTTTCAAAACCTTTATGAGACTTAACTAAATTTAATAATATTGTAAAATAATTAGAATTAAAAAGTGGTAAATCAATTAATTCATTAATGAAATCTTCATGTAAAATTGTAGGATTGAATTTTGAAATCATATAAACATCAGATTTATAACTAAATTCAAATTTATTGAATGTTAAAAACGTTAAATCAAACTCTGAAGTTATATATGATAATTTTATAAGATAATTCAGGATATCAGTTATTAAAAATGATTCTATATTTTCATTAGTAAATCTTTCATTAAATAATTTAACCATAACGGAAGTAGGTAACGTTGAAACGTTAACTTTACCAATTAAATCCGTATAAAACTGAATTTTTAAAATTGTTAAAAGTAAATCATCATCATTAGGATCAATAGTGAAATGATAATCAGTAATCAGTGGATGTAAAGTTAAAAGGGTTAATAATCTAGCTATCAAAGTTGAATTATTTGAATTTTTCACTAATTCGAATTTTTCTTGATACTTCTGATTATTAAATTTTGTTGGTTCAACATTCAACATTAATGATTCAATTTGATTACATATTTGAATCATTAAATCTTCATCAAAATAAATTTCCATAATTGTAAACATCAAATCATTATCAAATAAATCAATTTTCTTAACAGTGAGTAGTTTCAATACCAAATAACTAAATTGATTCTTATAAGTTAAATTTTCACGTATAACATCGATAGGGAACATCAGTAATATCTTTTGAGTATCTAATTGTAATAAAATATTTTCAAAAAGTTCTACAAGTTTGAAATCAGGGTCTAAATCATAATAGTTAGGTCTTTGTAAGAAATTAGTAATCACTGATATCATCAGTAACAACATTTCTGAATTCCCATCGTCAAGGGAATTGGAATGAATAACTCTAATCAATTGATCTATATCATTCCCTTCAACGTTACCATCTTGTAATTGGGTCTTAACTTTGTCCCAGACGCCACTCATCTTAATTTTTCACCAGCTAAATCAACACCAACTAAGCGAAAAAAAAAAAAAAAAAACCACCCTTGTACCAGTAAACTGTTCGTAAAAATGACAGTGAAAATCACAGTCAAGATAAGACTTCCTCTAACAGTTGAAAGAAAAAAATTGGATTACCCTCTTAAAATTAGGGTTGACCTGTTAACAGAAAATCGAAAAGCCGTTTCGTTTTTGTCTGAAAATGGATTTTTTTGCGATTGCCAATGCAGGCCCAATTTTCACCGTTTTGAGAATCTCAAAAAATTGACGATAACGTTGAAAGTTACTTTTCGTCAAAAAATTTTCATTTTAAAACAATTACTCAGTGTTAGTTTTAAAATTTACATTAACTGCCTTTTAGTATTAAAAAATATTTAAGAAGGAGGTGTTTATAACTTAATTAAGGTATTATAAATTTCATTTTAAGTAAGGCGTAGTAACACTTCTTAAAAAACTGTCGTCGTGGAGAGAGACATACAATTTCACAAGGGTTCAGATTGAGACTTTAAGGTACCACCTGAATTAAACCCAAAACTTAAAACAAAAGACGTTAGAGTTTTAGTTTTAGTTTTAGTTACATTGTTTGTGATCCTATCGTTTAAATTATCATTAGAATCTTTTTCTTTTTAGTTTCATAATTGGTTAGTTAGTTCTAATAGAGATAGAAACATTTCACGTTTTCATATTTCATTGCATTAGTACCATTTTATTTTTTCAATATTACAATTTTTTTATATTCTTTTAGGATTTGTTTTTATAGACACGGATAATACAATTAATAATCATTAATCATCATTAATAATAATTAATCATCATTAATAAATAATAATCAGCAATAATGGAAAGTCCAAATTTTGAAGTTAACGAATTTAAAGATATTGCAGTTAAATTATTTAATGAAGAATTTGTTTCAATTCAACCAGAAGAATATATTCAATTTTTAGCTTCCAATGATGAAGATTCAGTTCAAATAAGAAGTTATTATATGGATTTGTTTAAATGGGATTCAAATTTATTAAAATCAACTAGAACTTTATGTTCAAAATTATATTTAAAAGGTGAAAGTCAAGAAATTGATAGAGTTTTAACAAGTTTTACAAAAAGTTATATTAAACAAAATCCTGTAAATGTTTTCTGTACAAAAAATTTTGAAAAAATTTATATCGTTTTATACAGTTTAGTTTTATTAAATACTTCATTACATAATTCAGAAGTTAATAAAAAATCAAAAATTAGTCAAAATGATTATATTAGAAATACTTTTACAACATTTATCCAACAAGATCCAAAAACTCTGAAAAAATTATCAATTAGACAAAGAATTATAATCGAAAAAGAATTAGGTAATTATTATGAAGATTTATTAAGAAATGAATTACATTTAAAAACTGGTGATGATAATGATAAATTAAATCATATTTTAACTTCCCTGAAGAAAAATGATTCGGGTGAAACTTCAGTTGGTGATATCTCTGTAGGAACAATTAAAACAACTAATACTGATGCTTCATCTTCTAAACCTTCATTAGCTACTAGTGGTGAAAATGGAGGTAGTGTTGTTGTAAATGGTAATGTCAATACTACTAATAATACTAGTACTGGTGCTGGTACTGCTACCGCCACATCTGGTGCTAATACCGCTAACCATTCTCATACTAATAGTACAGCTAGTGCAGCTGAAGATTTAAATTTATCAAGACAGATTTCATCATCATCTATTTGGTCAACTGATACAGCTAATAGAGCATCATTAAATATGAAAAGAATGTCAAGTGCTACATCATCAGTTTCACAATTTACGGTTACTAATAATCGTAATAATAATCAAAATAACAGAGTTGGTTTTACTAGAGCTTTAGCTAGTGATCAAATGAATCAAAGATTTTATCAACAAGGTAATGGTTCAGTTGTTTCAAATAGTACTTATTCAACTGTTAGAACTCGTCAAAGTATTGATAAATTAAGAAATTTAGGTTCTTCTGGTACTGGTGGTGTTCACGGTTCAAACTCAGCTGCTAATGGTTCAACTACAAATGGATCATCTGCTAATGTTGGTGGTGCCGATTCAAATGCAATTAATAGACGTTCATCAAGAGCTTCAATTATTAGTAGAGAATCATTATTAACTAATCATGATGATACAATGTCAGTAGTTTCATTTGATTCAGTTAATTTAGATAATTTCCAATTAGATGAATCACCACAAGATTTAGAAAATTTTAACGTTAATCAATTTCAAGATAATTATGATTTAACTTTGGAATTACAAGGTTCACCATATTTAAAAGAAGGTTTATTAAAATTAAAAATTTTAAATAATGATCAACAAGATAATAATGCACCAGAATCATTAACTTCAAGTGCTGCATCAACAGTATCAACTAATACTTCCACATCATCAAGGTTTTTTTCCTTTTTCAGTAGAAGATCTCCATCAAGTGCTTCTGAACCAACTAATTCATTAAATTCAAATGGATTAAATATTACTAATAAATTTACTGAATATTTTGTTGTTGTTTCTAAAGGTGAATTAAATTTATATTCGTTTGATCCAAAAATAATTAAAAAACAACAATTAAAAATCAAAAAATTACAGAAAAAGCAACAAAAATCATTACTTAATTTAGATTACTTAGATGAGTTTGAAGATCATGAAAGTGAAGAAGATACTAAAGATCTCGGGGATGGTAATTGGTTAAAAAATGCTGCTAATGTTGGTAATTATAATTTATGTTCAACATTTGCACAATTAGAAAGATCATCATTATATAAGAAAATGTCAGCAAGTGCCAATGTATCATCTCATTCAGGTCTCGGTAATGGATATGTTTTCACTTTAACATTCCCAAAAATTAGTAAAAAACCAAATAAAAAATTTATATTTGAGGCTGGTACCAAAGAAATTGCATTAGAATTTGTTAATACTTGTAATTTTTGGGCATCAAAAATTACAGCAATTCCAACATTTGAAGAAAGTGTTTCATCAATTGAATATGGTTGGAACAATATTGAGAATTTAATCAATAATAAAGCCAATTTCAAAAAAATGAAAAATATTGCTAAATGGGATGTTTTACCAACTGGTGTTTATTTATCAAATTATAATTTTTCAAATTCTGAAAATCATTATAATATGATGAAACAATTTATTAAAACTTTAAATTATTATAATAACTTGAAAAAACATTATAAAGAATTTAATGATTTAAGATTAGAATTTTTGAAAAATTTCCAACCATTATCAAATACATCAAATTATTCAAAAATTATTAGTAATTTTGATTTAAAATTATCTGAATATAAAAATGATTTGAAAAAATATAAAAATTATTTAATAATTTTAGGTTTTGCATTACAATTAAGATTTGATTTGGAAGAAGAAGAGAAATCAATTAGTGCTGAAACTTTAAATGATGAAGAAGATGATTTAGGAGATAAAAATGAAAATAATACTGAATCAGTTGATCCTTCAGAATCATCAGCTGCACCATCATCCATACCAAATGGTTCAACCTCTACTGCTGAAGCTAATGAATCAACTGAAGATACTGGTGATGTTACTGGTGATACCACTAAAGTTGAAGAAAAGGAAACTAAAAAGGAAGAAGATGATGGAGAAACTGAATTATCAAGATTAGTTAAATATGAAATTCGTAAATTGTTTATTGGATTAAGAGATGTTGGTAAAATTATTCCTACTTTCCAAACATCAAAATCAATTTCAAATTTAAATGATTTACAAAATCAAATCCCAAATTTAACTATTAATGATTTCAATAATAATTTTAATTTAGTTAAATCGCCAAAAACTTTTACATTATCTAATTATAATGATGATGAAAGTCCAATTAATCAATTACTTCAATCATCTAAAAAGCAAGATATGCTTCATAGTTTTAGTCATAATACTATTCAAGAAGAAGAAGAGGAATAGGCAAAAAGTGGCATAGGCAAAAAATCTTTAAATCTTTTTTTCAAATGAAAAAAACCATAAAAAGAAAAAAAATAAACATAAAGAGTTCTGCAAAACAGTTTCAAGGAGTTTTAATTTAATAATATAATGTGTGTAATAATGTATTAATATTGAGAAATCTTTCAGTCTCTACCATATCTCTCGTCTACTCAATACTGAGACTTTTTTTTTGCAGTAAGAATTTCGACCTCAAGTGCGTGAAAACCTGAGAATTGAGAAACAGAAAATTCAAACCGCCACCCATGTCAGATCCAAGTTCAATCAATGGTATGTAATCAATAATATCAAAACAATTCCAATTGTTGGTTAAAATTAAAGAATTGGATGCAATAGGTAACCAGGATTTTATACTAACGAAGTTTTTTTAGGAGGTTCAGCCCTTGCTATGGTAGGGAAAGATTGTGTTGCCATTGCGTGTGATTTAAGATTAGGTAGTCAATCATTAGGTTTAGCAAATAATTTTGAAAAAGTCTTTAAAGTTAATGATAAAGTAATGTTAGGACTTACTGGATTAGCTACTGATGTCACCACCTTAAATGAATTATTCAGATTTAAAAATAATTTATATGAATTAAGAGAAGAAAGAAAGATTGAACCAACAACTTTTGCAAATTTAGTTAGTTCAACATTATATGAACGTAGATTTGGTCCTTGGTTCACTGGTCCGTTAGTTGCTGGTTTAGATAAAAAGAATCAACCATTCATATGTGGATTTGATTCTATTGGATGTATAGATTATGCTAAAGGTTTTGTAGTTAGTGGTACCGCAAGTGATCAATTATATGGTATGTGTGAATCATTATATGAACCAAACTTAGAACCAGAAGATTTATTTGAAACTATAAGTCAATCATTATTAAATGCTGTTGATAGAGATACATTATCTGGTTGGGGTGCAGTAGTTTATGTCATTACAAAAGATAATGTTGTTAAAAGAGTTCTTAGAACTCGTCAAGATTAAGCCATTCTATTTACATATATATATTAAATTAGAAAAATGAATAAAGTAAAGAATATAAACAGAAATTAAAGAAAAAAAATATAATAATCAAAAGAATGAAATTTTAGGATTAATGAACATCTATTTACAAGTTCCTATACATATACTCTTTTGTTTCCATCATATCTAACGTTTATGTCTTTATAATTATTAGAATCTTTTAAATCTTAAAACCTTTTAAACTATAAACCACTTCAGTTTTGGTTTTTAAGTTTTGATCTAATTTATTCTCTTTTCAGCTTCTTTTTCAATAACTTTCTTCAATACATTATTTTTACCGTACATTAATTCTTGTTCCGCTTTCCTTTTTTCTTCGATTTTCTTCTGTCTTAATCTTGATTCTTTAATTCTTTCAGCTTGAGCTCCAGTTCTACTTTTATGAAGACATTTTGATAATTCATCTTTCTCAAAATTACACATTCCTAATGCTTTTTTCAAAAATTCTTGTCTGTGGCATGCTTCTAACGCATCCATTAACGCTGAACAATCATCAAATCTATTTCTATCTAATTGTGGGTGCATCTTACCAACTTTCCACTCTAATTTCCACCGTGATAAAAAAAATCTTGTGAGGTTTTGAGAATCAGAATTGAGACTCAGAATTGAGAATCAGAATTGAAAGGGAAAGTTGGGTGAGATTGCAGGTTCGCGAAATTATAGGTGAGTTTTTTAAGCACTTGTGGATCATGTCAACTAAAGACAAAGATGATGTTTTAGATTTTATTAATTCCTTACCCGATTCCAAATCAGGTACTCCAATTCCTGAAGGTAAAGAAGATTTAATGGATTTTTTAGATGAATTAGAAGCTCATGATAAAAAACCAAGTAAATTAGAACCTAAAAAGAAAGATATTAAAAAGGATAATAAAGAACAGAAAGATAAAAAGGATAATAAAGATAAAACAAAGGAAACAGTTGATACCAAGAATGAATCAATTGATGTAAAAAAACCAATTGAATCCAAATCAGAAAATGAAAAGGTAGAAACCGGTGATTTAAATGAAAAGGAAGAAATTAAAAATGCTAATGAAGAACTTGAAATTGATCCAATTAATTCAATTACAAATTGGTGGAATAAAGAAGGTTCTAATGCAGTTTCTAATTTATGGGGGTCGATTACCAGTAATGCTAATAATTTAAGTGAAACAACTTATCAAATTGCTCTGAATACAACAAATCAAATTAATTTACGTAGACAAGAATTTTTACAACAACTGGGAGCTAATGGAGAAAAATCATTTGAACAAATTAATAATATTACTAGTAGATTAAATAATATTTTATCAAATATTAGTGAAACTATATTAGGTAATGAAGATGAATTATTAAATATTATAATTGTTAATGATTTTTATTTAAATTATTTACATGAATTAATTAATAAAAATTTTTCAAAAGTAATGAATCAAGTTGAAGGAGGTATACAATTACAAATTAATGATTTTAATCATAAAAAAATTTTAGATAATGAATTAAATTTATTTATTGGTAAAAAAAAAGATGGTGAAAAATTATGTTTAGCTAATTTAAATAATTCAATTGAAAATTTTAATAAATTAATTGAATTTGAAAAAAATGAATCTACTGAAATAAATAAAAAATTAAAATTAATTAATAAATCAAATATTTTTATTTCAATTTTACCAATTTCAATTGATAATGGTTTAAGTGAAAAGGATAAAAGAGAACAACAAGAAGTTGGAATTGATGAAGATGAAGATGAAGAAATTATAATTGATCAAAATGCTAAATCATTCCAATTCATTATAAATTTAAAAGATACTACTAATAATATAAATATTTCAACTAAAACTCAATCATTCCCAATTATTTGGAATAGTTGGTTAGTTAATAAAGATATTGGAAAATTTGAAGAATTTGATATCAGTCCAAAAGAATGGGTTAAAAATTGGATTAAAGATGGTTTAAATTTATCAATTGGTATTATTGCCCAACAATATGTTATTAAAAGAATGGGATTTTAATATAATAATTTTTTTTTCGTTTCGTATATCTCTATTTTTGATTCCCTGTCTGTTAGTTTTAACCTTAGACTGATAAATCAGTGGTACTGATCTTAACTTTTCATATACAAATCTTTAGTCTCGACTTTCATCCTTTCATCTCATAAAAGTAATTGGAAAGTAATTGGGGTAATTAAAGAGACAATTGGGGTTTTAAATAGTTAAAATGCACATTTAAGTAGACAATGTCACTCTTCTCTTTTTTCTCAGTGGTGATATTTTTTGGTGGTATTTTTTGGTGGTATTTTTCGGTGGTATTTTTCGGTGGTGAGGATTTTTCAGTGATAGTCTTTCCCTCAAAACCACATGAATGAACAACATGAATGAACAACTTGAAAAACACCTTTCAGATATCACATTTGCCCAAACAGTTGAATTTAACAGATTGAAATCAAATGCAGTAAATAGATTTACCAATTTAAAAAATGAAATTAATGAATTGAGAATTTCAGTTAGATTAAAACAACAAATTAGTACCTATATCAAAAGTGTAGAATTAGAATTATCGAAAGATTTAAAATCATCAAAGGAAAGATTGGATAAGAAGTGTGAAGAGGTTCAGAAGTTGAGTGATGTAGCTGCTGGGTATATTGAAGATGAATCAATTCCATCTGATTCTAATGATGAAACAATTCCATCTGATTCTAATGATGTACCTGGTGATGCATCACCTGCTGCTGTTCCTGTTACTAGTTCTAGTTCTAGTTCTACTGCTGCTCAGGAGAGTGATTTTGCCATTACACCAAACACTGCTGATAATGTAACTGCACCACATAATGATGACGGTACTGGAGTCTATGAAGGAGAAGAGATCCCAAGAAAAATATTCACAAGAGTGCTTCATATCAAAAAATTACTTAGAAACAGACAGGAAAATCTGGATTTACCAGATCATATAGTTAGACTTTCACCCAATTTACAGAGTAGACATTTAAATTTAAGATTTGAAGGTTGTATTGAATTGCTTGATGCATGGTACGATACTGATGAAAGAAAATTAATTATTCCATTAAGATTAATTCATTTAAATTCATCGATCGAGAAAGATCTCTTGATTGGGTGTCGGAAGTTAATTAAGTATATAATGAAAAAACTGGAAAATTATAGATTAGATCCAGATGAAATAGCTGAAATGCTAGATACGTTTATGGAAAATGAATTTTATGATATTGATACGTTTTTAGAACTATTTTTTTACCATGATGATGGAGTTAAAAATAGAGTTAAACTAGGTAGGTTTATTCATAATGAATCTAAGAAACCTCCTTATTGTTATCCTCTTAGAATTCCAGTTTGGGCAGAACCAATGTCTTAGGGTAAAGATTGATAGTTTAAAGTGCAGTTTATGTTAATGTATATAGTGATGTAGTGATGTATAATGAGTCTATAATTCCTAGTAAATCAATTGATGTGAAAATAGAAGGTTCCTGGTAGATTTATTCCCAATTGAATAGCTTGTAAAGCATAATACGTAAACGCGTTTGTAATCTCTCGAAAAACTCCGAAAGGGTCCCATAGAACTAATCTCTGATAAAGCGAAAATCTTCTACAGAATCAATAGAGTCTAAGCACAACCGTAGAGATCAAATAAGAGAGATAAAGAGATAAAAAGAGATAAAGAGAGATAAAGAGATAAAGAGAGATAAAGAGATAAAGAGAGATAAAGAGATAAAGAGAGATAAAGAGATAAAGAGAGATAAAGAGAGATAAAGAGATAAAGAGATAAAAAGAGATAAAGAGAGATAAAGAGATAAAGAGAGATAAGAGTAGAGATAAAGAACTTAAGATCAATCCAGTTGAAATCTATAAAATGCTTCCCAACCTATTAAATTGCACATTGTGCCCATTTTTTTCTTTTATGCCTCTATAAAACCATAGTTATTATTATTTGTTATTTTTTTTGTAATTAAAATTATTATATTTGTTGATGCCTGTTGAAGGTTGATTAAAATAAATCAGCAAATTCAGCAGCATGAGGATGAATTAAAAATTCATTGTTGTTTAAAATTCTTGAAGTTGAAAAATTGTTATTAATTTTATAATCAAAATTATTTACAATTCTTGAAATTGAATTAAAATCATTACCTAATAAATAATGATTATTATCTAAAATTAAAGGACCATTAAATTTTAATTTTCTAAAATTAACATCATCAATTAATTTTAAATCATCAATACAAATCTTTGAACTAACGGTTGATGAAGAATTATTAATTTTTTTAAGATGATTATTTAAATAAAATGATAATTCAGGATAAGATTCCATTAAAATTTTAAAATTATCAGGATGAATATTTAAAAAATTATTAAAAATTGATTTAAATTGCATATAACTTGGTTCATCATTTTTAATTACTTTGAAATTATAATTATTTAAATTTTTCAAAATATTTGAATTTAATTTGGATGATTGAAAGATTGTAATTGATTTTTTAAACATAACTAGTATTATTGACTATTGAATTGACTACTGAAAATTAGTATGTAATTGACTTATCTAAGTTGAAGTAGATTGAGTAGATTGAATATTTAAAATATATAAATATACAAAAGAATAATCTAAGGATATAATCCATTTAAATATCTACAGTCCCCTCCTTCAGATCGTTTTAATTTTTGCAGCAATTTTTCTCCTCCTTGATAAGGCTGTAAAAATATGTTGAGTGCAGCGAAACCATAAATAGGAAAGCATAAATAGGAAAGCATAAACAGAGAAAGGGATAGACAGCATAAGGGACAGCGTAATTAGGGCAATTCTTAATTAGAGATCTATAACAGTATTAACTAGTAGTAACTAGTAGTAGTATGATGTTAAAGATTATTAGTTCAAATGTTAGTTAAGAGATCTCTTCTTTTCCTCCCTTTGGTACCGGAAAAACTTAAACGATAGGATTGGCGCCGCGCACGACCACAGTTAATTTTGAGATTGTTGAGTTGTTTGGCAGATTTTTTATAAGAAGGAGTAGTAGCAAAAAATGAGGGGAATTTTTGTTAATAGTAAAATAGAAAAAAAGATGAGGGGAGTGGGTCACATGATCTAGTGCCAATTTACGGTACCAGTCTACGGTACCATTTGCAAAATTGGTACCGCAAATTGGTACCATGAAATCCCATAATTACTACCGTCTATACATCTCTCACTCACTACAATTTCAAGGCAAATGAGGGGAAACACACACCGGTACACCGCTAGTTAACGAGATTATATATGTTATATTTAATATTAATATAGTAATAACTATTAATCGCATTTTTACTCTCAAATTAAAACACTAAACGATAAACGATTATTAGGAGAATTTAATAATAACCTAAATAAAGACAGGGCACAGTGTTTTAAAGAAGCCAGAGTAATATGCTTAAGAGGAGATATTAAAGAGGAGTATTATTACTATTATATTCTCTATTCTATTTTCTCTCTATTCTATTCTATATTCTGTTCTCCAACATATTTAAATGGTGATAATTGAGTAACAATCCAATGATAATTCTTTAATTTGGTCTTTTATTTGGCCTTTTATTTGGGGTTTTATTTGGGGTTTTATTTGGTTAATTACTACAATCAATTAATTCATAAATATCATTTCTTCTATGATTTAATAATGGCATATTTTGTCTAATTTGTTGGATTTTATTATAATCTAATTCTCCAATGATTAATTCATAATAATCTCCATCTTCATCTTCAATTAATTCTTCATCCCATTTTTTACCTTCATTAATTATATCACCCCATGGATCAATAATTAATGAATTACCAAAACTAATTCTTTCAACTTTCTTCTTACCATCTCCTTCTTGATCAATTGGGTTCTGTTCTAAATCTTTGTTTAAATCATGTTTACCACATTGAGCAGCCATAATTACATAACTTTGATTATCAATTGCTCTGGTTCTACCTAAATTTTTCCAATGACTTTCACCAGTTTTAACTGTAAATGCACTAGGGTAAGTTAAGATATTTGCTCCATTTTTAAATAATAAAGTTGATAATTCCGGGAATCTAATATCATAACAAATTTGTAATCCAATTTTAAATTCACGATTATTATCAATATCAATTTCAAATGGTTTTATAATTTTTTTACCAGATTTAACTGAATTTGATTCTTTTAAAATTGGTCCATCTTTAATATCAACATCAAATAAATGAAGTTTCTCATATTGATATTTAATTTCCCCCTTATTATTAATCCATAATAATTTATTAATTGTCTTACCACTGGTTTCTTCAGTTCCTTTATTGATTTCTGGCTCATGAACTCCAATTGAAATGAATAAATCATGTCCTTTATTAGAATAATTTATCAATTCTTGTTGAATTGGTTTAATTAATTCATCTTTAGTAAATTGTGATAATTTAAAACTATGATCAGCATTCCTTGATAAATAATCTGATGCTTCAGGTAAAAATAATATTTGAATTTGAGATTTAATTGATTTATCAATTAATTTTTTAATTATTTTGAAATTATGTTTGATACTTGAACTAACAGTGAATTGTCCACATGCAACTTTCATCCTGGAAAACTGCTATCTTTGACTACAAAACTGATGGTTTGAGATTGAGAAAAATATCCTTATCGCGATAGTCATTTTCATCACCTCACTCAGAACCAAAACCACACAATCCCAATCTCACACTTAATCCTCACTGCCATTCACAACTTATACTTACACTTACACTGTAGTTTTTGTTTTCACTGAAATATTTTCCAGCGTTTGTGAGTACAATGCACCCATTTCATAAAAGATTACTTAAAGAATATAAATCACTACTGACTAATGATTTACCAGGAATAACCATCCTTGAAAATTCCAATGACTTAAACAACTTTAAATTTGAAATTCAAATTTCTAACCCATTGTATAAAGCATCATACTATAAAGTAATTGTAGTCATCCCCAATGACTACCCTGTTCAACCACCAAAAGTTAAATTCTTAACTGGTCCAGCAACCACTAACTCCCATGATACCAAATCATACACGATTCCTAAACATCCTCATATTTATTCTAATGGTCATATTTGTTTGAATTTATTAGGTAATGATTGGACCCCGGCGTGTACTATCGAGAGTACATTGATTAGTTTACAATCAATGATTAATAATAATAAAGAGATCAAACCTCCTGATGATGATGATAGATATGTTAGATACGCTGGTGAATATGCTTCAATTGATGGGTTTGTTTATCATGATGATAGTGTATAAAAATTTCTTGAAGGGGCCATTTTAGTGAATCATAGTTAGGTTCAGTTAATTGGATTAGAATATACGATGTAATGATTCCTTAGCGTCCTTCACTTAGACTTCTTAGACTCTTACAGTTACTCTTACTCTTGGTGATTGTTGGAGTTCACTTTGTAATTTGTTGTTACTTCATTTTTATTTTTCTTTTGATATTATCCTATATGTTACTCCTCGTATATTTCTAGAGATGAGATGAAGTCAATATATACTAGTTTGCTTTCATTATCGCTCAAGTATCAAGCTAGTAAAATAAATTCTGAATAAAATAAAGTAAAAGACACTAGTTATATTCCAAATTAGACTTAAGGCAAAATATTCGAAGTGAACAACTTCCAGACTGAAATCAACAATTAAAGGCGTAAAATTATTAAGATTAATGGAAAACTGTTAAGAACATAACATCTACGTGGGTTTTCTGACTTGGTCTTTAAACACTCAGAAAATCACCAAATTTTCTAGTACATTACAATCTACACTAAATTACTTTGAAATCTTATAAAAATACAAAGATGTTAATTAGTAATAATTAAACCAATTATCCTGAGTAATAACCTTTCATTATTTTGGCTTGCTTTTAATTCAATTTATTTAATTGTGCTGTTAGTGTATTACAGATTCATCTGTAACGGGTATTTATAATACATACTCAGGTTTTGAACAGATTATAAAATTAGTAAAAACACCGTTCAAATTGCAACATTTAACTATAAGAATTATAGTAGTAATTAGGGACCAATACAAAAATCAGTTCAAACAATCTATTCCTTACAACATCTTATAAAACTAAGTCTTTTTACCCCTAACCCCAATTACCAATTCATACCATCCTACAATGACATTAACGTTTACTCAGATATTCTCTATGTGTTTTATAACTTTATAATCCTGCCCTATTATTGATCTAGTTTAAAACTTCAAAAACTTTAGTGTAAATCAAAAGATATAAACAATACACTCTACGCACATAACCGATTAATAGAAAACTAGAAATAATCGGATTAATAACGGATTAACCTGATACTACAAATTTTAAATAAATACTATAAGTATATAAAATCATCTACACTTGGTTATTGAACCCGATTGAGTGATATCAATAGAACGTAATAATAACTAAGAAATTTATAATAAGAATAAATTATGATGAAATTATGGGAACAAGATGTATAATGAGATCATAGAAAAAAAGGTAAAACACTTAAAAAGCGGAAAAAACTCCGATGACTCACAAATCTCATCTCTATAAGAGATATTTTAATTGGATGATTAAGAATAACTGACCTATCAACATCAATGCATGGGAGTTGTAATAATTATTATGGAGTTGTAATAAAGATTATGGGTTTGGGGTGTTGAAGATGATGAAAGTACTTGTGAAAGCAATCCTAATTGGTCCTTAGGTTAAATCGGTTTATTAAATGCGTAGAAAAAGAATGTTAGTAGTAAACCCAAAGTAACCGATTTAACCATAAATTGTAACATAATAATAATAACAACAATTGTTGATTTTTTGTCTGTTATCTTAGTTATATCGGTATTATAATTTCATAATAAAGATCTGTAAGCGAATATTTCTAAACGAATATCTCTAAATCATTTAATTGATTTAAATGATTTAATTGATTTAAGTAATCTCATTGATTTGAATGATTCCATTCTATTACATAATTGTAAATCATAATAATAACATAACTATTAAAGTATACAATATACAGATAGAACATATAGAATAGACAATATAAAGAGAAAGACTGATATTACACAATTTTTAACCAATAATTTGTTTTATAAAGGAGGGGTATATGTTTTTACCCAACCATTAAATACCAGAAATCTCAAGTCTCATCTCAATAGTTCAGACTGCTATAGTAGTTTGTAGTTTATATATATACATAAAAACTATATATATAAACTATATCTCATTATATTCATAATAATGAGTTATAATGAGTTATAATGAGATATAAAGTGATAATGATCTGATAAGTAAATATATTAGTAGTTAAGATAATAGACTTTCCAATGGGAACAAGGAAAAGGATAGCTAAATTAAGAAAGTCCCAATAAAACCTGGGTAGTGTACCGGTGGCAATATTTGAGGACAAAATTGCCCCCAATATGCAGGACGTCCAATTGAGTTGTTTTTTCTTTTTTTTCTCTTATTTGCAATGAAAAATCTCACTTCGGAGTTTCTGCTTTTATTTAAATTGAGACAATCCTTTGAGGAATTTTTTATTGGACTTTTCAGAAAAGTTTTTCAATTGGTTTAAATTATTCAATTGATCAAGATATATATATATTCAGATATTTAGATAGTTATATTTAGATATTCAATTCATAGTCATATTGACATTAGGTATAATTTGTTTTAATTTGTTTTAATTTGTTTTACATTTGTTTTACATTTTAAACTCAATTGTGCTTGATCCTTAATCGTTTTTCGCTTTTCGATCTTCAAGATAAAATCCAAAGAGTAAAGTTTAAATCACTAAAATTCAAAGGACTAAAACAGTTATAAAAGGTGGAAACAGTTATAATGGAACCAATTATTGAACAAGCTTGTGATTCATGTAGAAAACGTAAATTAAAATGTTCCAAACAATTACCAAAATGTGTTAAATGTTCACAACATAATTGGAATTGTAATTATAGTCCAAGAACTATTAGATCCCCATTAACAAGAAATTATCTTACCAAAATTGAAAATAAAAATGAAAATTTAATTAATATTTTATCATTTTTATTAAATGATAATAATTTAGATTTTGATAAATTATCAAATTGTTATAAAGATGTTTTACAAGATCATAAAAATAGATTATTAGATTTATCAATTAATTATGATAGAAAGTCTGAGACTAATGCCAGTACTAATACCATTGTTAATAATCCAGATACTAAAAGTTCAACTAATGATTTAAATGATGTAGAACAAACTTCAGAAAGTGGATTAAGTAGTATTAATTCTTCAACTTCATTACATTCATTAAATAATAATAGTTATAATAGTTTAAATACTAGTTTAACTACTAGTTTAAATAATAGTTTAAATAATAGTTTAAATAATAGTTTAAATAATAGTATTGATTCAACCCCAAATCAATCACCAAAATTGCAACCAAAAAGAAGTAATTTTGAAATAAATGAAATTTTAAATTGTAATAATTTAAAATCAATTTTAAAAGAAAGAGATCTACAACATCAGCAACAAGAGCAAGAACAAATGGCCCAACAACTGGGACAAGATGTATCACAAGGACAAGAAGTGGGACAAAATAAAGAATTTGATGAAGAAATTAGTAAATCACCAACTTATTCAATCTTTTCAGATTCATCAAATTTAAATTTAATTAGTTCAAATGAATCTGATGAAATTTTTAATGAATATTTAAATTTAAATTATAAAAAAATTAAATTAGAAGATGATTATTTAGATATAACTGTTGAATAGTATTTTTGGTATTGGGATTAAATGTATAATAGAGTGTATAATCTCTCTCATTAATCTCTCTTTAATCTCTCATTCACTATCTGTTTCTCGATCTGCGAAAGGGGGATTAATTTAAAAATGTCTCAAAAGATACGCACAGCAAAGCAACATATCTTAATCTATTCCTTCTGTTCCCTATTATCCCTCAATTATCCATATTCACTATTAATTCACTGTTAATTCTCTTATTAAATATCGGTTAGGAAACTAACCCACGTTATTAATCAGGTGATTTTGTCGTAATGAATGTTAATATAGAATTCACAACAAATAATTCATTAGGTATTTTAAGGAGGTTTAATTGAGAATATTGGCTTCAATTAACTTGGCTTTTATGGGTAATATGGGTAATATGGGTAATAAATTTAAACTTTAATTACTTACTTACCTTCAACTTTAACTATAATTATCAACTTACTGCTATACTGTTTCCAGGATTTAAAAGGATTAATGGATATTGATAAGTATATTAGCGGTTTAATTCTAATCGGTATTAAGATTTATGGTTATTAACCTTAATTAAGAGATAACAATCTATACAACAATTATCAAAATATTATACTCTCTATACATTGGATAGCTTGAACTGTGAGTCGAGTCTCTAAATTGAAAATCTAAAAATAAATGGATTTGGAGATAGACATGAAGTATGTGAGTTATTGAGTGTTATGGAGAAAGAAAGAAAGTATGTGAGTTTTGTTGAGTTAATTATATACCAGACATAATTGGAGAAATGAAATTAAGGGTAATAAATAGAGGTAATAAATAGAGATTGTTCTTAATAAGGGAGTTTTAAAGTTTATAGAATGTTTCTAATAATGTAAAGGTGGAGTAATGTGCTAATTATAGCTTAATGTTGAATAACTTAAATGGGGTTTATTCTATTAGATTAGAATTTTTACATTGATTAAAGTGAAGTAATTAGATTCACGTGATTATATTGCAAGGATAAAAGTAAATTTATATCTCTTGCTTGACAATTCACTAGTCTAATGGTTTATGAGTATATACTTCAATTAAGTTGAAATTAAGTGTTTATAATGCATTAATGGGTCTAATAACGGGTTAATCACGCTATTGGTGTTTACTGTGGGTGTACCGCATTTTAGTGAGATGATATTTCCCAAATACCACAAATGAAAGAGAGAGACAGAGAGGAAAAATAGATTTTGCAACCAATACTCAAAAATGGAATATTGTATTGAATATTTTAGTCAATTTGATAAAGAACCATTGAAAAATTTAATTAAATTGATTCCAAATTATGAATCATACTATAGCAAATTAAATATTCGTTATGATTTAAATATAAATGATTTAAATTATAGTTTAAACAATTTATATAATTTTGAAAACAAATTAACCGCTCAAGTGAAAATGATCAATTTTAAACATCAAAAGGTTGATAATAATAAGGATTCAAAGTATGGTGGCACTGCTGGTCCTAAATCTTCTAAATCTTATGAAGATGCAGTTTTTAAATACAAAAAATGTGAAACAATCAAATTAATCTGTCAATTAAAATCAAAATTTATGTTTGATTGTTATAAATTAGGTGATAATTATGATATTAATTTAAGAATTTTATTTTCAAAAAGTTATATTGATAATTTATCAAATTTGATGAATTTAATTTATCGTTTAGAAGAAATTAGTTATGGTTTAGTTATTGATTTAATTTATTATAAATCTAATAATTTAATTAATGATGAGTTTGATTTGCATGAGTTTTATGGAGTTGATGAGTCTAATGGAGTTAAAACTAATGATTCTGAAACTGATGATGATGAAAAAGAAGCAGATGATGATACTGGTGAAGAAATTCCTCAATTAGTTAATTCTTTAGATGATAAACAAAATATTGTTAACTCAGAATTAGCTATTACAAATTTATGTTAGAATGGTCACGTGAGTTTGGGGTTGTGATATCAATATCATATTATAAATTATTAATTATTTGAATTTATCAGAGTTCTTATTACCCATTCGATTTCAGTCTGTTAGTTATATTATCATCTAGTCATCTTGTCTGCATTTGCTACTTACGTGCTTAAATATTCATTTATTCACTTGTTTGTAGTTTCTTTTTTTTTGTTGATGTGTATCATTCCATTCTCACTGCTCAAAATTTCTCAATTCCCTTATCGCACAAGTCATTCAAATGTTTAAAAACTGGAGTAAATTAAAGGATAAAGTTAAAAAATCTTTAGAATCTTTAAATCAAGAATTAAATAATAATTTAAGATTACCTCAAAGGCAACAACCTGTTAGAGTTCCTGTTAGAGTTCCTGTCCCAAACACAAAAAACTTCAGGAGATTTTATCTGATTCTGACTCAACCATCCTCAACAACATTTTCATCTGCATTTCCCACTGCATTTTCATCTGCATCTGCATTTCCAATATTCCCATTATTTACTCGTTCCTACAATCCAATATTAAATAGTTTCAAAAGAGGATGGTTCAATAATTTTTTCGGTAAATATAAACCAATTATAGGTTTGGGCTTAAAAGTCCCTAAAATATCAATAATTCAAATGATTAAACCACTTGGCAATTATGATAAATCAAGTTTTTTCAATAACTTAACTAAACAGTATGAATCTACTGGATGTTCAATTAAATTACCAATTCTTGATGGTTCCTTCCATGGTGAAACTTTACATGATTTATCAGAATCAATAAGTAAATCAATTTCTCAAATTACTGCCAAACTTGAAACTTTGACAAAGGGTAGTAACCAAATTAACGAATTTTTAAAAATTGGTAATTTACCAGTTCAACAAGATTCGGGAGAAATATTAATTAATTTTGGAAACTTGGTTAAACCAGAATTAGAAAATTTATTAATTGACCATAATATTAATTACTACCCAATCATTGAACATAAATTACCAGTGGAAGATTTTAATAATGAGTTAAAACAAGACTCACAATCTTTTGCCAAATTGGGTGAATATTTTAATGGTAATGATATGAAAAATGGTAATGGTAATGGAACAAGGGTTAAATTTGGGTTGAGTGATTATTCAATAAATTCATCAAGTATTTAGAATATATTCAAACGTCATAAATACACACACTATATAAGAATCTTTCTCTTTGCCTTTTTTTTTTCTTTCTTATTTTATTTTGTTTTATGAGCAATAGATAATTCAACAGCAGTTCGTTTAATAAAATCTGAAGCTTGCCACAAATATTCATCCATATGCATAAAAGGATGAGGTACACCAGGGTACCGTTTAAATATAACTTCATTGCCAAATTTAATTAATTTCATTGCATAAACTTCTCCCTCATCTCTCATTGGATCACAACCAGCCGTTAATATAATTGTCTTGGGTAAATTACTAAATTTTGGAGCATTTAAAATACTTTTAAACCAACCAATTTTTAATTTTTCAGAATCATGCATCCCCTCCCATTTTAAATTATCAAACCATTTTAATCTTGACCAATTTAATGTTGGTGCAAATTCAAATTCTCTAACTGATTCATATGGTGAATCTTTAACTGATTTATATGGTTCAATATCATCAATTTGTGGGGTACCAGCAATACATAATACTATTGGGATTTCGTGGTCCCTACATAAATGACTAACGGCTAACGCTATGTTCCCACCAGCAGAAACTCCTCCAATTGATAAACTATTAGTATTAATTTTTAATTCAAGTTCACCATTTTGGTAAATCCAGTTCACTGCTTCAAAACAATCTTTTAATCCTGTTGGATATGCGAAATCTGGTACTAATCTATATTCAACGTCGATGACTATGATGTTGCAAATATTGACGTAGTGTTGTAAGATGTGGCTCTCAGTATTTAAATCTCCAAGTCCCCATCCACCACCATGGAAATCAATATGACAAGGTAATAATAAATCATCAGAATCATCATTATATCCATTAGGTTTATAGACTCGTAAGGTTACTTCGTAACCATCAAATGATGGGAATTTAATATCTTTAATATTATCAATTTTAGGAGCAGCTGCAGTACCATAAGAATAAATTTTTGAATAATTTTTCCTTAAAACTGATAAATCAATTGGTTTATTAGGAATATTAGCTACATGTAAATTGTACATCTTAATAAATTCAGGATCTAATTTTCCTTCCATGGAAGGATGTATTGGGTTTACTGATTCATGTCCAGTCATTGTGATTTCTGGATTTTTGATTTTTTGATGAGATTTTTTAGGCTGCAAATCGATCTTTTATAGATTTTAATAATTCCGCGCATTTGCGATAACGATAGGCAAATTAATTAAAATTCCTACAGAACCAAATAGGAATGGTGATAAAATGAGTAAGAATTCTCATTGAAAAATTACTTTCAAAACTTAAAAAATACCATTAAGGATAGGGATATTGATAAGGGAAAAGAAAAAGGTAAAATGACTCAAGAGAAGAAAATTATTATTTCTGGTGCTGGATTAATTGGATTATTAATTGCCCAAAGTTTAAAAATTAGAGGTATAAAATTTGAAATATTTGATAGAGATACCGATATAAAACAACGTGAAAATGAAGGTTGGGCAATTACTTTACATTGGGCCCTCAAAGCATTTGAAAATCTCGTACCAAAAGAATTGATTAATCAAATTTATGAAGCTCAAGTCTTACCAAATTTTAATGAAAAAGATACTGGGAATTTTAAATATCTTAATGCTAGTAATGATGAAGTAATCGTTTCAATACCTCCTTCATCAAGATTAAGAGTTAGAAGAGAACAAATTAGAAAGATCTTGTTGACTGGGATTAATGTTCATTGGGGTTGTAAATTAGATAATGTTATAAATAATAAAGATAATGATACAGTCACTGCTGTATGTTTTAATGGTAAAACTTTCACTGGGAACTTATTATTGGGTTGTGAAGGATCTAATTCCAAGACTCGTAGATTGATCTGTGGTAACACAAAGGGTGATGTTTACAACTTGCCTATTAGATTTATAGGAGCCAAAGTTGAAATGACTAAAAATGAAGTTGATAAAATTGCTAAGAAATACGATCCTTTATTGTTCCAAGGTACTACTCCATTAAATACATTTTTCTGGTTCCTGATGTTATCAACCCCTGAATACACCGGTGGTGATAAATATTATGCTCAAGTTAATTTATCATTCCCACAAATAGATGAACCATTCACAACTCATCAAGATAAAATTAACGCTGTGTCTAATCATGCATCGGATTTACTGTCAGATTTAAAATTCTTAGTTGATAAAGTCCTTGAATCTTCAAATTTACAAGAGATCAAGCTCTGTGATTGGCCAGCGGTGGAATGGGATTCATGGGATGGTAAGATATTATTAGTTGGTGATGCAGCTCACGCTATGACAATGTACCGTGGTGAGGCTGCCAACCATGGGATTACTGATGTGGCCGATTTAATGAAATCGATTGAATCATGGATGGAAAGTAATTTCGATCATGAAGTATCCCAGAAAGTGATGAATGATTATTGTGAAACTGTTAAAGCTAGAGCAGCACCAGCGGTAATGTTAAGTAGACAAGCATGTTTAGATGCCCATGATTTTTCTAAAATTTATCGTGGTTCTGATTCTCCATTGTTGTCTTTGAGAAAGAATACCAAGTAGAATAGCAAAAGACTTTTATATAGATTGCTTGTAGGGGAGATGTTTATATGTACCAATGACTAAATTTCGGGAAACGACAATTTCGCAGCCATTCTTATCTAATCTAGAACTCTTATCAATCTCAATCTAATCAAATCTCACATCTGAATCTTTCAAAATCTCAATCAATGTCCACGATAACAATTAGGAAAAGAGCTTGTGATAGATGTAATAAATTGAAGAGATCATGTAGTGGTCGGTCCCCTTGTGAGTCATGTACCACTCAATCTTTGTCATGCACTTTTGATAGACCAATTAAAAAAATTGGTAGGAAAAAAATTAATGATTTTAAAATTTTAAAGTATAGTCACAACGGTTGTAAGAATTGTAGGAAAAGGAAAAAAAAATGTGATGAAGTCTGGCCAGTATGTGGTGATTGTAAAAGACTAGGTGTTGATTGTTCTGGTCCAAAGTATTCAAGAAATTTCCAAGAACAGCAAACACCTGAGTCAGTATTTAGGCAAGAAGACCAAGAAGAAACTAATGATCAGGCGGATTCACTGACTCAAGATAATAATGATGATAATAGGATTACACAGATTATTGGTGATTCAATGACGTCAGAGTCTATTGATAATGTACTTGAAAAAGACCAAGTGATTCAATTTGAAATGAATGATTTATTTTATAGTCATAGTGAACTTTCTAATAAGGAGAAACTATTACTTAATTCCTTAATAAAATCACCAACATTTGATTTAGAATTACTGAAATATGCTACTCCCAACCCTGTGCCTGCACCACCTACGATAATGGAAGAAACTTCACCACAATCAATTACTTCAGATCCAGGAATTTACGAAGAAGAGAAAAATAGTTTACTTTCAATGTGTTCAATGTCATCATTAACTATCAGATCTAAAGAATTAGAATTACTTAGATATTTTATAAGTAATGTTTCACCATTGTTATTCGTTGATAAGACAAGTACGAGATTTCTTAGAACAGTTATTCCATTAGCTATTGAAGATCAATTAGTACGTCAACCAATCCTTGCCATAGCGGCATCTCATAGATCAAATAGTTTAACTGGTACAAATCATGAATATAAAAGAGATGCTTCAATTTATAGATCTAAATCACAAGCGTTGTTTATAGGTGAACAAATCAATTATTTACAAGATAATGAAAGTGTGTTATTAAGTGTATTATTGATTTCCATTCAAGAGATTTTTGAAGGCACTTCATTATATTGGAATATAGCTTTGGATAAAGCAGCAAATATAATTGAAAAAAGAGGTGGAATTAAAAAAGTTGTTAAATTTGCTCCACTTTCAATTCAATTATTTTGTTATTTAGATTTAATTTCAAGTCTTAGTACTTGCTCGTCACCTTATGTTGATAAATCCAATTTAGGGAATTCAAATTCAAGTAATTCAAATTCTATTGAGTTTTCAGATTATGATGAAGAAGATATTGAACAAATATTAAATAGTAAATTTGGATTTAGATTTGGTATCGCTGGTGAAATCTTCAAAATCATAGGAAACATATCTACACTAGCAAGTTTACGTAATGGCAGATATGATTGTAAAGAGAATGAAACAAGATTTAATATTTTAGCAAACTTAATTGAAATGAGATTACAAAAGTGGTCACCAAAACTTGATCTCGTAGCTGATATTTTCCAAATCGATAATACTATCGATGACGGGAAATTAATCTTATCATCTTATACGGTTGCTTTACAATGGTCAGCTTTTTTAAGATTACATCAAATTAGATATGGTTATAATCGTAAAGATTCAAGAATTGAAGCTTGTTTAGCTATAATTCTTCGTTCAATGAAAGTTATCCCATTCAACACTGATTTGGAAACTGGTTTAATGTTCCCGTTGATTATGGCAGGGTCAGTAGCTTATAAAATTGAAGATAGAGAATATATTTTATCAAGAATTAGAAGTATAAAAAATAGATTAAAATTTAATTATTTAGGTGAATTTGAAAAAATGATTATTAGTGTTTGGGATAGGGATAATGATGAGAATCATCAAGTTAATTGGGCAAAAATAAGGTACTTTCAATTCCTGGGTTTAGTTATGTTTTGAATAAATAAGCTTTCTCCAGTTGCTTTTTCTCCAGTTACCTTTTCTCTAGCGACTTTTCAAAAATTACGCCGCTCTAGATTTATCAAATCTCACCGTCGCAAAAAAATTTTACTTCAACGGGACAAAAACAATATGGACTTGATTCAAATATAAACTTCCCTAAATAAGGGGTTATATAAATCCATCAATTTTTGAAGTCATAGAGTAATAAAGTAATTAGGAAATGACAAAATATTCATGGAAACCACTTGATGTGGTAGTTTTGGGTGGAGGTTTAGCAGGGTTAAGTTGTGGATTATCAATGAGAAGATCAGGACATAAAGTTAGAATTTACGAACGTTATGACTTTAATGGTGAAGTAGGAGCGTCACTTTCTTGTGCCTCCAACGGTGGTGTATGGTTGAATGAATGGGATGTCGATGTAGATAAAGCAAAACCAGTTATTTTAAAAGATTTAATTAGACGTAATTGGTCCACTGGTGAAATTGAAAGTATTTATCCATTAGGTGATTATAGAGAAAAATATGGATTCCCATATTATAACTTCCATAGAATTGACATTCATCAACTATTAAAACTGACATGTACAGCAGAAGAGGGTCAAGGGACTCCATGCGAATTAATATTGAATCATAAAGCTATTAAAATTGATTATGAAACAGGAACAATTGAATTTGAAAATGGTGAAATTACTAACGCTGATTTAATTATTGCCGCTGATGGAATTAGATCCTTAACTAAACCACAGTTAGGGGTTGAACCAATTTTCAAAAGTTCTGATTCTTCGTGTATTAGGATTTTATTTAATACTTCCAAGGTAAAAGAATTAGGATTAACTGATTTTTCAAATAATCAAGCTATTGAATATTGGGGTGGTGATAGTAAATTTAAAATTGTATTATCACCATGTTCTGATAATGAGGTTATATCATGTTATTGTTTTTATAAAGCTAAATCAATCGATATTAAAAATGATTGGAATAATGATGCCTCGATAGATCAATTACTTGAAAACGTTCCCAATTTAGATCCTCAATTAATTGAACTTTTCACTAAATGTGGATATGATATTAAACAATGGAGGTTATACGTTCATGAACCAATCCCACACTTTTATAAATGTAGTAAAGATAATTCTAAAGGTGTAGTATTAGCTGGTGATTCTGCTCATGCTATGATGCCTGATCAATCTCAAGGTGCAGTGGCAGCATTTGAAGATGCTGGTGCATTGGGTTATATTTTTTCTAAAAAATTTAATAATTTATCTATTGATCAATGTTTAAATTTTTATGAAATGGCAAGGAAACCAAGGGTGACAAAAATTCAAGCCGCATCATTAAGAGCAAGAGAAAATTTAAATGAAAGGATTGGATGGAGTTCAAATGATAAAATTGAATTGAAGGATAAATTAACTATTGATGAAGTTTGTGGGTATGATATGAAATCACATATAGACAAATTAGTTAAAGAAAATTGTTCTTAATATATACACTCTTCTATAATTTTTCTACCGTTCTGAGAGAGTGAGATTATAGAGAACGAAATTACATCTATGTTTATTAAAAAGTCATAAAGTAGTACGTCCGGAATAAAAATACACTTGAAAAAAAAATCATTAAAATAAGAAAGAAGAACTGAAAATAACACACACGACCTTGACCAATAAAAATAACATCTAAAACCCCTCCACGAACTAAACAAAAAAAAATAATTAAACCCGTAATAGCAAACAACCCAAACCCAATGAAAAATCGAACAACAAACAAATAGATAAACAAATAAAAATGGTAGCAATGTGAAAAAATTAAGATAGATTTCCATACTTTTAAATAAGATGGAAATACTCACCTTTTAACTTCAACTTTATATCCACATTCTAAACAACTATAACATTCTTCGCCATCATCATATTTATGTAAACCTTTATTTAACATTAATGACCATTCACCTTTAGCAGGGATTTTTTTACAATCATTATTTAAACATCTTGCTGAAGTCTTTTTATATCTTAAACCACAAGAATTACATAATTGACCTTCTTTAGATGACCATGAAGGTCTCCAACAAGGACTTTGATCTGAACCACAAGAAATACAAATTCTTGGAGGATGATTTTTTGGTGAAGTTTTAAAATTTTCCTTTTGTTTTGCTTTTGATGATGGTGGAGTAATTGGAATAAATTTAGAATGTTTTTTAGGTGGCGTTACTGGTTGTTCAGGTACATATTGAGTTGTTGGATGTGGATAATTTGATTGGAATGCATAAACTGTATTTTGTGGTGATGCCATATATGGTTGATATGATTGATATTGATTTGAATACAATAATGGCTGTGGTGGCTGTTGATAGTTTTGATATGCAGGATAAGGAACATTGACATTTTGTTGTTGTTGTTGTTGAGCTTGTTGTTGTTGAAATTGCTGTTGTTGGACTTGTTGTTGAGCTTGTTGTTGAGCTTGTTGTTGCTGTTGAACTTGATATGGGTAAAGTGGAGGGAAGCCTTTTGGTGAAGTTAAAGTAGTAGCTGCTGAAGCAACTGGACTTGCCATTTGGACTTGAACTGGAACACTTGGAGGATCAATATTACCAGATTTTTTAAGATTATTAACATTAGCATTAGTACTTTGATTTGGATTTGGATTATCGGATCTTGATAATTGAACCAAAGATTGAGCTAATTCTAAATATTCAGGATATTTAGCAACATCATTTAAATAAGTTTTATTTAAATAAGTATAATTTGATTCATAAGGGAAATTAATTTTTCTTTCACTTTCAAATTTAATTGGTGGTAAAACAGGTTTTGAAATTTTTGAATTAAAAATTGGTTTAATATTTTCAGTATTAGTATTTACATTGCTATTGTTGTTGTTGTTAGATTTTTGATTTTTATTACCATTTTTAATTGAATCTAATAAACCGTATCTCCAATTTTCATCATTTGGTTTATAAGTATCGAAATAATCTAATGAAGTAGTTGGAGTAATTTTTTTAATATCATTAGTTAAAACAGTTGAAATACTTGGTAAAGTAATATCTGATTTACTAGTTGAACCAAATTTACTATTATTTAAATTTTTTAATCCTTTACTTGAATCTTCAATAATATTAGATTGTTCAATTTTTGATTGTTGATATGCAATGACTCCATTATCAATACTATTTCTAGTAGTATTAAAATTATTAGTGTTGGTAATCTCCTTTTCTGGTTTTGTAATCTTATTCATTTTATTAGGAGATAAAGATCTTGATCTAATATTTGGAGATTTTGAAGATAATTTAAAAGTTGAATTTGAATTCAAAGTTGGTGAAGAATTATTTGAAACATTTGAATTTAAAGTAATTTCAGGTGAAGGACTTTGACTTTGAGTTGGAGGTGCAGTTCTTGATCTTTTATTATTAAAATTTTCAATTTCATATTCATCATTTTCATTTAATTCAATTTCGCTGTGACTTCTTTTACCTCTTGATCTAATTGAATCACTAGTAGTTGTAGAAGTATTGGCGTTAGAACTATTAGCAGTTGTAGCAGTTGTACTGGCACCAGTAGTACCAACATTAGTAATTTGTTGTTTAAATTTTGATAATAATTCATTATATGAACGAGATCTTGAATGAGAAGTTTTAAATTCTCCGCCCATTGGATGATGATGGTTATTATTATTAAACATAGCAGTTCCAACACTCATAATCTTATCTAAATGGGACAGTTTTGCTGATTTTTTAAAAAAATTATTTGATTTCGGTTGCAAAATGACTAATCTTGTGAGGCTGTCTTATTTCTCTCCCTTTTTAAATTAAAAGAACGAAAGTAAAAATTATTATTATAAATAAACGATTGAATGGGATAACCTAAAACTTTTTGAAAATCAATTAATTAGGTTTTTATTAGGTACACTTGGTAATCTTTGATAAAAAGAAGGACTTGATTCAGTGGGAAGGATTTGGGGCAAACGAGGGAATGGAATGCAAAAAAAATTTAAGTGATAAATGTAGCAGCAAAAAAAAAAAAACAAAAAATTAATTTAAAAAAATGAAATCAATTATTTGAATTGATTTAAATATAAATGATCCAGCAATTCTTAATTACTTTTTTAGTTAATTGATTCCAGCTTTAAATCCCTTCTTTTTCTATTTTTATTTGATTTCGATTTTTAGCCAGCTTAATTGTTTTTCGCACCAAGGATGGCTGGATACGAATCGAAAAATCAACCAGCTAAACTTAAAGATGTAAACAGATCAACCAATACAAAAACTGAACTGTGGGTGTATGATGGTATCGTGTTGTATATGGTCTGTATCAACTTTGTAATTGTTGCAATTGAATAAAGTATACTAATGATTAAACTAAAAGTGGCTCTTGGTTCAAATCAAGAAAATAAATCTGTCTCTGATCTCAATATCGACATTTTAAGGTTTTTAAGGTTCTCTCACTTTTAGGACATCCCTTAATTACTATTTTCGTCCAATTGAATTCCTCTTTGGTAAAAATAATATAGTTCTCTTATTGTTACTTACCAAAATTACCAAATTAATGACAAAATTAATGACAAAAATTAATTACATAAACAAATTTCATATTAACATTTCTGGTCGATTTAGTAATTGTTAAATCATTATTTATGTAAGAGAACAATGTATCAACCTCTTTCAATCGCTATTATCTGCAATTTATTTTATCTTGTTTTGGTTAAAACACAAGAGGACCCTTTTGAAATATTTAATTTCAGGTAAATTACACGAGTTTTTACAGAAAAACATACATATAATATATAATCATTAATTAGACTAGCAAAGTGATAGATTACATGGAAAGACCCAGTCTGTAAAAAAATAGATCCCTATTTAAATCCCTACTTGGATCCCTACTTGGATCCCTATTTAGATCCCTATTTAGATCCCTTTAGATCCACTCTACCTAATTAGGGAAACTAATTAGACCCTTTCTCACTTACCCCGACACTTGAGACAATACAATTTTTTATATCTCAATAATTCACAACAATGTATCAACCTCATCAACTTCGTCTACTTCATCAACATCCTTCCCTGTAATTATACCACAACATTTCTTTGATATTTTTCATTATGTAACTAGATACGTACTAGGTGAGAAAATTATTTATTTTTAAAAATTGGTTCTCTGGGTTCTCTAGCATCTCTGGGTTCCCTAGGATCTCTTGGATCTCTAGGATCCCTAGGAGTTTTCCCCATGGATTCTGTTCCCATTGATGATTGAGAATGCATAATTGGTTCTCTAGGTTCCCTTGGTTCTCTAGCGTCTCTAGGTTCTCTAGGTTCTCTTGGAGTTCTTGGTTCCCTTGGTTCTCTTGGTTCTCTTGGCTCGCTTGGTTCTCTTGGTGCTTTTGCTGAATTCATTTTTAATCTTTCCTATAAAAATGTTAAATAATAGTGGTATTCCTTCTCTATTATACTAACTTCTATTCCCCTTTAAAGGTTCTTCAAAGTATTGCTATGCAGTTAATAATATATTTCAAAGTAGTGCCATGGAATCTAGACTTATTATAAATACTTTTTATTTTCATTTAAATACTCCAAATTGGATTTTAACTTTTATAATAAATGGAATAGAATTGGAAGGGCAATTTGTCTACTTTAGTTACTGTTTAGAGATTCATGTTTTTCATATATCTAGAATTACCCTAACCTGATTGAACTCAAAACTCGGCATTATTAAATTCTTCTGTAAAGCTGATCATGGATCCACTGTACCTACATAACTAAATATATTAAACTTATAATAAAATTCCTTTAGTAGAAGTATATGAGAGTAATAATAGCTATATTAGGTCTCCTTGGGTGGTATAAGCTATAAATGATATCAAGTAGTTAGAAATAATTCAGTTGAACAAGACTCTCAATTCCTTTAAATCTCGTAAAAATTGCAAAAAAAAAAAAAGTAAATAAAAGCAAAAAAGAAAAGTTTAATAGATTTATCAACAGATCGATGCATATCAAAGTATCCCAAAGTACTAACTTATTAAACAACACCCATCCAATCTAATATTAATATTGCGTCAACTTACATTAGCCAGAAAAATTAAAGAACTTGCGGCAAAAACTTTATTTTTGGTTCCTGAATGTTTTGGGACAATAACCAAAAAATTCAGGAATCTTTGATGCTAGTCAAGGAGGAAATTGAAAACATATAAATAGTTAAATATCATATGATTCCTTTAGAGAAAAAAAAACAAATTGTACATTTCTAATTCTAATCTTTCTTCATTTCATCTTCAGCTTTATGTTCACCTTCATTAGCTAACATACTTCCACCAACACCTGCAGCTATATGCCCAATACCACCTAAACCTGCTTTATCAGCCAATTTATTCCCGCCAATTGATCCAGCAACTCCAACAGCAATATCTTTAACAAAATTTGATTTATCTTCTGGCATTTTAACTTTAGTGTATCCTTCTTTTTATTTTTTTAGAACTACAAAAGTATAGAAGTCTTTTTTTTTTCCAATGGGAATTGGTCCCTTTTATGTGGATGTAATTAATGACACCCCACACGCCGTGTCTAATCTGTCAAACTTTAAGTTGTGAAATTTTTAAATAAAGTTGCTTTCTTCTTCTAATGCAGAGATTCGTCACGTGAGTCGGGATTGAGGAAAATCTTTTGTTGGTGAATTTGGAAATTGAAACCATCGCGAGACCAAGTTGAGAAAATCAGTGAGAAGTCTCAAAACTCAAATTATAGAAAGTATAATAAAACAACATCACCATGAATCAGGATCCAAGTACGTATAACAATCATTTAGCTATAGAGATTAACATCATCTAGGAATGAAGTAGAACATCAAAAAACATAATAACTTTTTTTTTTCGTAATAGAAAATGGGACTAACCAAGTAAGCACAACCAATTGAACCAATTATTAAAAATTTATTATCATCATTAGATTTAACTAATGAAAATTTTAGTAATGTTGAAGCATATGCTACCCAATTGGGTAATTTATTGAAATCAAACAGTGGGATAATAATAAATGGTGAACCACTTGGATCAAAATTAGAATTTCAAAAAAAATGGTTAATGACTCCATTAACATTCCATCAAATGACAAATTTTGATTGTCATTTAATACCTGGTACCGGATCATATATTATAAATATAAATGGTAAAGTTAAATTTGATGAGAGTGGAAAAAATAGATTAGGAGAAACTGCAGATTTAATAAATTCTAATTCTAATAATAATGGATTTGGAAATAATAATTCAATAAATAATAAAAGATCAGCTTGGAGTGGTTGGTTTGGATTTTTCATTAATTTAGTAATTGATCAACCAGGTAGTAGTCAGGAAATTATAAATAATTTTGATTATCGTATAAATTTTAAACCTCACGATAGTATAATTTCAATCTAAATATCATCATTTTCTTGTATATAATTAGTTATTAATTCATTCAAATATATATTTGAATATGACTCAACTTCATATTCATATTCATTAAGTTCATTTAATGCGTTAACTATATTTTTTGTAAGGAAATTATAAAAAACCAAATCAACTTTATCATCATCATTTTCACTTGCAACTGATAATTGTTTAGCTTCTACAACATTAGGAACTGGGAAATTAATAGTTGGATAATGCTTTGTATCATCACCTTCATAGCCAAAATCATCAAATGTAACATACCCCTTAGATAATTTTTTAATTGGATATTGGTCAACTATTGAATTTGGTGCAATTTTAGGATTTAAAAGTTGTGAAAATTGATGGGCAGGTAATAATTCAAGAATATATTTTTCTTCATTCAATTTTTTAGAAACTTGGGTAGCAATCGATTTCGGTAATGATATTTTAACCCAGTCATTTTTAAATGGTGAAACAATATATTTTGTATCAAGTGTATAATCCCCATTATATAAATCATATCTAATTGATCCAGTATTAATTATAATAATTCTCTCACTATTTGAATCTTGTGGAAATTCTAAACTAGGCAAGATTTTTTCGATTAATAATTTAAATAGACTATGTTTATTATTAATTGGGACATAATCCATATAATAACTATTTGAAACATGACCAATATATTGACTTAAATTTAATTCAGCTCTTGTCTTTTCAATTAAATCTTTAACTTGATTACCCTTTTTAGTTTCAAAATCATTAAATTTTTTGGAATGATATCTAAATGAATTTAAATTAAAATCAATATATGATCTACTAAATTTTGATTTTATATCTTCAGTTTCAGTATTATTTATACTCACCCAACCAACAGTTTCACAAAATCTACCACTTTGTAAACCCGTCAGATTTGAATCATAAACTGCAAAATCTCTAATATGACTGTGACCTCCAAAATATTGAATAACTATATTAGGATAATAAGTTCTTAAAAATTTATGTAATTCATTTAATTCTAACCATTTATGAGTAATTGGTATATGTCCAATAATTACAATATAATCAAGTTCAGACTCTGGGTATAATTCTAAAATTTGTTTAAACCAATCGGTTTCGATAACTTCTTCAATTGGGGTTACTTTAGTTTTATCATTATTTCTATCGAAATTAAATAAAAATCCAAATGATAAAATTCTATAATTATTTACTGGTGTCGTAAAAAATCTATATTTATTACCTAATGGTTTCCATTCATTATCAACTAAGATATCAACATTAGTATTAACATACTTTTCACCAAAATGATCAACAACATAATCATATTCCATTTCACTGTTTGGCCATTCATATAACTCATGATTACCAATAGTTAAAATATCGTAATCTTGTTTCATAAAAATTGGTATAGATTTATTACCATTAGGAACAGTGATGTCACTTAATCCATTACCGTCATGTCTATCTCCAGTATCTACAAGTATCAAGTCTTGACCTTGGGAATGGGCTTTATCTCTTAAATTGTTTGTAAATGATATAAAATCTCCCCAATTTGCATTATATTGTTTTTGGTTTAAATGACCAGAATACCATCCATGAGTATCAGTTGTATGAATAAAATTGATATCACCCCAAGTTAAATCTCTAATTGAACTAGTATCAAAGTCTATATCTTGAATAATGGGTGCTAAAAATGGTAGTTGTATTAAGTTCTTTAACCACAACATGTTGGCGATAAGAATGAGATTCTCATTTAGTGGTTATCTCGTCTATCAAAATGGCGATAGTTCGGTACACCAACAGTTAATTGTTTTCTTTATCAAATGTATAAATGAACCCAAAGTAAGTTATACATATTGGATATTATTGAAGACCATGATTACCAGTTTATTAAGACAAAGAATAATTGAAGTAGAGGAAAGAGAGAAGAAATAGAAAGTTGTACGAGACAGTTATAATAAAGAAAATTTATGTATTAATTTATTTATAAACCTTGTTGAGCTCTTCTTCTGTCTCTTTCTTCAGAGATTGATAATTTAATACCTTTACCTTTTGGTAATGAGACAAATGGTTTACCAGCTTCAGTACCGATAACAAAAACGTTTGATAATCTGGTAACGAAAGTGTTTTCTAATGAATCTTTAATATGGACTAAATCGAAACCACCTTCATGTCTTTCTCTGTGGGTGATAACACCGACTCTACCCAAGTTACGACCACCAGTAACCATGACTAATTTACCAGTATCGAATTTGATAAAATCAGTAATTTTACCTGATTCTAAATCAATTTTAACAGTATCATTAACTCTGATTAATGGATCTGGGTATCTAATAGTTCTACCATCGTGAGTAACAACGTATGGAATACCTCTTTTACCTAATTGGACTTTTTTAACTTTACCTAATTTGTATGAAGCTTCTTCATTTGAAATTCTGTGAACAGCGAATTTACCTTTAACATCGTAAATTAATCTGAAATGTTCATCAGTAGCTTCTAATGAGATAACATCCATGAAACCAGTTGGGAAAGTTGAATCAGTTCTAACTTTACCATCAACTTTAACATGTTGTTGCATTAAGATAGCTTTAGTTTCTCTACCATTTAAAGCATATTTTAATCTGTTTCTTAAGAAAACAACTAATGGTAATGATTCTCTTAATTTATGAGGACCGGCTGATGGTCTTGGAGCATAGACACCAGCTAATTTGTCTAACATCCAATGGGATGGAGCTGCTAATCTTTTTAAATGTTTCTTTGGACCTCTTGCCATGTTTAATTGAAAATAATTGAGATTGAGATTGAAAAATTTGAATTTTGTATAAGATGAGACTCTACTCGCAAACAATTTTTAAAAGGTGTCACGTGCTAATGTGACTGCGATTTTTATTAGTTTCTATACTATTGTTTTTTTTTGCAACCAAGCATATATTAGAGATAAGAGATAAACAATTTATCGTTATTTTAATATATTACTACTTCCAAAACCAATTTTTCTTGTATGGGGCTAATTTTTCATCTAATTCTTTATCTTGATTCATTAATTCATTCAATTCATCTTCTAAACTAATATTCTTTTCAGTTTCCGATTTATTTATTTCTAATAAATTAGAAATTTGATGTTCAATATCTTCAGGTATATCATCATTATTAACTTTTGAATTTAAATCTTTTATACTTATATTTAATTCATCAATTTCTTCTTGTAATTCAATATTATGATTAATTAAATTTGGTAATTTAATTTTTAAATTAATTAAACTTTGAAGTAAACTAAGATGATCTTGATTTAAACTTGATAAATTCATTTGTAAATATTTAATTTCATTTCTTAATTTACCATTTATTAAATTAGTTTCATTAATTTTATCTTTCTTTTTCAAATTTGTTTCATATAATTCATTAAATTCCAAAGTAAATTTCTGTAAATCATTTGGATTTATATTAATTAAATTTTTAAATATTTTATTAACATTATAATAATTTGTACCTTTTATATTATTATTATTATTATTATTATTATCAGATTCATTTCCTTCTATAAATTTTTCGTTAACAAATATATTAAATAATTGATTCTTTAAAAATTGTAATAAACTATCAAATCTTAAATTTAATAAATTATGTTCATTTAAAATCATTAAATTAATACTTATTTTTAACAAAAAATCAATACCTTCAAAAATGAATTTATCAAAAATTCTATATACAATTTCAATTGGGAATTTATAAGCAAATAATGTTAAAAACCATTGACTTGCATACATTGAAGATCTTATCCCTTGATTTATTAAATGATTAAATAATCTTGGTGATACAGTTTCTAATAATCTATCAAATTTATATAACATTAAATGTAATCCTTTCATTTCATTATCAAAACAATCTCTTAATTTATATTCATACATGATATTAACTAATAAATTAAAACTTTCAAATTCATTTAATTGTAAATTTATTGGTGTTAAAATAAATATCATACCTTGAGTATAACCAATTTCTTGATCATAATTTGAATAAATTTTTAATATATTAAATAATTCATTAACTTTATCTAATTTTGAAATTGAATTATAAAAACTAGTTCGTGTTATATCTTTTTTAATTTGTCTTTCATGAATCGAAACTAAATTATTATTATTATAATAATAATCATTTAATTTTATATTATTAGATTTTGATATTATCCCCCATATAATACCTCTAAGTTCATTTGGTATACCATTAGTTAAAAGTTTATCAATTTCTTCATAACTTAATTTATTATTAATTAAATCTTCCCATTTATCCCAATTAATATTATTATTTGAATTAATCATACTAGCATTCTTAATTTGATTAAATAATGATTTTAAAGTATTAGTTCCTTGTTCAATAGAACTTTTATCAGGATGCTTTTTAAAAGTTTTTTCAATTCTTTTCAAGTTTTCTTCTAATAAATAATTATCAGAATCACTTAATTCAATAGGGGTGAACTTAATTGGATGATTCAATCTAAAATAATCAATCATTGAATCTCTATCAGGCAATTGTTGTTGTTTACTTTTATCATTTGAATCTAGATTATCAGATTTTATAATTTCAATTTCAACATCTTCATTAGTATCTTCTGTTTCATTGACTTCAGTAGCATCTTTATAATCATCTACAACTTGATCAGTTCCACTGTAATCTGATTTATCTGTGTCTATATCTTCACTCATTATCCCAATAAACTTATCCGCAGTTTGCGAGTATGTTGCAAGAAATTGGGTTTTTATTTTTGGCTACCTCGCATCACCAGCATTAAAGACATTTAATACTTAGCAGAGCTGTTAGTTTTTTTATTAAGAGACAAATAGAATTCAAGTTACAATTTTCTATTACCAAGTACTCATATACACAAAAAAAATATAGTGGGTGACTAAACCTGCTCCTGGAGAAATGAAATGAAAATACAATACCAAAAATACCTTTGATCAATAAATATACCTGAAAGATCTATTTTCAAAATCGGTAAGATCAGCCCAAGCACTGGTATCAATCTCTTTAGATGGTTGACCTTGTTGTTGTTCTCTATCCCTTCTTTTGTTTCTAAGATAATATATAAAAGCTATCAAACAGGCTAAAACTATGCTACTGGCTTGAGTAACAAGCATTGATATTTTAGCACTTTTATATTCTGGAGCTTCCTTTGCTTGATACAGACGAGGTCCTGTAATATTACCCAAGGCAAATCCAATCAGGATACTAATAGCTGTAAAACAAACTTTTTTAGTCGAACCAGAAACATTTGAAACCCAAGCGTAACATATAGCTAAAGGTGCAGTAACAGTATTAATCATATAAATACCAATCAATAAACCAGCTTGATTGGATTTAGGTAAGAAAGACATTAATGCACCACCACAAACAGCGGGGACTAAAAGTATTGAAATTGCAAGGAATCTAGGGAACCCTTTTCTAATGAAATAAGTTGATAAAAGTGATGAAAGAATACTAACCACCCCAGATGGCATATTTAATAAAGCAGCTTGTTTGGAAGTGAATCCAAATGACATTATATCCACAGCTGAAAAAGTTGAAATGGTATTTGATGAAAATGAAATTGTTGCAGCAATAATTAAAAATAACCATGCTTGAATATCTAATAAAAATTCTTTAACATGTTTCCAATTAATCTTTTGATCAGTACTAATCCCAATTTTACCTTCATTTAATTTTAATAATAAAACGTATTTTTCCTTTGCTGTTAAGTTATTATTAGTTAATGGTGTACTTGGTAAGAAAAAATAAATGTAAATACCAACAAAAGCATTGAAAATTCCAGTAACAATAAACATAATTCTCCAACCTTCCACAGGAGCAGTTGGGCTAACTAATTGGAATAAAAAACTGATAATTCCACCAACTATCTGACCCAAGCCTAACCCAGAGTACCAAATTCCAGTAAACAATGCAGTATCACTTTTATCAACAAAATTAGTAGTTATTAAAACCATACATGGAACCACTGCAGATTCAGCTAAACCTAAAAGAATTCTTACAGTTAATATACCAGCATATCCTTTTGTTAAAGCACAAAATCCTGTTAAAATCCCCCATATAACAATATTTGCACCTAAGACTTTAGCAACGGGTAACCTTTGAATTAAATAACTTTGAAAAAATTCACCAAATATATATGCAACAAAGAAATAAGTTGGTAAATCAGAAAATTGATTACCAACTAAGCCTAAATCTTTAGACATCCCCATAACATTTGAATAATTTAATACCACTTTATCAATAAATTGAAGAAAATAAGCAACAGTCATAATCAAGGCAAACTGTTTATATAATTTCTTGACAACATCATTATAAGTAACTTCTTCATCAGCATGAGCTTCAACATCAAAATTTTCAATATATTGGAAATTTGGATCTTTAATAGCTTTATTATCGATCTCAAAAGTTTCCCCCTTTTCTACATCGATTGATGGTTCATCAACACTTTTGACTTCAATATCACTGTTATTCTTCTTACTCATTATCCACTTTTCCTTTACAATAGACCAAATATTTGCCAGAACTCCACTATATATGTACTGAAAATTATCATAGGAATTGCGATGGTGAGTTTTTAGTTATATTTCTTATCAGTGGAATTAAAATTCGCAGCCGCTTATCTCTCGTCGCTTTATTGGAAAATTGGCCTTATGCCTAGATAGATATCTGCATAAAAAATATATACCTTTCTATCTTCTTCCTTCATTTTTTTTTTCTCCCTCTTAATTTTGTTAAATTTTTATTGATGACAAATCCAAAATATAAAAAAGTTAATCAAGGAGATACCATATTTGTCACTGGTGCAAATGGGTTTATTGGAACATGGGTCATATCTCAATTATTAAAGTCTGGTTATAAAGTTAAGGTGATGATAAGAAACAAAACAAAATACAAATCTTTGGTTGATGTGTTTGGTGAACTTGATTATAGTATTGTTAATGATTTGAGTGATTATGAAGGGTTGAAATCTGCAGTTATTGATTGTGATGCTGTTTTACATTTAGCTTCTCCATTTTTAATGAAAGTTGCTAATTATGAAACTGAATTGATGAAACCAGCTTTGGATGGTACATTAACTATAATGAAAGCATGTATGGGTAGTAAAGTTAAAAGAGTAATTATCACATCTTCATTTGCTGCTATTTATGATGCTTCAAAAGGTTTACAACCTGGAGTTGTTTATACAGAAGAACATTTCAGTCCTTTAACATTTAATGATGGTGTTACAGCCTCAGACCCCGGTACAGCTTATAGAGCATCCAAAGTTGTTGCTGAATTAGCCGCATGGAATTATATGAAAAATGAAAATCCTCAATATGACATTACTGTATTATGTCCATCAATGGTATTTGGTCCATTATATTCTCCTTCTTTATTAAATTCTATTGATGATTTAAATACAAGTAATATGATTATTTGGTCAACTGCTACATCAAAGGAAATTCCTCCAACCAAAGCACCATTATTTGTTGATGTTAGAGATGTTGCCACAGCTCATGTTAATGCCTTAAGCTCCGAAATTGCTTCAAATCAAAGGTACCTTTTATCAGCTGGTGATTTTGACAATCAAGAAATTGCAGATATTTTAAGAGATAATTTAAGTGTTGAAAATTTTGGACAAAAAGTTCCCATTGGTAATCCTGGTGAAAGATTACTGGGAACACATTATACCGGAGATAGTTCAAAGGTAGTCAAGGACTTGGGAATTTCTTTTAAACCATTGAAGGAATCAGTTATTGACCTTTGTGAACAATTAATAGAACATTTCAAATTAGGAAAGAATTAATTTCGCAAATACTACTTTTATATGGCAAATTAGTATGCAAAAACAAATATACCCTTCCACTCTAACTTTTCTTTCTATTCTCTAAGCAATTAAATGACTATTAGAGGTTTTTTTAATAGAAGAGGATTTAGAAGTATATCTTCATCTGATGTTAGCCCTGAACCCGAGTCTCAACCAATTATAAAACCTTGTATAATTAGTACTATTGGAAAAACTTCAAAAACAAAGAAAAAAGTAGCTTGGGATAAATTATTAGAACAATATATTGAAAACCAATGGAGTTTTAACGTAGTTCAGGAAGCAAATAGACAAGTGTTGCTTCCATATGAAGTTCTTGAACAAAGAGTATTGGATAATCATGAGCGTATACGTAAAGCCAATATTACATTAAGTGGTTTAGGGGCATACAACTCATATAACAGTTTTGGAGTACCTAATACACCCTATAATAGAAACACTATGGAAACATATGGTGAAATTATGGAACTGGTTTTAGAAGAAAGAGAGAAATATGAAGAAATAATTCAATATGCACCATACATTTTTAGAGAAATTCATCCATTTACAGCCACCACAATTTTATATTATAATTCTATTGGAGTTTTAGAAGATGAAATGAGACCAATTATTAAGGAAAAAGGTGATGAAACAAGATTATTCATAGGTACTGATATCCCAATCATTGATAGATTTATAAAAGTTGCTAATTTTATGAATCCAGAAGTTGAAAGAGCATTAATGAAATTTAGAATTAATCAATTATATGGTTGGCACCAACTGTTATTATCACTGAGTGGTAAAAAATATAAACATAAAGATCGTAAATTACCATTAGTTGAATTCTTGAAAAAGAATCAATGTTGGAAATGGCAGATTTCAGATCCCTTTTCATTTTATGACACGCCATATTCAACTTTTCTTGAAGATTATATCACCCCAAAGTATTAAACTGATTATATCACCCCAAAGTATTAAACTTGAAGTTTGTTTCCTAGTCCGTAGTGGAAGCTATATCTTCAAGTATAAAGATGGTATTCCCTGTTTAATAAATTAAGGGGTGCAGCTCACTGAGGCCTAACAAAAGAAAAGAATGAATGAGATTGGAAATTTTTCGCAACCGCTTTTGAGGCACCAATTTTAGAATATCTTGGAAATCATTGATTTTAGTTTCGCACAACGGCAAATAGAATGTCCATTACTATCAATATTAAATCATCTGGTGATAGTAAATATGAAGTAACTATTGATGCTTCTAGTACTATATTGGAATTGAAAAATGAAATTGCCACAAAAGCTGATGTTCCAGCTGATCGTCAAAGATTAATTTATTCAGGTAAAGTATTAAAGGATGGAGATACGATTTCAACTTATAAGATTCAATCAGGTCATACTATTCATTTAGTTAAAAGTGCTGGAGCTAAACCAGCAGCTTCAAGTGGATCAACTGCGGCAACTACTGGTGGTAATTCTTCAACCGCTGGTGTTGGTGCTACTAATGGTGATTCAACTAATTCTCAAGTTCCTTCAAATCTTTCAGCAGGATCTGGTGCATTTAATCCATTAGCAGATTTAACTGGAGCTCGTTATGCTGGTTACAGTCAATTACCATCTGCTTCAATGTTTGGTCCCGATGGAGGTATGAATAATGCTATGCCAGATCCAGAACAAATGCAACAAATGATGTCAAATCCAATGTTTCAAGAAAGTATGAATTCATTATTATCAAATCCTCAAATGTTAGATTTTATGATTCAACAGTCACCTCAATTAAGAGCTATGGGACCTCAAGCAAGAGAATTATTACAAAGTCCATTTTTTAGACAAATGATGTCAAATCCTGAAATGATGAGATCAATGATGTCAATGGGTGGTGGTTTAGGTGGTGCTAATACTGGTGGTACTAGTGCATTCCCTGCTCCAGGATCAAATCCAACTTTAGGAGATGATTCAAATTCAGCTCCTACTGATTCAACTACTTCTACTACTAATACTTCAAATCCTCCACCAAATCCGTTTGCAGCTATGTTTGGTAATGGTAATGGTGGTATGCCACCAATTGATCCATTTTCAATGTTTGGAGGTGCTGGTGCTGGTGGTGCTGGTGGTTTTGGTCAACCACCTGCTGAAACTGATAATCGTCCACCAGAAGAAAGATATGAAAGTCAATTAAGTCAATTAAATGATATGGGTTTCTTTGATTTTGATAGAAATGTTGCTGCATTAAGAAGAAGTGGTGGAAATGTTCAAGGTGCAATTGAATTCCTTTTATCTGAGTAAATAAAATTAATTTAAGTTGTTGTGAATATAGCTTTGTATTTAAATTTTTAATTTTTCGTTTTCTATATAATATATGTATGAGCATTAGTACCTGTTCTCAACCTCAATCTCAATCTCACTCTCAATCTCAGTCTCAGTCTCAGTCTCAGTCTATTGGAAAAAAATAAACCCAACCACCATCAGAAGAATCTCAATCAACAAAAGGTTACCCAGTTTTTTATGACTGAAGTCAATTCATCTAATCAATCAGAAATTGTGGATGAGTCCACTAAACCATCTGAAAATGTATCAACATCAGATTCATCATCAATCATATTAAATAATGAAAGAAAATTGAATAAAGAAACATTAGAAATGATGAATAGTCCTGTTTCAAAATTTGAACATAGTCCAATAGATTTACAAATAACTAAGATAATTGCAATCTTATTAAAAGCTCAAGGGTTCCATATAACTAATGATTATTTAAATGAATTAACAGAATTAGTATTAATTTATTTCCAAAAAATTGTGGAAGATTTAAAAACATTTACTGAATTACAAAGAAGAACTATACCATCAATTAGTGATTTAAAATCAAGTTTTTATGTAAGGAAAGTTGATTATAATTATTTATATTTACAACATATAAGAAATAAAAAGATTTATTCAATTTATAAAAATGAAATTGATGGTGTTAATAATCAAAGTATTAAATTAATAAATAATTTAACAAATATTTCATTTGATGAATCAAGTGCAGAATTTTTTAATAATAAAGAGTATGAAATAACTGAATTAATACCGAGAGAAACTCAGAAACCTAATTATATTCCAAATTATTTCCCTGATTTACCACCTGATTATACTTATCAAAATACTGCAAGATATATTGAACCATTAAAAGATATGGAAAAATTAAGATTAAAATTGGTTGAAGAATCAAGATTAACTGAATCATCACTTTATAATATCATTGGTGATGATGAAGATGAATGGAAAAAGAAATTTGAAATGGTTGATTCAAGTGAAGATGAAAGTCAATTAAGTTTAACATTAAATGATAAAGATTCACCAATTCCAAGATTTGATGATTATAAACCACCTGAATTACCTGAAATTGCAGAAAATGAAGATTCAGAAATTGATGAAATGGAAGAATTAGAAATGAAAAAGAGAATGTCAGAATCTAAAAAATTCGATTTTATAGAATATTCAAATAAAAGGAAAAGAATTAGAGAATTGAAAGAGAAAGAAATAATAGAAAGAAGACAAAAAAGAGAAAATAATTTATTTATGAAAGCTGAAAAATATTTTTCACCATTTGCTTCATTATCAATTAATTCAGAAACTAAAAAGTTTTTCCAAGATAATTTACAAAAAGAATTAAGTAGTGTTATTCACTCAGTTAAATTAGGTTCAAGAAGACAAGCTATTGAAATTGAGACAATAATTGAACAAAAAGCATTACAAGATAAAGAAAGAGAAAAGGAAAGAGAAACTATTGAATTTGGATTTAATTTTGGTGCAAATAATAATCAATTTGATAGTGATAGTAGTGATGATGAAGGTATTAATGCAAATGAAATTGTATTTGGTAATAATGATGTTAGTCAAGCTATTGAAGTTAATGGAGACTTAAGTACTCAGAGCAATGGTAATGGTATTCATGAAAATGGTAGCCATGCAAATGATAACAGCAACAGCAACAACAGCAACAACAACAACAATAATAATAATAATGATAATAACCAACCATTGAATGAAGAAACTCATGCAATTGCATCAGAAATTTCAGAAATTGATAATAATAACCATCATGACTTGAATGGTACTGGGGCAATGAATAATGGGGACAATCTAGAGACAAGTAATTTTGATAATCTTGATGATTTAGGATTAGGTGATGATGAAGACGATGACGATTTAGAAGCAGAATTAGAAGGAGTGTTTAATGAATAATGAAAAGAAACTAAAAGTTATATAGAATATAGTAATAAAAAATATTAAAATCTCATAGCTAATCTCTCATAGTCAATTTCTCATAGTTAATCTCTCTCATAGTTAAACTCTCTCATAGTTAATCACAACATCTCACAAAAAAAAATATCGCGATATCTTGCACTAAAGACAAAGAGGATAAATTTTCTGGAGAAAACATTAGATTACCTAATTGGGTGATAGTAACATAAATTAATTGTAATAATAAAATAGATTAATTGAAACGATTGATTGATTGACAGATAGATTAAATCTAAAATTAATTGAAAAACTGATATAGGTTTTTAAAAAAGAGAGATAACCAAATATATCTATTCAATGTCAGAAGCGGTTTCAATAAAATTACCAACATCGGTACCATTCCCAGTGACAGTATCATCAATATTATGTAAAGTTGGGGATACAATTCAAAAACATCAAATGTTATTTAAATACAAATATTGGAATTATGTTGATGATCCAAATTCTAAACAAGATCCACCACCAAAAATTAGAGTTGAAATGATTGGTACATTTGAAAGTCCAATTGAGGGTAATATTCAACAAATTTTAGTTAATTCAAATGAAGAAATTGGACATAGTGGAGTATCATTATGTTTAATTCAAGAACCATGCGCTCATGCTGTTCAATATGGAGGATTATGTGCATTATGTGGTAAAGCAATTGAAGATGAAAAAGATTATAGTGGATATAATTATGAAGATAGAGCTACAATTTCAATGTCTCATGAAAATACTGGATTAAAAATTAGTTATGAAGAAGCTACTAAAATAGAACAAAATACAACTGATAGATTATTAAATGAAGAAAAATTAATTTTAGTTGTTGATTTAGATCAAACAGTAATTCAAGCAACTGTTGATCCAACAATAAGTGAATGGCAAAAAGATCCGACTAATCCAAATTATAAAGCAGCTCAAGAAGTTAAATCATTTTATCTTGAAGAAGAATCAATAATTTCAGAAGCTGATAAATTAAATGGTATTAAACCACCACCATCAATTTGTTGGTATTATGTTAAATTAAGACCAGGATTGAAAACTTTTTTACAAGAAATGTCAAACTTTTATGAAATGCATATTTATACAATGGCAACAAGAAATTATGCATTAGCAATTGCAAAATTAATTGATCCTGATGGTAAATATTTTGGTGATAGAATTTTAAGTAGAGATGAAAGTGGTTCATTAACTCATAAAAATTTAAAAAGGTTATTCCCTGTTGATCAATCAATGGTTGCAATAATAGATGATAGAGGTGATGTTTGGCAATGGGAAAGTAATTTAATTAAAGTCGTACCTTACGATTTTTTCGTTGGTATTGGTGATATTAATTCAAGTTTTTTACCAAAAAAATTTGGTCAAGTAACTGGTCCAAGTAAACGTAGAAAATCTTTAGCAAAATTAGAAGAATATGAGGAGAATAAAGTTAAAGATGATGATTTAGAATCAGAGAATGGGGATAATGAGAATGAAAATGAAAATGAAAATAACAACGATAACAATGGTATTAGTACTAATGGAAATGGTAATATAGATGATGATGAAGGAATTGCACCAGATGATACCAATAATTTAGAAAATATTCAAGAAGATGATAAAGAAAATGATAATAAAGAAACTAATTCACCAGTTGATAGAATTCTTGAAATTGGAGGAGGAGAAGATAATAAAGATTTATTAATTGAACAATCAAGATCTAGATCATTATCAATTGAACAACAACAACATGATAGACCATTAGCAAGATTACAACATGATTTAGAAAAAATCAATCATCAACATGATAATGAATCAGATAGTGAAGAATCAAGTAAAGAAGATTTTACAAACAACGATGATAATTTATTATTTGATGATGATCATGAATTAGAAACTTTAAAAATTGCATTAAAAAATATTCATAACGAATATTATAAGATTTTTAAACAAAATAGTAATTTAAATCCAAATTTAAAACCTGATTTAACAAAAATTATACCATTTTTAAAAAGTCAATGTTTAAAAGGGTTAGTTATATTATTTTCAGGAATTTTACCAATCAATATACCATTTGAAAATCTTGATTTAGTTATACTATGTAGACAATTTGGCGCACAAGTTGTTAATGAAGTTTTACCTGAAGTCACTCATGTTATTTGTAAACCACCAAGTGATGGGCAAGGATTAACATTGAAAGTTAAAATTGCTAAAAAAATTTTACCAGGAGTTAAAATTGTTAATTCAGATTGGTTATTTTCAAGTTTAAGTAATTGGTCAAAAGTTGATGAAAAAAATTATTTAGTTGAAACATTAGAAAATAATTGGAGAATTGATCAAAGAGAAGTTGATAATTATCAAAAAACTTTGGATAATCAAGTTATGATTCAAAAAAATAGAACATTTTCAAGACCGAGATTTGATTCAATTACGTCAATTGAAGATTATGATTTAGATAATGCAAATCAAGAAGTTGATGATTTCCTTGCTGACTTAAGCGCAGATGATGATGATGATGATGAGGAGGATGATTATGAGAATGAAAATGATAGTAACGGTAACGGTAAAGTCGGAGGAGTTAACGGAGATGGGGATGAAGATGAGGATGAAGATGATGAAAATTTGGGTAATAAAACCCAAATTGATTCATTTATACGTAACGCTTATAAGAGTAATAGTAATAAAAGTAAAAAGAGAAGTTATGAAGATGATGATGATGATGATGATGAACAAGAATTTAATGAAAGTGAAAATAAAAGACAAAAATCATCAGCAAGTAAAGGAGATGATGATTTAGATGAATTAGAACAAGAATTATTAGATGGATTTGATGAATTAGATTAAATTCCTGAAAGTTTTTTTTGTAAATTTCTAAAATTTTCAAAGTATAGTAGTATAAAATTGTATAGTTTTTGTATTATAATGATTATAATTAGCCATATTTTGCCAATATTTGTCCTTATTTGTCATTATTAGCGCTTTTATGATTTAACCCCTTTGTGATTATAAAATAAAGTATGATTATTAAAAAAATCAGGAGAAAGGATTAAAATCTGTCTGTGAAATCAAGTTTGTGGCTGCAACATTGCTAACTTTTCAATTTTTTGCATACTGTGATAAAAATACGTGGAATTTTCAAAAAATACATAATAAGAGATAAAAATACAATAGATAATATCATCACCATTCGGGTTAACATAAGAAATTGTCATAATAATAGTTTCCAATATTACTCTATTGTTTTGGTTGTTAACGTAATTCAAAATCTCTCACTGTGATTTCTCGCTGTGATTTCTTACTGTGATTTCGCACTGTGAATTCTGTCTCATCGTCATTCTCATTCTCTCTATAACCATTTTTTGCGGCAGATAAATATGCGGCCGTGCACGACCCCGTTAACCAGCCATTTCAACCAAAACGAGAGTTAATTACCAGCAATAATTTGATTGTTTCTTAGTTAAAAGTGATATGTTAAACAAAGAAATAAAGGAAATTACTTGATTTAGACTGGTGATTTCGATCTTTCTTAGCCTTACCTCTGATCTCTATAAATTAAATCAATAATCCCCTTAGATCAATTTTTTATTTTATTTTATCTTCTCATACTAATTCTCCAGACCTTTTCCCCTGGTAGACACATCGCATCAAGAGACATTTTAGATTAGCGATAAAGAGAGAAGTAACACATAAGTACACTAAAAGGGGAACAAAAGATAGAAAAGTGTAAAGTGTAAAATATAAAAGGGAAAATATAAAAGGGTAAAATATAAAAGGGAAAGTATTGTTAAACATTGTTAAATAACATACTATATATATTTGCTACATTGCTGTTACTAGATACATAGAGAGAGAGAGAGAAATTTTATAATTAGGTTTTTATAAAAGAGACACAAGAGATATTTTTAAAGTTTATTTTGGTGTAGATCGTTATTTTTTCACAGTCAGTTATTTTTAGGTATCCAAATTAGGCTTTAGTGAACAAGTTATTAAAACTAAGTGGAATTCATATTATCAAATATATTTTATATTTATCTTGTATTTAATATAAAGGGTTTGGTAAATCCTTAAAAAGAGTTTGAGATAGAAACAAGGAATATAGAAAATAGAAAATAGAGTAGAGAATAGAGTAGAAAATAGAATAAGAGAAATAGAACAAGAAAAATAGAACAAGAGAAATAGAATAAGAGAAATAGAATAAGAGAAAATATAAAATAGAAAATGTTTCGTTTTTTTAGATTTTTATTGATATTATTATCATTAGCTGCTGCATTATTAACAATTTTTGCAATAACTGGTTCTTATGATAATAAATCATATTTAACAAAAACTTATCTTTTAAATGTTCATTTAGATAGTTTAAAATTATCAAAATTAATTGATTCAAGTAATTTTGATAAAAGAGATTTACAAGAAAATTTAAATAATTTTAATGGTTTTATTAATAATTTAAATGATTATTCTGAAGAAGATATTTTAGAAATTTCAACTAATTTAAAAACTTCCAAAACAAAGAGAGATTGGGCTTCACAAATTATTAGTGCAACTGGTAATGAAGCTTCGGATTTAGCAGATGCTGCAGAATCAACATTATCAAGTTTGACCAATAGTGGATCATCATCAGATTCTGCTTCTGCATTAATTGATGAATTTACTTCATTATCTTATAGTGAATTAGGTTTAGCTGATGTTTATCAAATTAGTTTTTGGGGTTATTGTAGAGGTCTGGTTAATGGTAGTAGTAAAAAAGATTTTGATAATAGTAATGTTAATATTACATGGTGTACCAAACCAAAAGTTGGATATAAATTTGATCCAGTTCAATTATTTAAAAATGAATTAAATAATACTTTAGAAAATGGTATTGATGGAGTTCAAGTAAGTTCAAGTTTAAGTCAAGTAATTAGTTATTTTGTGGATAACTTAAAAATTGACGATTTGGATTTACCAGGTAATTTAAATAAAGATTTAACCCTTTTTGGTAATATATCTGTTGCTTCATTTGGTTTATTATTAGCTGGTGCAGTATTAGCAGTAATTTCAATTATAATTCAATTATTAGGATGTTTTATAAGTCCAGATTCTTGTTGTTTATCATTTTTAAATTTCTTATTTGAATGTTTAATTTTTGTTGTACTTTTAGTTGGTTCAATTTTAGTTACTTATACAATGTCATATACAAGAAATAAAATTAATGATAATACTGATGATTATGGTATAAAAGCTTTCCTTTCAATTAATTTTTATGCTTTTGTTTGGTCAGGTGCAGTTGCTGCGTTATTATGTTGTTTCTTTAATTTATTAGGTCATTGTTGTGGACTTTTCAGTACCGGTAGAAGAAAATTTAGATCTGCTGTTCATGAAGAATTTGAACCTGAAATGGTTTATTCTCATCATGATTCAATGTCTGAAGTTGGATCTTATAAAACCGGTGGTCATAGTCATCATTAAAAGACTTCAATCATTAAGAGACTTCAAATATTTTTCCAATTGCATAAAAAACTAGTACTTATAAACTAGTTGAAATACTACATAAAAAAATCTTAAAAAAGTCATAAAAAAATTAGAAAATAAAGAGTTTAAAAAAAAATATACACAAAAAAAATAAGTATTGGGTTAGGTTTTTAAAGAAAATAAAAAAAAAAAAAGAAAAAAAATATTGTTTATGTTAATGTTCTGTGTTTTGCATTTTCCACTATCGTTTCGATAAGATTTTATCAAAATCGTTGTTTTTAGGTTAGGTTTTTTATAAATGTTTCTATAGTTAATTGTGTCTCTCAAATTCTTATGTTCTCACTGTCTCTCACTGTTTAACCTTTAATCTCAACCTCATTTTCTCAATTCTCATCACTGCTTGGAACTAGTAAACATGTTAATTTGTTCACGTATGTATACACAACCTTTATTCTACTATTGATATTATCAATGCCGTAGTTCAATATTTGACTTATAAGATGATGTCATACTAACAATTTTTTTTTAGTCTCTGGAGAAATTGCTATAAATCCAGTATTATCACCTAAAAGTGGTAAAATATTTGAAAAACAATTAATATTAAATTATTTATCAACTAATGGTAAAGATCCAATTAACGATGAACCATTAAATGTTGACGACTTGGTACCGATAGATACAGAAAATACTATAGTCCCACCAAAGAATCCATTAAGTCAATCAATACCAAATTTATTAATGAATTTTCAAAACGAATTTGATTCAATGGCATTAGAAATTTTTACCTTAAGGAAACAATTAAATAAATCAAGAGAAGAATTAAGTTCTGCTTTATATCATTATGATGCTGCGGTTAAAGTGGCGGCGAATGCTATCAAAGAAAGAGATGAAGTTAAAGTTGCATTACAAGAATTAACTGAATCGATTGGAAATGTAGCTATGAATGTTGAAGAAAATGGTAATGAAGACAATGGTAACGAAGAGAAAGAGAATGGCCATGAAGAAAATGATAATGGAAATGCGGAAGTTAATGATGATGGCAATGACCCAGAAGCAATCAATCAAATAAAAGAACTCTTAGATTCAACTAAAACAGAATTATTCCAATTACATAAATCACAAAAGGCAAATTTATCAATTACACAAGAATTACAATTTAAAACATCAACATCACAACCGATTAAAGATTTTAAAATATCATATTATGATAATCATTGTAAAAGATTATTATTGGGGCTAGGTAAGCAAATAGTTATTAAAGATCTTTTACATGAGGATGAAATTTCAATTAATCATAAAGGAGGATTAACTAGTATAAATTTAATTGAAATTGGCGATAGTCTTACGGCAGTTTTCGCCAATAAATCATCAATTAAATTCAATGATACAATAATTAAATTTAAACAAGATATAAATAAAATTATTTCACATCCCAAGTTGAAAAATATTTTCATTGTACTTTGTGAAAATTCATTTAGTTTATTTAATCAAGGTATGAAAATTTTCGAAATTGAATTGAATTTTAATGCTTTAACTTGTGAGTTCCATGTCGATGGTGCATTATTGGCAATTGGATCAAATGATGGAAAATTGGTGATTTTTGATTTAACAAAACCAATTATTTCTCAAGTTGCATCAGTTGATTTAAAATATTCCATAGTTAATAAGATTAAATTTGGATTGAATGGGTATTGGGTACTTGTCTCCTCAACTGAAGAAGGTACAACAGATTCATGTATTGAATTTATAGATTTAAGAAAATCAAATGTAATTCATGTAATTGAATTTACTAAATTACTTGACTTTAGCATTGATGATTCATGTTCAATAATTTTATCAATTGGCAATGAAAAGAAAGATGATGGGAAAGATGAAGATAAAGTTGATAAGATAAATATTCATAAATACACTAAAAAGGGTAAAAAATTTGAAAATTTTATAGAAAATATCGATTGCAAAGATGCCAAACAAATTTTTACTTCACAATTTAATCAAGATAATTTTAATGGTTTCATTTTATCATCTAAAGAATTAATAAATTATCAAATTAGTTTCACTTAAATTGACTAATTGACCACCAGCCCGGTCGTTAAAGATTTAGGGTGAAAAATATTTAGAGTAAAAGTTAGGGTTGTCTTCCTAGACTTTCCATTTTTGTAATATATAAGACGCACCAATTTCACCTCTAGATTCAGTTTTATCTCAGCTCATTTTTATCTCATTTTTCTGGGGTTCATTTTAATTCACAATTCAATTTCCCTAATTATCACAACATGGTCGATACTAAAGCAATTGATAAACTCGTTGACCAATGGTTAGAAATCGATATCAATCCAAAAACTAAAAATGAAATAATCAAGTTACACGACAATGGTGATTATGAAAAATTAGATAAAAAATTATCTAAAAGGATTTCATTTGGTACTGCTGGTTTAAGATCATCTATGGAATCAGGTTTTGCTCATATGAATGATGTAACCATCTTACAAGCTGCTCAAGGTTTGATCTCCTACATAATGGATGTTAATGTTAATGTAAATGGTGGATCAAGTTCAGGTAATTCTATTGTAATTGGTTATGATCATAGATTTAATTCACAAAGATTTGCAGAAATTACTGCAAGTATTGCAATTTTAAAAAATTTTACAGTTTATTATCTTGGATCAATTGATCATTTATCCCAAGAATCTATTGAATTGTCACCAACTAAATGGACTAATAATTCGAATAGTGAAGATCCAAACCTGTTTGTTCATACTCCATTAGTACCATTTGCGATTGATTATTTTAAAGCATCAGCTGGGGTTATGGTTACTGCATCTCATAATCCTGCTAATGATAATGGGTATAAAGTCTATTATTCTAATGGATGTCAAATCATCCCACCTGTAGATAGTGAAATTGCAAAATCTATTGAAAATAATTTAAAACCTTGGGACGACAAAGTTTGGGATATAACTGGAAATTTTAAAAATTGTGGGAATGATGCTTTGAAAAGTGTTAAAAGGGAAATTACTGAAAATTATATTAAATCAATTGAAAAGAATTTACTAAAAAATAAAGAAATAAATTTTAAATTTGTTTATACTCCAGTTCATGGTGTAGGATTAGAAATTTTTAAAAAAACTTTAAAAGAATTCAATAACGGTAATGGTAATGATCAAATGATAATTACTAAAGAACAGCAATCCCCTGATCCAAATTTCCCAACTGTTAAGTTCCCCAATCCAGAAGAAAAGGGAGCATTAGATTTAGCTATTAAAACTGCTGATGAACAAAATATCTCATTAGTATTAGCTAATGATCCTGATGCTGATAGATTTAGTGTGGCTATCAAGACCAATGGTAAATGGAAACAATTGACAGGTAATGAAATTGGTTTCCTTTTCGCTCAATATGTAATTGAAATGACTCCGTCAAGTGAATTATCTAAAACTTGGTTAGTTAATTCAACTGTTTCATCACAAATCTTATCCAATATGGCCAAAATGGAAGGATTTAATTTCCAAGATACATTAACTGGATTCAAATGGATTGGTAATAAATCAATCGATTTGAAAAACCAAGGTTATAATGTTCCATTTGGATATGAAGAAGCCATTGGATTTATGTTTGATTTAGTTAATGATAAAGATGGAATTTCAGCCTCAATTGTATTTTTACAATTATTTGAAAAATGGTTCTCATCAGGAAAGACCAATGTTTTAGAAAAATTACATATTGGTTATGAAAAATATGGATTTTTTAAAGAATATAATGGTTACTATAAATTAAATGATTTATCAATAACTAATACGATTTTTAATGAAATTAGAAATTCTTATATTGGTCATAATATGCCTAAACAAATAGGTTCATTTAAAGTTAAATATTGGAGAGATTTAACTATTGGTTTTGAATCTAATACTATTGATAATAAATCAATTTTACCAATGGATAGTAATTCTCAAATGATTACTGGGATTTTACAAGAATTTGAATCATCTGAATCACTGCAAGAAGAATTAAATGAAGTAGTTAGATTTACATGTAGGGGATCAGGAACTGAACCAAAATTAAAAGTTTATATTGAAGGTCAAAGTAAAAATGAAGATAAAGCAATTGAATTAGCTAAGAAATGTTGGGACGATTTAAAAGAATATTGGTTTAAACCTGATATTTATGAATTAATTGTAGTAGTTAATCAATAGATAACTGTCACTTAAAGTTTTAGAACCGTAAGTCTTCCTTTGTTTTTAGCTTTTAAAGTCATTGTGTTCACTGACCTTATCACAATTCTTATCATAATTCTTATCATAATTCTTATCACAATTCATCTTCTAAACTATTTAAAAGTCTCCTTAGAATCTTTGGTGCTTCTTAGAATCCTTGGTGCTTCTTAGAATCTTTGGTGCTTCTTAGAATCTTTGGTGCTTCTTAGAGTTATTAATAGTTAAAATCTTAAACTTTAAAACTATCTCAGATCAGGAAAAACGAAGAAAATCTTTTTCGTGTTTGAGATAAACACATTCTCTGAGAAAAAAAATATCAACGTTGGCAGAAAAACTGAAGTGATAAAAACCCCATTCAACAAAACCCATTCAACAAAAATCCAGTCAACAAAAATCCATTCAACTTTAAGAGTAACAAGGTAGTGAAAAGTTACAGTGAAAAGTTACAGTGAAACTTATAGAGATAGTGATATTGACAGTGATCAGATATTATTAATTATGGGATCATCAGATTTACCAATTCATAATCGATTGAATCCTAAAAAAAGTATACCGCCATTATATAAAAGGTTAACGATAGGTGTTATAACAATTATAATATTTTATTTGATATTTGGTAGGAAAACAGTTATTAAACCATTAATTGAAGTTGCTGAAATAGATGAACAAATTCAAGATGCTAATTTAGAAGTTAAATATAACGAAGAGGAAGATGATTCATATAAAATTTATGAAGCTACTAAAGATGGAATTATTGAAAAAAATTCACCAAATTCACAAAATTCAGGATCAGGAGGATTAGGGGGGTCAGAATTTGAATATTTTGATTTAAATAATTTTAGAGGATCAGGAGATGGAATGAATAATGGTGATATAGTATTATTTTTAATGCCATTAAGAAATGCTGAAAATGTATTAAGTATGGCATTCCATAATTTAATGAATTTAACTTATGATCATGGATTAATTGATATTGGATTTTTAGTTAGTGATTGTTCTGAAGGTGATAAAACATTAGAAAAAGTATTTGAATATAGTGTAGCATTACAAAATGGTACATTAGTTAATAAATTATTAAAAGAAGAACAATTAAAAGCTAAATATAAAACTGGATCATCAGATTTATATCAATTATATATGGATCAAGATTATATGAATAATGTTAAAAATTCATATAACCCAAAATCATTCCATCAAAATTATGAAAAACCTTTTAGATCAATAACAATTTATCAAAAAGATTTTGGTCAAATTATTGGACAAGGTTTTAGTGATAGACATGCAGTTAAAGTTCAAGGTATAAGAAGAAAATTAATGGGTAGAGCAAGAAATTGGTTAACTTCAAATGCTGTAAAAGCTTATCATTCATGGGTTTATTGGAGAGATGTTGATATTGAAACTTGTCCAGGTTCAGTAATTCAAGATTTAATGAAACATGATTATGATGTAATGGTTCCTAATGTATGGAGACCATTACCATCATTTTTAGGTAATGAACAACCTTATGATTTAAATTCTTGGATGGAATCCGATCCAGCATTAGAATTAGCAAGTAAATTAGATGAAGATGATGTTATTGTGGAAGGTTATGCGGAATATCCAACTTGGAGAGTTCATTTAGCTTATATAAGAGATAAAAATGGCGATCAAGACGAAGTAGTTGATTTAGATGGGGTTGGAGGAGTTTCAATTTTAGCTAAAGCCAGAATTTTTAGACAAGGTGTAAATTTCCCGGCTTTTACATTTTTAAATCATGCAGAAACTGAAGCTTTTGGTAAATTAAGTAAAAAAATGGGATTTAAAGTTGGTGGATTACCTCATTATACAATTTGGCATATTTATGAACCAAGTGAAGATGATTTAATGAAAATTGCAAAATTAGAAAGGAAAAAAAGAAGACAAAAAAATACCAGGAATAACTAAACAGAACACTAAAGAATTCATCTACCATCTTCCCGGAACACCATTACCATTTCATGTAATTACTTTGTAATTACCATTATCATTAATCCCCATCATATACAGTGTATAATAGAACTATCAATTAGAATTTTAATTGACTTACTCTCTATTTACTCTCTATCACTGCTTACTGTTTACTAGTCATTGTATCCTCTAATATCAAATCCTACTTTTAATCCCTTTACAAATTTCTTATTCTTTCAACTGACAATAATTGTTATTTAGGTTAAATAAAGAAAATAGATTTAAAGAAAATAGATTTAAAGAAAAAAGATTTAAAGAAAATAGATTTAAAGAAGATAGATTAAGATAGTAGATACTTAAAGATAAGCTTAAGAAATAGAAGGTTCTCTAGAACCTTGTATGGTAGTTGAAAAAAAATGTTAAAATAATTAACATTCTTTTAATCAAATCAGTAGGAAGGCAGGTGTTTTAATCTATGTATAATCGTTTGATTATACTCAGAGATTGTTCACATCCGTTTTTATTCATCATAAATTAATTTAAAAAAACGTTATATAATTAAATCCTGAGTGAGGATTCGAACTTGAAATTTCAAAGTCAAATACTCAATGATTTATACTTTTCATACGACATACTTTGAATTTTCAATATATGGCAAACTTATGTCGCTGAGAGACATTATTAAGTATTGGTGTAATGGTGTGGTGATGTTGATATTGGTTTTGAACGCTTTAAAATGGTTTATATCTCATCAATTCAGTTTCATCACTGCCTTTATTTATCATTATACATAATCGATTGATTAAGGGCATATAACAGAGGTAAACAAACGATAAAAGTAATCAATATAACTGTTAATCAATATCATTAACCTTTTAAAATACTTTGATCTGGATTTCTGAGGCAATGTTTATAATAACTTAAAAACCTGCCAGTTATAGTAAAACCCACGCAAAAATAAAAAAGGTTAAATAAGAACTGTAAATCATGATTTTTCAAAGACTTAATTAGGATATTAAAATAATTAACGTAATAAAAGTACAAAGCAGTTGAATGTTTTGTCTTTTATAATTTGTATTTTATAATTTGTATTTTGTAATTTGTATTTGTATTTTTGGTGTAAAAGAGATGGGTAAAGAGAGAGGGTAAAATGATATTTTGACGATTGCAAAAAAATAAAATAATTTGCCTTGATTTGGAATAAATGGTTTTCTTAACTTTTGACGAAGTTAAATTTAAAAAAGCTATACAAATTATAAAAGGTTTATTTAAGTTTTTGAAACAGTAATTATTCTCTAAAAATAGTAAGATCTTGAAATCCCTTGTTTTAATTAACGTGTTTTTAAATATTAAAATTTTTATACTTAATCCGAGAACTCCTTTAAAATTTCAATTAAAGTCTAGTTCTATTTGACACGAATTAAAACTATTTCTCTCAGGCTATTCTTATTTCTTTATTATTAATTAAGAAAACGTACTTGATAAATAGATATATTTTAAGGAGACAAAAAAAATAATACTATAGAAACTGCTCGTGTTGATTTTTTTTTGCAACAATTTCGTGTTGACGTATAGCCTTCAAACTAATTATGATACAATTTCAAGAAACCCCATAAATTTTAACTTAATTAAGAAATTATTTTAAATAATAAAGTCTCAATCTCTCAAACTCTAACTCGGTAAGTCTAAGTCTAACACTAACTCGGTAAGTCGAAGTCTAAGTCGAAGTGTTATGATATCTCATATAAATCTGCGTCAATTTTGTGTCTTATTTTATTCTGTTTCTGCTAAAACCAAAACAAACACATTTTATTTTTCCTGCGTGTTTTAGGAATCGTTAAGATTTAAATATATCAATTATCCCATTATTATTAAGATTATTAAGATTATTATTAAGATTACACTAACTAGCTAAGTGACATCTTAATAGTAATCATAGAATTATTATTTATCATCTGTTGTTATTAGTTTGCAAACTTACGTCCACTTAACTTCTATTAATACATTTCACTGCACTCCACGCAAAGAAAATTTTTTTGGTTTTGCCAGTTGTGTGTATTATTATTTTTCAGTTACGTCCATTTAAAATACATTTTATCAACAGTTTCACACACTGTCTTAATAGCTTCAATAACAGTTCATAACAGTTTCTTAATAACAGTTCCTTGATAACAATATAGAAGTATAAGACGTTTATCATTTCATATTTCATTTCATTTTCATATTTCATTTTACATATTTCATTTTACATAGTTCATTTTGGTTTTTTTATATTATTCATTTTTTTCATTCATACACATTGTCTTCCATATCATTTATAGACATATAGACCATTTGTAACTTTTTATAACATATAACATTTTATAACAGTCATTAAAACATAATATTCATATAAACACATATAAGTTATATAATATTCATATAAACACCTATAAGTTCATATAATATTCATATAAACATATAAACATATAAGATAATATGAAATTCTCATTTATATTCTTATTCATAAGTCTAGCATTTAGTTTGCATCCTGTTAAAGATTTTAGAGTTGATGATTTAATTGATATTTCCAAAAAACAAGTTAATGTTAATAAACAAATTGTTCACGTTAATAAAGACTCGGTTGAAGTCAATGATAATACTGGTGATGAAAGTCTGGATGATAGTCCAGTTAATTATTTACCATCAGCTACTAAAACTGTTTCAACTACAGATTCATTATCTTCATCAGCTCCTACCATTGAATTAAGTGATGATATTCAAATGGTTTTTTCAGATAATACAAAATCAATTTATTATTTATCAGCTGATATTGTTGATTCAACTTCAAATTATAATCAAACTTTCCAATTATTATTAGATACTGGTAGTTCAGTTTCTTGGATTTATAATGAATCTTGTAATTCTGCTGCTTGTCAACAATCAACAATCAATAAATTTGATGATTTTACAACCAATAATCCTTTAAATATTTCTTCTACTTTCAGTTTAAGTTATTCAGGTGAAATTGTGGAAGGCGATTTAATTAATGGTATTAATAATGATATGATTATAGATTTTAAAAATTTTAAAATTTCAAATTTTACTTTCGGTTTAGCATCATCAGTACCAAATTTATTTAATGGATTTAATGTTAGTGGGATTTTAGGTATACCATCAAGTAATACTGAAAATGTTGATAGAAATTTAATTTATCAATTGAATAATAAAGGAGTTATCGATAAACAAATTTTTGGATTAAGTTTAGTTTCATCAAATCAATTAATTAAATATATTGATTCTAATGGTAATACTGCAACAAATTCTTTACCATCAAATTATGGAGGTTTAATAATTTATGGCTCTAAGGCTAAAACTGATCAAAATGATTTCTTAACTAGTGATTCTTCAATTTATTATACTGATTTAGTTACCAATTCTGATGATTATTGGTTAATTAATTTATCAAATTTAACCGTATCAAATTCATCAATTGATTCTTTACAATTCAATCAATCAAGTAATAATAGAAATACCCTTATTGATACTGGTACAACAGGATTTGTTTTACCTCAATATGATGCTGATAATTTACATAAAAAATTATTTGGTAATGATTTAATTACTGATAATAAGGGGAATTATGCCTTCCCATGTAACTCCACTTCCCAAGTCATCTCATTCACTATTAATGATCATATATTCAATATTAGTGTTGATGATTTTAAAGGTAAAGAATATACAACTGAAGGATTACAAGGTAATTGTGCATCCATGATTCAAGGTTTAGATTCTCAATATTGGGTTTTCGGGGCTGCATTTTTATCAAAATATTATACCGTGTTCGATTTACAAAATAGTCAAATTGGGTTTGGTGATAGTAGAATTAATTCCTATGTTTTGAAAGAACCTTCGAATCAATCAATGAATTTTGAAACTCATTATTCAAATAGTTCAATTACTGTGAGTTCTACCTCATCATCATTAACTTCAACTGCAAGTTCAAGTTCATCTAGTTCATCTACTACTACCAATTCAACTGATTCTGATAGTAGTGGGAATTTATTAAATATTTCAGGTACTGTATCATTAATTTACTTATTAAGTTGTATTATATAAGAAAGGAATAAAAAAGGAAAATCAAAAAAGGATCAAAAAAAATTCAATTAAAGATAAAAATAGAAAAACAAGCAATATAAATAATATTAATATCATTTTTGTCATTTTAATTACATACATTTTAATTTACATTGAAAATCTATTAACCTCTAGTGTCAGAAAGTCTCTGGGTTGTAACGCAGGGTGAGGGATTGAGTGGACTAAGTAATAACTACCAACCAACCTAAGACTGCATACATCAAACAAACAGGATAAACAGCTAATAATACTCTACCGGGTAAAACTCCTGAACATTTTAAACTCAAAATACCTGAATAAATACTCCAAATGCATAAAACACTCATTAACATTAATCTAATAAATTTCCAACTTATAAATAAAGAACAAATCAATTCTCCAAGTGATATGGGGAACATAGAGTACCCGACAGCACTAATAGCTGACATAAAAGAAATATTACCACCTAATAATTGAATATTTAAACCAATTATAATGAAAAAAATCCAAATAAATGAAAATGAACCTGAAAATACTGAATTTGTTGTGGTTTTAGATGATGATGACATCCCCAAAACAACTGAATAAAATAATGAAAATATTAATGGCCCCCATAAATCCCAATCTAAACTATTGAATTCAATATTATCAATACTATTATTATTACCATTACTACCAATACCTTCTTCTTGAATTTCTTCATGGATATCATGACTCACTGAGACTCTTCTATTTCTAATCAGTTCAGGTAAATTGATTCCATTACTATTAGCAAAATCAATTAATTTATTTTGTTGTTTATTAGCTAATTTCTTTAATTGAATTGGCCAAATTACTATAGTTAACCTTTTCCAAATTCTTAACAAATCTCTTGATAAGGTAGTCAACACTGGTTCATCAAGGGTGTCTCCTCCTGAATATTGGTGTTCTCTTACAGTATTATTATCAGTGAATGCTTTGGATGATGTGAAGGGTGTAAAAGTTGATGATAAATCAACTTTGGTGTTCCATGGTACTGAAAAAAATGATCCTTGACCATTGGTACTAGAGCTACCATTGATATTGGAATTGGAATTGGAATTCACGTTGGCATTGGCAGTTGATCTGGCCTTACTAGTAGGAATCTCTTCATCGGGGATTATAAAATCATCAATATTCGGTTCAGTATAATTTGGTTGATTAAAATTTGACATCGTTACCTTTTGATATCTGTTGAGATCTCACTTAAATTCTCAAAAATATAGTCACGTGAACACTTTTGAAAATGTACTATTTACTAGAGGACTATTAATTGTATAATTGAAGAAATTAAATAACTATTACGATTATCATTATTAATACTATATACTATGTATACTAATACTACTGATTCTAATACTATTTATGCTATTTTAATTACAATATGAGCATTTACCCAAGTATAATTGGCTAAAATCTTTTAATTTACAGAGTTGTCTAATTTGCAAATTCTCTAATAGCTTCCTCCTTTTCATCTTTCAGTTTAAAGGTTTTAATAACTTTAGCTGGTACCCCTACGGCAACAGTATTACTAGGAATTGATTTATTAACTACTGATCCAGCACCAATAACACAATTATCACCAATGGTAACACCAGCTAAAATACTAACATTAGTACCGATCCAAACATTATCACCAACGGTAATTGGTAAAGAATATTCAACTCCTGCCTTTCTTTGAACAGGATCTGATGGATGTGTAGCAGTAGTGAATACAACATTTGGGGCAACCATACAATGCAGACCAATGGTAATTAATGAACAATCTAAAAATGTTATATTGAAATTACCATAAAATCCATCACCTAAAGTAACATTACAACCATAATCTACGAAAAATGGTGGTTCAATAAATGCACTATCGGAGACTTTACCAAAGATCTTTCTAATATATTCAAGTCTAGCAGCTTGATGTTTTTGTACCAGAAAATCATAATCTTTCATTCTAATATTAACGTAATCTGCAGCCATTTCATGCAGAACATTTCTTAAAGTATTTAATTCATTATCCCAACAATTATATGGTAAACTACTAATCATTTTTTTATATTCTTCACCTTTTGGTATATTGTTTAAATTTTCGTAAGCGTATTTAACTAATTCTTGATTAATTTCTGTGGGTTGGATAAATTCTGGCATCTTTAAAAATCTCTATTACTTTGGTTTTTGATTCGATTTGTTTGAATGTGACTGTTGTAGTTAATTATATAGTCAATGATACTTTGGTGTGAAAAACTTTTCTTAATTTCTTCGAAAATTTGTCAAGAAAATCTGGGGTCTTATAGGAGTTTTTGCGCATTTTCCTTATTCTTACAATTCCTCCGAACTGATCTGACAAGGAATTTTAAGAAATCTTACCTTATTAGGATGTAACCTTAAAATTAATGGAAATTTAAAGAGAAAAGAGTGAAAGTTACTTTTAAAATAAATAAATTTATATTAGTCATTATATTAAATATCGTTTTTTGTTTTTGCTTAATTTTTCATTATTTCAAGTTTTCTTTTCACTTTTTGATACCGAAAAAATGCTTCTTTTTTGAACTACTTGTTGCTTCTGAGGTTTTACTATTACTTGAAGTTATACTACCATTTGGTGAATTACCACCAATAATTTTATCATCATCTTTCTCTTTAGATTTTAAATGACTACCAATTTGATGAAATAATCCATGATGTTTCCTTTTTTCACTATCAACACTATATAAAGATTGATCATCTTTTAAATTTAAATTTGAACCAGAATTAATATTAGAATTTGAAATTTTGGAAATATCAGTAGCTGATCTTCTTAATTCTTTTGCTGAATCTTTTGCTCTCTTTTTATCTAATTTAATTTGATTTTGAATTTTTTGTTTTTCAAGTTTTTCATCCCTTTTAATTAATTTATGAATTCTTTTATCAATTTCTTTATTACTTTCAGGTTTTAATTTTGGTTCAGTTTTAACTGGTTTAAATGGTGTTAATCCACTTATACCAGTTCTGAGACTTGAATTGGTACGTGCTCTTTCTAATATTGGTGGTGTTGGTGTATTATTATCATCATTATTTGTATTATTTGAATTATTTGTGCTATTCAAATTATTCTCATTAGTAATATCAATTTGTGAATTATTATTACTTGCAAATGTTTCATTCTGTACCATTGATGGAGTTAAACTACCAATTGTTCTATGACTATCAACAGTATGTAATGATAATGATGAAGCAACTGGCCTTAGACTATTATGACGTAATGATGCTAAAGTATTAGTTTCATTATCAGAACTTAAGGTTCTTGGAGGCATTGGAATTCTTTGATTAAGACTTATTGATGAAGCTGAACGTTCTCTTGCTTTGATTATCTTTTGTCTTTCTTCATATCTTTTTTGAACTTCTTCCATTTTTTCTTCCATATCAAGTTCAAATTGTTCTAATAATTTACTCATTTGCTTTGCATTATTTGCCCTCAACATTAATTTCAAATCTGCAGTTAATGAAACTGCTTCAAAAATTATATCAATTGTATGAATACCTAGAATTGGTGCCACTGGTGAAACTAATTGTTCTAATGTTAATCCTCCCTCTTTTTCATCATTATTATGACTATTATTACCACTACTATTAAAATTAGTATTCCTTTCATCGTTTGAATTAGCATCAAAACTTGATCGTTTCAGTTGTTCAATATCAGCTCTATCAAAAATTGATTTTGATCTAGGACCAATATTTGGTAAATCATGGGTTGTATCAAGGTACCCAATTGCTAAATTACTGTCAAATTCATCATCACTATTGGAACTAACTTTGTCAATTGATGAATCTGTATGTTGTTTATTATCTTCATCATCACCAATAGTATCATTATTATTATTATTTTCAGCATTAGCAATTGAATCTTCATTGTTATCATGATCATCATATTTCCTATCATCTTCATCAAATTCATCTTCAGCTTCGACTTCTTCATACTCACGATCATTATTTTCTTGTTTAAGTTTTTCAAACATTGATGATCTTCTAGATGACTTTCTTGATGATCTCCTTGATGATTTTCTTGATGATTTTTTAGAATCTCTTCTTTTACTTTCATGAATGCTATTACCTCTTAAACTTTTCTTTAATAATGCAATATCCAAATATCCATCATCAACAGTGTCAATAAATCCTTGATATTCATCTAATGGGAATTCAAAATCTGAATCGTGAGGTATTGATGTCTCTTTTAATAATTTAAAATATTTACTCTTTAATTCATTAGCTCTTTTAATTACCCAAGTTTCTCTTCTACCAATTATACCATATAACACTTCAGAAATTAAATCATATAATAATGGGACTTTATAATGTCTTGCAATAGCCAAATTATCTAATGTGGTGGGGGCTAATAACCATCTATTACCAATTTGTCCAGTATATAAATATTCACAAAATGCTTTAATTGATGTGGTTGCAAATGGTATATATAATTTTCTTGGAATTAATGACGATTCCATTTGAAATGTCCCGTTTTCAAGATTTTCAAAATTTAATAAGATATTATCAAATGGATCAAAATTTCCATCATTATTATTTGAATTAGCGTTTGAATTATTCGTCCCATCTTCTTCGGAATCTCTTTCTCTTGTCTTTTCAGGCTCTCCGTCTTTACCACTTTTATCTTCAATACCTTTATAACTAGTTAATTTATCAACTGATCCAGTACTTTGATCTAAATTTGATGATTCTGAACCACTAGTATCAATAGTGCTAGTTGTATTTGTGTGTTTTAAATTTGGAACTGGAGAATTTGAAAGATCCACATTACCTCCTAAAGCATTAGTTATGCCACCCATACCACTCATACCTAAACCACCTTGTTGAGAAACTGAAGCTCTTGGTGATGTGAATGGTGAAGATCTAGGTGACTTAGAAATTGGAATATTCCTTAATGCTGTTAAAGTATGAATTAATGACCCTCTTGGAGATGATAAATCATTTGAATTTTTTCTTGATGAACTTTTAAATGATGGAGGATTAGTTGGAACTGGAGGGATTGGTTCACTTGGTATTGGCAATTGTGGTGGGATATCTTGTAAATGAGAATTTAATAATGATGAAGAACTTGAAAATGAACTAATTGATCCTTTACGTGGGGGCGTTTGAATACTTGAAGAAATTGGATTTGAAATTATTCCTGGGCTTGATGTACTTGTTAAGGAATATGGGTCAATGGACGATTTATCAGGTGGTAAACTTAATGATTCATTACGAATTTCTTTATGATCTTTAGTTTCTTCTTTACTATCCTTACTATCCTTATTATTATCTTTATCCTTTTCTTTATCTTTATCTAATGATGAACTAGATGCAGAATCTTGAAATGGCAATCTAAATTGTGGCACATCTTTTGGTTGTTTCCTATGACTTATAGGCATTGAAAGATGATAACTTTTGTCAATTTTCTCTTCAATTTCTTTCAATGGGGAACTTACTGATGAAGCAGAATTCATAAGTGTTGAATTTGTAGGTGTAGGAGTAGAATTCATCAGATTAGCTTGAGGTGATTGGGATTGTGAGTGTGGTTGTGATTGGTGTTGTTGCTGCCTCTTTTTATCATTTGAATTATTTGAACTTATACTAGATCCATGACTTGAACCAATCGAAGGTTTTAAAGATTTTTCATTACTTGACCTTGAAAATAATCTTTGATTTTCATTTTCATTAGTCCCTGATTGTTGTTGACTTTGATCAAATTTTTCAACAGCACTAACATACCCTCTAGCTAATAATTCGATAAAATAATTCCCCCATCTTTCAATTAAAACCATTAATGAAACTGGTATTCTATCACCATTAACCGAAATTATTTCAAAATCTGCAGTTAAATCGCCGAATCTATCGAAAAAATTTCTACCTAATGTAATTGCTGCTGGTGGGAAAATTGAATTAATTGTAGTAAAATTATTTGTTGGTGCTGCGTAATGAACATATTCACTAAAACTAATAGCTCTTGGAGATTTTGATGTTGAAACTGACCCTCTTGAACCTCTTGAACCTCTTGATGCATAAGATGGTCTTCTTGATGTACTACCGTTATTATTATTATCATTGGTATTTGGTGGAGTCAATGGTCTATCAATTGCCTTTTCAACTTCTTGTTGTTGTTGTTTCTTTTTCAAATCTTCCACTGTTTGATCATCAGATGAAAATTCTAAACTTTCAGTACTATCATCAGTAGTTGATTTATTAAATTCATCAAAATAAATTCTATTGCCATTTTCATCATGATAATGACCACCCCCAGCTAATTCGGAGCTTGCTAAAATATTAGTAACTGGTAAATTAACAGTTATAAGACTTGTAAAATATCTTATTGCACTGGTAGTTCTTGAAGTAACATAATTACCAACTAATACAACTTTATGATGACTTTGCCAAACAAATCCACCCCAAAATCTATGTGAACCATATTCATGATTACAAAATACATTTAATCTTGACCATTTACCAGTTGGTTTATTAAATATAAATATTGAAATATCATAATCATTTTGTAAAAAACCGGTTACAATTAAATTTTGTCCAAAAATTCCACCAATTGGATAACGTAAATTATATGGTATAACTTGATTTATCTTTGATTCTAATTCATTTAATTTTCTATGAACTGGTAATACTTTACCTGACTTAATTGATTTTGATAATCTAAATGATAATAATGGATTTGAAATTTTTGATGGATTTTTAACTGGTGAATAAACTAATAATGATTCATTTAATTTATTATCTTCAATTAATGTCATATCATTTGGTTTCCCTTCCTTTTTCTTATTGTTATTATTTTTGTCGTCATTGTCAGTGCCATTGTCATTATCGTTGGTGTTATCATTATCGTTATCATTATCATTATCATTAATGGTTTTATTCTTATTTATTAGTTTCCTTTTCATTATATCAGATTGATCAGACATTGAATGATGGAAATAATGATTAAATTGAGTATTATAATCAACAATCATTGAATTATAATAATCAATATTTAAATTATAATCATCATCAGTATTTGAAAAATTATTTATATCATTACTTAAATCATTTTTATTTGAAGTTTTAAGTGAATAATGATCATTAATAAAATTTTTATCAACTAAATCGAAAACAATATTAGAATAAATTGGATTTGAATTTTTATCTTTACCACCACCAATGAAAATACCGAGATGATCAGGTTTACCAGCGAATGATAATGAATTAATTGCTGATAATTTATGACAAAAACTTGGTCTTGGAATGAATTCTTCAACATCAACCCCATTATCATCATTTTGTTGAGGTTGAGAATAAAGTAAAGTCCATTTATTTGATTCTAAATCAAATTGCCATAAATCATTTGTTGGAATTAATAAATCATTAGGAATTGAATTTATAATTGAATCATCTTTTAAATTATATTTTGGATTTATAATTAATCCACCATAAATATAAATTGAATTATTAAATGATAAAATTTCATGAAATAATCTTGGTTTTGGTTTTAATTCATTTTCATTAATTTTTACCCTTTTCCAAATTTTTTCTAATAAATCAAGATAAAAAATTTCATTCGATAAATATTTTAAAAAATTTTTGGATTTTGAATTATTACTGGTATTATTATTAAAATTATTTGTGAAAACTGTTAAAATTTCATCAATTGAAATTTTAAAAATATCTAAACCAATTGTTAACCCACCAAATGTAAAAATTAATGAATGACTTAAAGTTGATGCAGAACCTGTTCTAACATTTAAATTTAATCTATCATCTTTCTCTATTGGAGGTAATTGTAGATTATGACAACTACTTGAAATCGGTAGTGAAGATGTCATAATTCAAAAAAAGAATTTAAAAGCAATGTAAACTTTGGATATTGAACTTAGAACTTGGAACTTGAGTTTCAGAATTTAAAATTGAATTGATAAATTTAAAATTGAATTGATAAATTTAAAATTGAATTGAAATTGAATTGAAATTGGAAATTGGAAATTGGTAAAAAAAAAATATCAAATCTGAATCTACTTATATCTAGCGTAAAACCCAATCGTCAATATTGTCTCTTATAAAGTAAAAAAAATTCAAAACCTCTAGGTCTTATGAACAGAAGATCCTTTTGGTTGTATTCCTTATAATGATTTATTGGGGTCCTAAAATTTTTTTTGTTTCACACCCGCACTTTCGCAACAGATCCTCTCGCTTCAAGATTCTGATTGTGGGATACCCAAACAATGTCAAAGAGATAAAACTTGGGCTTTGTTTCAATTGATAAGAGGTTAGATACTAGAGTTTCCTGTTTCTACCTCATCGTCATCACGATACTTATAATAAACTATAATTAGAATCATGGTAACAAGACTTAATGTTCTTTTTTTGGTTTTTGACTCCTATAATATCTTAAATTGATGCCTGTCAATTGAGTGTGCTCTTTTTCACATCCCATACTATTATTTCCTTGTTTTACTTAAAAACATAAACTCATTATTAATTGTACTATTTAAATCATTATACTATAAATTTTCTTCAATTAAATTATCTTCAATTAAATTATCTTAAATTAAATTATCTCCAATTAAATTATCTTGAATTAAATTATCATTATAAAGGTGTAAGATTTTACTTAAATTGCCAAAACTTATTACAGCTGATTTATAACCGATTTGAATGAAGTTGGTCAATTTTAATCTCTTAAAAAAGATTGGATTTTTCACACTCCAATACTGCAATGGGCAATTGAAATACAATAAATATAAAAGAAATCACAGTAGAGTCAATGTAGTACAGATTTTTTTGATTTAAACTAATAATAAGTTATCATATTAAAATAAGCTAAATAAACAACAGCTAATAAACAACAGCTAATAAACAACAGCTAATAAACAACAGCTAATAAACAACAACTAATAAACAACAACTAATAAACAACAGCTAAATCATCGAGAAAGCAAACGGGATAAATTAGTAACAAGCAAAGCAACAGTATAAACAAACCTTAAAGTAAAATGGTATAGGTAATCAGGAGCATAATTGATGAAGCTAATATTAATTGCTCTTAAAATCTTCAACATCTTCAATAAAATTTTCTAAATCATCTAAACTAACTTCACCAGTTAAATATTTATAACAGAAGCAAATAACCAAACACAAGGAAATGATTAACATAATTACTATTAAAGTATTAGCTAAATAATGTTTTAATTTATAAAATAAAAAGGTTAAAGTAGTGGAAATTATGATGAAAAGAAACCCCCAGACAGTGTTGAAACAGTCACAACAACAGTCAAAAGCTGGTCTATTTGAAAATTCAGTATACCCATTTTCTATATCAACTTTAAAGGAGATAATTTCTGACTCAAATTTTTTAAGAACTTCACTGGCTGATGCTAATTGATTTGAAATATTTGATACTTCAATAGAACTAAATCCATTTTTTGTGGTTACTTTCTGTCTAATGGAATCTAATATAATTTGTTTCTTCTTCGTATAGGATAAGTATTTGTTGATTCTACGTTTAGCATTAGATTCACTAACATAAATAGAATTTTCAATGTAGTCCACTAATTCAAGTCTTTTATTTTGAATGTTAGAAATTTCAACTTGAATTTCATTATTCTTCTTAATTGATGGACCACCATATGCGTCTTGCATGTAATCATTACTATCGATACTGTACTTATTCTGTGGATTGTTCATTACAATATCTCCAACGATTATTACAAATGGAAAATTTTTTGCAGCACTAAAATCCACAAAACTAGGTCCAGAAAAATTTTGCAATATGCTTTCTAATTCTAATAAGTGAGCTTTTAATCTATCTTTTAATTCATCATTTTCATAACTGGTTTCTTCTGTCATAATAAACAATTTGAGTTTTTTAACATTCACCCTGAAGGGCAACCTTTTATAATATCTAAGCATATAATTCAATAACATCTTCTATGCCTTCATTTTTAGCTTCCATTCAGTAAACAAAGAGTTATTTTCATTTTCAACCCATCAATTAGGATTTAAAACAATTAGATATACATCGCTCAATATGACTTCGTATCCTAAAATCATAACTTCTTGCCCACCTTATACCTAGTTTAAAATGTGCGGCGCCATTGTAAAGGATTCTCAATTTTATCTATTATTGGGATAACACAAACTCTAGGGCCAAAGATGTGGCTGCTTTACAACAAAAATATGAAGGATTTCAATGGATTGATATCTGGATAAAGAATTCCCTTCCTAAATACTTATATGAACTTGTTAAAGAGATTATATAGGTGTTGGAAAGAATGAAATTTAGGAGTTTTTTCTTATTTTGTGCAATTGCACTAAGTAAGGTTTCTACCTAGTACTAGCCTAAAAGGGTTTAAATTACCAGTATGTTTTGACTACCTTCTTCTATATATAGTTTTAGTTAGAATAAATATATAAATAGTATTAAAAAAAAAAAATAAACAAATATTTCAACCATAAAGTCGCTAAAGGTTTATTATTCAATATGTCTAACAAAAATTGGAGATTGAAGAAGAACAGAAGCAACAAATGAATGAATAAATCAATAAATGTTTTTCTTCCTTCTTTTATAGTATTCCATCCTCTTATTTTAGAAGTACATAAGTCTTGACTAAAAAGGAATTACAGTACCAAAAAAATTACATTCTGATATGCACATGAGATGCAACAAGATTATAAATTTAAACTGAGCAATTTCAAACTGAATATTATAATTAGTGTAGTTTATCTTACTCTTTTACTCTTTATAACTATTTAAAACTCTATTTAAAACTCTATTATAATCTCTTTGGGGGTGAAAGTTAATCTAGATTATTATCTCTTTTCAGTCCGGATAATAACTGGTACACGGGTAAAGTTGGAGAGTATACTACAATTACGGTATAAATAAAGATTTTGTATATAGCAATATTAGCAAGAATGTAACAGTATATAAAAAGGAGTGCCAAAGAAACAATAAAGTAGAAGTCAAATTTAAAAAAAATATTTTATTACTGTATCTGCAACTAAGATTTAAATTTCTAAAAAGAATATAAATTTCTAAGAATATAAATTTCTAAGAATATAATTTCTAAGAATATAAATTTCTAAGAATATAAATTTCTAAACGGTTGAAAATATTAATATTAAGGGCTAATTTTAAAAGACAAAAATTGGATCACCTAATTTACTAACAGGTTTAGCTTTTGGGAAACCTAATTCAACTGCAGCTTTTTTCATTGCACTAATCATTGGAGGTGGACCACATAATAATAAATGATTATCATCAGAATGAGGTGGTAAATGAGTTTGAATAATTTCTGGGGTAACAAAACCAATTGAACCTTTCCAATTTTCTGGGGCTTGATTTAAAACATAATGAATTTTTAATTGATTTGGATGTTTTAATTCTAATTCTTCTAATTCATCTTTTAATAAAATATCATCATCAGTAACATTGGCATAAACTAAATTAATTTTAGTTTTATCATCAGGATTTCTTAAAATTGCAGTTAAAATTTGATACATTGGTGTAATACCTGTACCACCAGCAATCATACCAAGACTTTTAACCATATTTGGTTTATATTCAAAAAAACCTTTTGGACCTCTAACATCAATGGTTTCACCAATTTTTTTATTATGTAAATGTTTTGAAATGTTACCCTTTTCATAAGTTTTAACTAATAAATCAAAATATCCTAATTCATAATCATGAGAAATTGGTGTATATGATCTTGTAACTTCCTTTTCATTAATTGTTGCACCAATAACAATATGTTGACCAATTGGTAATCCCAAACTATCAGATGGTTTTGGTAATCCAAATCTATATTTATTTGTATTATGACTAATTTTAGTCTTTTCAATTAATGGGAATTTTTTAAATTCAACTTTATCCAACACTGGTTGATTCTTTTGTGATTGTTTAAAAAAATATAATCCAATAAATACTGAAATTATTGTTGCCATTGTAGCAAAAACAAATAATGGATTTGGTTCAGAGTCTGACATCTTGCAAATTCAATCAATTCAATTCAAAAATAAAAATTTAAAGTTACAATAAAACTGTATTTTCAATTGATACCTGTCAACGAATTATTGAAATTTTTATACCCTGAAAAAACCACCAGTTGATCGCACCTGAAAATTTTTACCCAAAAGTCTTAAACGATCCCGATTCACAAGTGCGGTACATCCATAGTTAAAATTAGATCTCTTTTAACTCTAAAAAATATGAATTATTCCGTACTTTTAAACTTATTTTGGAAATCTTTATATATTATTTTTTTATTTACAATTTATACTATATACTCATTTACCGTGATAATATAGTGGTTCTATACTATCTATACAATTAATTTGGAATAATCTCTTATGATTCTTCTTATGATTCTTCTTATGATTCTTCTAAATCTTCTGATTCAACACTTTTAACATTCCATTGCGCCGATATGTCCCATCTTGAACCTTTAGCATTGATACTTACATATTTAACAAATTTTAAAACTGATGGATCTCTAACAATTAATGTTAAACTATTCCATTTACATTGACTGGAATATAATACACTATCATCATTTGGATCACTTGGTTTATAAATTGCTGGATCATCATCTTCAAATTCTCCATCTTCATTATCTAAACTCATACATAATTCATATCCACCAAATTCTCCCAGTGACCAATTTAAGTTGTTTTTAGCAGTTGGTGTTAAATTTAATGTTGCTTCTAACAAGACATTTGATTCACCTAAATAATCTCTTGCTAAATTTCTATCAGTTGTTGTTGCTAAAATAAAATCTTGTCCTGGTCTAAATCTTCTAATTAAAATTTGATCACTTGTTGGTATTAAATCAGTTATTAATTTTAACCATTTCTTAAATACAATAGATTTCATGAAAATTGTTAATTCAATTAATTTATTATCAGTTTCACTTAAATTATTTTCTTTCCCATTATTATTATTACTCTTATTATTTAATAATAAATTAAAATTTGGTACTTCTTGCGATCCAATTTTATTATTAAAATTAATTGATTCTTCATTTAATTCAAAATTACTTTTACCATCAATATACATATATCTTTGTTTATGAGGTGGTACAGCACATTTCCAAGGGAAGTTAATCTCTTTTGAATTTTTTGGTGCTTGAGTTTCAATTTCTTGATTTCTAATTATTTTAGAAAGTAAATTTGCAAAATCATCATTTAAAATTGAATTAATTTCAATAATTGAATCTTCAATAAATTTTTTATTTAATTCTTTAATATTTTCAGTTTTTAAATAAATTGGATTTAAAAATTTTGATAAATAATTAATTTCAATTTCATTAAATTTAAAATTTTCTAAACTTTCAGTCTCATTATCATAAATTTTTAATTCATTAATGTGGAAATCTGTTCTAAATGGTTTGGGGAAATCAAATTCTTGTAAATCTTTACTTTGTAATTGTTTTAATGTACTTTTACTTTCGGTTTCTTCTTGTTCTCCAGGTATAAATCCATCTTCTCCTGGTTGTGGAATATGAAACCAACCTTGAATTGATAATCTTTGTTTAGAAACTCTAACTTCTTCAACATCATGAAATGAAAGTCCTGGTTGAACAGTGAAAAATGCAATTTGATTAAATTGTGGTATTAATTTTGAATGATAATCTGTATGTGGAACATTTGGTACAATTGAAGGAAATAATCTTAAAGCTCCACCATAATTTTCTTGCCATAATTCATCTGGATCAGGTAAATAAAGAATAAAACTAACTCTTCTTGATCCAATTACATCATCATGAGTTAAAAGATGACATCCGGTTGTATAAGTATTAATTGACATATCAGTTTTGGATCCACTTAATTTACCACATCCAGTAACTTTTGAAATAAAATCTCTAAAACTTTCTGAATAAATTGCTGCTCTTAATTCATATAATGATGGTAATCTTGATAAATCATCCCAATTTAATCCTGAAAGGTTTGCTAAATCTCCTGATTGATAAACTTTATAAATATCTGTTTCTTTCTTGGTAAAGGCAATTTCATTTAATACTTCTTTACGAACATTCCTTAATAATTGATCATTCATTAATTCTTTTATAGTACCCCATCTATATGGTTGACTTTCTTCAATTTCAATTTTAAGATTATTTTGAAATTTTTCATCCCAAAGTTTTGGTCCAAAGAATTGTTTAATTTCTTCTTTATTGAATTCAGTTTTTAATTTTTTAACATTCCCATTTTCTTCTTCTGATAATCTTTTATCTGCTGATAATCTTTTATCTGCTGATAATCTTTTATCCTCAGTCATATCTCTGTTAGATCTCTACTGTACCTCTTCTTCTTCTCACCTCTTCTTCTCAAACTGATTTTTTTCTCACTTTAATCGTACCATTACTTAGATTTTCTTTTTTCTGTTTTTTGCAGCAATTAATTACGGTGGATTTCACTTCATATTAACCATTAATCTTATCTATATATATATATATGTATGTATGTATGTATCATACACATGTATCCCTTGTCCAATCATGTCTTCCTATAGTCTGTTGATATAAATATTCTTATATCTTTTTTATATCGTTTTAATCTGTAATTATGTAATGTAGTAGGGTTTATTTTTTCGCTTCTGTCCGTAACCGGTTAGGTGTGAGGTAATCAAGATTTTGACTCATTTGAGAAATGAGGTTGAGTCAGATCAAAATTAATTTGAAAAATTATCTTTAAACCATATTAAACCATAGTAAACATCTTTAATTTATATTTTAAATAGATTGTCTTTGATAATATGGTTTCTTCTCCAGCTTCAGTAGCTTCATATAATTCTGTGCTAGATCTTAAATCATCAAATAGAGGAGGTTGGATTATACAAAAATTTGGTGGTACATCAGTTGGTAAATTTCCTGAAAATATAGTTGATGATATTGTTAAAGTCACTAATGAAAGTAATAGAGTGGCAGTAGTTTGTTCTGCTAGATCATCAAATACTAAAAGTGAAGGTACTACTTCAAGATTACTTAGAGCTGCAGATTTAGCTTTTGCCAATGAAGATTTTGAATCAGTTTTAAATATTATTCAAGATGATCATATTGAAAATGCTAAACTTAAAATAAAGAATGAAACAATAAAACAAAAATTAATTTATGATACTGAAAAGGAAATTGAAAGAGCAAATGAATTATTAAATGCTTCAAAAATTATTGGTGAAATTAGTAATAGAACTTTAGATTCAATTATGTCAATTGGTGAAAAATTATCTTGTAGATTTATTGCTTCATTAATGGAAGATCATGGTCTTAATTCAACTTATATAGATTTATCAGATATTATACCATTAGATTATGATTTTAATAATGGATTTGATGATAATTTTTATAAATTTTTAGCAAATGAATTAGGTAAAAAAATTCTTGAATTAGATGAAACTTGTATACCAGTTTTAACTGGTTATTTTGGTGTTGTCCCTGGTGGATTATTAAATGGTGTTGGTAGAGGTTATACTGATTTATGTGCTGCATTAATTGCTGTTGGTAGTGAAGCTGATGAATTACAAGTTTGGAAAGAAGTTGATGGTATTTTTACAGCAGATCCAAGAAAAGTTCCAAATGCAAGATTATTAGATAGTGTTACACCAGAAGAAGCAGCTGAATTAACTTATTATGGTTCAGAAGTTATTCATCCATTTACAATGGAACAAGTTATAAAAGCAAAAATTCCAATTAGAATTAAAAATGTTGAAAATCCAAAGGGTAATGGTACAATTATTTATCCTGATAATATGGGTAGAAGAGGTGAAGATACACCTCCTCATCCACCAGCTGCATATGAAACTTTAACATCATCATATATAAATCTACATAAAAAAAGATCAGCAACTGCAATTACTGCTAAACAAGATATAGTTGTTGTTAATGTTCATTCAAATAAAAAAACTTTATCGCATGGTTTTTTGGCTCATCTTTTCACTACTTTAGATAGACATAAATTAGTGGTTGATTTAATTTCAACTTCAGAAGTTCATGTTTCAATGGCATTACTGATTCAATCAGATCAAGAAAAACAATTAAAATTAGCATTAATTGAATTAAGAAAAATGGGTACAGTTGATGTTACTAGAAATATGACAATTATTTCATTAGTTGGTAAACAAATGGTAAATTTTATTGGTATTGCAGGTAATATGTTTAAAGTTTTAGCTGATGAACAAATTAATATTGAAATGATTAGTCAAGGTGCAAATGAAATTAATATTTCTGCTGTTATAAATAATAAAGATACTTTAAGAGCTTTAAAATCAATTCATGCAAAACTTTTAGAAGGTCATTATGATTGGGCAAGTAATGAAAGTGCAGTAAATTTAAGACTTGAATCAATAAAGTTTGAATAAGTTAGAAAAAGAAAGAATATAATATTTTTATAAAAGAGACGATAGAAGAACGGGGAAGTTAAAAATAAGTAAATAGAAAAATTAAATCCCTAATATAAACATTTTATATATTTAAATATCGAAATCACCTGATTCCCTACTAGCACCTTTAGAATTTTCTTCAACTAAACCTTCAAAATCTTCAACAATACCTCCTAATAATTCTGTGGCTAATTTATGATAAGCTAATTGAGCTTTAATTAATTCTAAAAATTCTTCTAAAGGTTTTGCTTGTTGTAAAACATTTTGCATAATATTTATTGCATCTTCAACAGTATTTGCAAAATCATCTTCAGCATTCTCCATAATAACTCTTAATTGAGGTTCTTTGGTTGGATTAGTACAATTAGTTAAATTAACTCTTGCTAAATCATAATCAATTCTTTTATCTTCAACTTTTTTTTGAATTGTATTACTTTGATTAATTGATTGACGTAAAGTTGCAGTTAAAGGTTTATTAAATTTAGTTTGAATTAATTGATCTTGACCTAATCTTGCATTACCAATTTTATTTAAGTTTGATGAATATAAATCTAATGCTTTAACTAATGGATCATTTGGTTGTTCAGAAGTTAAAACTGATGCATCAGTTGCTCTTGATAATGCATGATATAAAGTTTTTGGTGGTTGAAATTCTCCAGTAGTTGGATTAATAATAGCTGCTTGAGCTTCAGCTGGAGTAGTAGCTTTAGATAAATTTGAAACTCTTTTACTAATATTTTTACCAAATTCTTGAAATGATTCTTGAACATTATTTGGATAATCATAACTTTCATTATTATAAGTTGATGTAATTTTTAAAACATTTTTATATAATTTTTCAATATTATTACATTTACTAGCTAATTCAACATATTCTGATGGTAATTGACTTATATCATCAGAATTAACTCTACCGATTCTTTCTTGAACTAATCTTGAAGTTCTTTGAGCAAATGGTACAACTTCTTTATTGAATTCATTGGTAACTTTATCACTAAAGCTCTTTAAATCTTTGGTAAAATTTGAAAAATTGAATGACATTTTATTTAATTTTATAAATCCCTTTAATTCGATTGTTCGATTGATAACTTTTAAATTTAAGACGTATAATTTATCGATCCCTGAACAAAAAAAAAGGTCAGATTTCGCACTTGATCGACTAAATTAAAGATTATTATTTTTTAGCAAATGAAAAAATACTCTTGTGAAATGAGTTCATGGTCCACTACTGAATCTTCTAATGTTATCAATTGACCTTGTTTGGATCATGTCTGTTTGCCTAACAGGGTTTACTTCTATTTTAGCTAAAAGAAGGGGCAGAATTTTGGAGTTGGAATCGAGTTATCATGATTTATTAACTTGGTTACCAAAGACAACTAGAGATTTTGGACTAGAGATTTTGGATATGTCACCATATATATATATATATATAAATAAAAAAAATTATATAGTGTATAAGATATTTTTAAAGATATTTTTAAACAAGTTAAAGATAATTGACTCAATCAATAAGTGTAACCTTTAGCAACAAAATCTTCAACAGCATCCACAAATCTTTTAGAAGCTTCAACAACTTCTTGATCACTATTTAAAGGAGCAAAAGTTAATCTAAAGAAATTACCTCTTTCAGCACTAAATTCTCTGTCAACTGCCATATTAAGACCTGGAACAACACCAACACCAAATGAAGAAAATTTAAAATTCAATAAATTAACCTTTTCTTGAACATCTGAACCTTCAGGAAATTTTAAAACAACAGAAATGAACATACCAGCTTTTGGATCAATAATATCAATAAGTCCTTTTTCATAAATTGTCAGACTAACTAATTCATTAACTAATAAATTTCTTTTATGAACATAAATAGCTCTCATTTTTAAAATCCATTCAATCCAACCATCAACACCACCAAATTTTTGATATAATACATTTTGAAGTAAAGTTTGAGCAACCCCTGATGGGAATTTAGTAACAACTGCTGAATATCTTGAAATAACATCAATTAATCTTTTATGACCAACAATAAAACCAATTCTTAAACCAGGAGCAAATAATTTTGAAAATGTTTCAATTCTTAAAACTCTACCTTTTGTATCAATTGTTAAATAAGATGGAGTAATATGTTTAGATAAATATTCATCAATAGTAATAAAATCATCTAAACTAACAACACCTTCTGGTTTTTTAAATGGTGGTAAAGTTAAATAACCATAAGGATCATCTTCAATAATAATAAAATCATATTCTTCAGCTAATGCATAAACTTTTTTACGAAATTCAAGTGATTGAGTTAAACCAGAAGGGTTTTGACCAGTTGGAATTGTATATAAAGCTTTTGGTTTATTCATTCCAGGTTTTAAAGTTTCCCAATTCTTTAATAAATTAGTTAAATAATCAAGGTCAAGACCTTCACTTTTTGATCCAACATTTAATTTAATTGGAACACCAATTGCACCAGCTTCTCTAATCATCATTAAACTTGGAACAAATGTAAATTCTTCCATTAATACAACATCACCAGGATTTAAAACTGAATCCATAGTTTTTAAAATACCATCACCAGCACCTGTTGATAAAATCGTAGTCCATTCAGAATAATTTGGTTTATGAGTTCTTGTAATAAAATCTCTACAAAATTTATTTAATTGATCCATACCATGATAATCTGAATATTGGAAACCTTGTCTAATATCAATTAATGAAGGATCATCACCTCTTTTACTAATTTTAACATTTTCTTTAGCATTAATATCTAATTTTTTAACCATTTCTTTTGGTAAAGCTTCTAATGAATTATTTGTATGATGGAAATTTAAACTATTTTCAAAAGGTGAATCAGCAACTTCAACATGAATTGCATCAACTGGGAAAAATCCAACATTTGGTGTACCCCAACTTAAATGTAATGGTTTATCATGAGGTTTGTAATCTTTTGGAGCTTTTGACATATCCATAGTAGCAAAATGAACCCTTTCTCTAGCAGCTGCTCTGCTTGAGACTAAATGTTCTAATTCAAATTCGCTTTCAATAGTCATTGATATCTAATTAACTCTATTAATCTAGTTCTTAAGTATAACAAATATCTTTTGTTAAAAAAATAGGAAAAAAAGGAAAATGTTTGTAATTTATGTGCGGTTTGAATTCGGTGTTAATTGGGGCGATTTCTTATCAGTTACAAATAAAGAAATTGATTTTCTCACGATCTTCTTCTATCAGTCAAAATTGACAATGTCTATCAAAATACTTCATTTTGAAAGGGGTTGTAAAGTACAGGAATTAAATAATTAAAATATGGAATTTACTAGCGGAAATGACATTTTAGAAGTGGGTTATTATTAGTAATGCCTATAATTATGTTATATATTTTACTACTTACAGTTAATAATATACAGTTTTGGTTTCCTTTATCTTTTTTGTATCTTTCATTTTAACATAATTCCGCTCTTCTAATTTTACATAAATTCAGTTTCTAAAGTATCATCTTCTAAATATTTCATTGATCTACAATCTTTATATTCTTCAATTACATTAACAACTGATTGTTTACAATCATTAAACATATCCATAACTCTTGATCTTTCATCTGAATCATTTGTTTCAGTATAATAATTTATATAAGCTTCCCTTTTAGCTAATAAATCAAATTGTTTTAAAATTTTTGATAAAACCGAAATAATTGAAGTATTATTTGAAATTGATAAACCATTTAATTGTTTATTTGATTCATCATTTTCAAATGGAGATTTTTTACCATTTATAACACTTATTGATGATGATGACCATGGTACAAAATCTATTCTTTTTTGTGCTCTTAAAATCCCTTTCCTAATTTCTAATTGATTTAATTTTTTACCAATTATATAAGTAATCATTGAAATATATTTTGTTTCATTAACAGTTCTATTCATTTTATATTTATCATTTAATAATTCTAATATTATATCATGTTCATTTAAATTTGAAAAACTATATTTTGATGGCATTTGATTAAATTTTGATAAATTACCAAATGGTGCTATTGATGCAGTTAAAAATTTTAATTCAGGTGTTGGTATTAATGTTGAATAAATCGATTCAATTGAACTATACATATAACTTGGAAATCTTACAGGATTTGAAATTGATGCTATAACATAAGCAATTAATTTATTTGCTCCTTCATATCCACTAGTATTATTATATATTGAATTTGTTAAAGGTTGTGATATACCATAAAGTGAATTTTCAACAGTATTAAGACAATCATTATCAAAAACTATAGTTGAATCAGCAAATTCTATTAATCTCTTTAAGGTTAAAACAGTATTATATGGTTGAACAACAACATCTGAAGTTTTTTCATTCGATGGGAAAATCAGTGATGTATTTATTAATGTCTTGGTACCAAATCTATCATTTAATAATTCTAAAAGTAATGATCCGACACCTGATCCTGTACCACCTGCTACACTATGAATTAATTGAAAATTTGATAAATTTTCACATTTATCACATTCCCTATCAATTAAATTTATTAATTCTTCTTGATACTCTAATCCATAAGAATAACCCATTTGCCAATTATTTGCTGCACCATTACCTGTATCGCTTAAATGAATATTTCTAGGATTAAACATTGGTAAAGTATTTGTAGCTTTATTTATTACACTTGGTTCTAAATCAATTAATACTGATCTTGGTGTAAATTTCCCACTTTCTGATATTGTAAAGAACATATCAGGCCTATCTTCACGGTCATTTATACTTCTATTATTTGGAATACCTTCAAATTCAGGGTATTGATCATCTTGTGGGTATGGCGTTTGAGTACCATCCGCTGAAATACCATGTTCTGAGGCTAACTGCTTCCAATATTCTATACCAATTTGGTTACCACATTGACCTGCCTGAAGTGTAATGGTCTCACTATAGAATTGTTAGTACATTATTGCATTTGTAATTGGTTTTTAATTAAATTTACATACCCAGGCATCTTGTTTGTTTTCCAATTTCTAAAGTCGCGTAAGTTTGAGGTTTTGATCTACACTATAAAATATGCTGAACCTACTACAAATAATAAACAATAATAACTCTAGTTGGTTAGCAGATTGTTCTTAATAACTGTTATAGCTTAATAAAATATAAAAAAAAGATAAAAGGCAAAAATCTCTATTCTTCAAATATGTGAATTTAAAGCAAAAAATGGAAAAAAAAAAAATGTGGAGGAGACCGGAATCGAACCAGTGACCTTTTCCTTGCAAGGGAAATGTCATACCACTAGACCACACCCCCATTTCTTGAAGTAAAAAATTGTTTTCTAGACTTTCACGCAGACTTATTTTTTGGTCACGTGATATGTATGTTTTTTATTAGTTGTTATAAAGTTTTACCAATATCTTTTTAATTTGTTAAATTATTTACTTATATAATCATAATACTTGTATAAATACTTCAAGAGGTTTCTATTATGGTTATTAAAATATAAAATAAAATAATTTGCTTTTAATTATATCCATTCTTTTTGTTCAAAGTTTATTTTCACTGTAATATTTTTCAACTGTAAAAATCGCTAATAATTAATTAAAAAAATTAAAAATTCCACGAGATAAGTTGAATATAAGTATAGTATCTCAGGTGATGAATGTTTTTAAGGTATAAATAAATATCTTTTCAGTTCTTTTTCAATGCTGATATATAGAAATGAAATAGTAAATAGTATTTTATATATACGCCAAAGAAAAAATAAGAAGAAAAATAGAAAAAGACCAAAATATAGAGAAGAGAAAATAATCATTAAGGTAACATATATCGAATGATACACTATATATAACAAGCACGAAAAGTAGTTTTTTATAATTAAAAAATAAACCGAAAACCAAAGTAAAAAAATGACTATTCACATTCGAAAATTTAAAAGTAAGCCGCACTGCAGCACGAAAATATATGGGTTGGGGGAGTATAAATAAAAGCTTGTGTTATAATAAATGAATCAAACAGGGTACTAAAATATTTTTCTTATTCCTTGTATTTTTTTTTTCTTAAAAATTATTTTGTTTTTAAAACTTAAATAATAATAACATTACATTAAATATCTTTCATAAAATCGTTTAATAGTTGTAGGATCTCTTCTTTTTTCTACAAACACCTTTACCACTTGAAGTTGGAGTAGTACCAGTTTCTGATTTAGTAGCTGATTCAGTAACAGCAGAAGTGACTGATGCACCATCACACTTACCGAAAGCAGCAGCCAAAGCATTAGTAATAACAGTATTAAAAGTTTTTAAGTTTAAGAAAGCTTCAATTAATGATGGAACTAAACCTGAATCAGCTAAATCACTGATTAATTCTGGAATAGTAATAGCGTCTTCATCAAATAATTCTTTAATTAATTCAGCACCGAAACTCAAGAAATCTGGGTCAACAATTAAATTTCTAACAACTTGATCAGCTAAACCTGAATCTTTTAATGATTCCATTAATGAAGTTAAAATTTGTTCACTTTCTGAATCTGATGAACTATCTGATGCTCTTGCAACTAAGTGTGGATTTTCTTGAGCATTTAATAACTCTAATTCTCTTTTAGATAAACCTAAAGCACTAGCAATTTTGTCAGCTAAACCAGAAATATATTGAGCAGCTAATTTATAAATATCAGCGTAAAAAGTACAATCACTAATTAAGTTTTGAATAACTTCAACGGCTAATCCAGAATCGTTTAAAGCTTTTAATAAGGTATCAAGATCAATAGTACCATTTTTAATTAAACTAACAATAGTATTTTCAACAATTGGTTTTAAAGTTGGATCAGTAATAAAATATTTTAAAATTGGAGTGGCAAGATTAGTATCTTTAATAGCAGTTAAGACATCAGTAACGATTTGACTTTCTCTTTTAGCTAAAGCATCTTCTGACATATATTCTCTTTTTTCAACATATTCTTCCATGTTATAGATGTAACCTTGAATGATTGAAGCATCTCTTTTAGTTAATTCTGATGATTCGCCAACTTGAGTTGGAGCAGATCTTACTGAAGTAGCAATAGCTAAGATTAAGGTAGCGGACGTAGTAGTTAATTTCATTGTTATTTAGTTGTATTAATTTCTAGTTGTCGTTGACTTCTGATGAAGTTATCTTTTATTTTTTCCCACTTGAAACTATAGATAATACTTTTAATAAAAAGGATTCCCATCAGGTTTAAATAGTTTTCAATTTTTTGCAGTCGATTTAATTCATGTTTTTAATTAAGTCCTAAAAAGGAAATTTTTTACATGCAGGAATTAAAAATTATTTCGACAAAATATCAAAAATATTGAAACTCTAGTTTAAAAAACTCCCAAAAAATCAGGGAAAAGAGATATACACAATTGTGAGAACATACAGAGTATATTTTATACTTTATTTTACTTTTTTTCCCGTAATTTTCAGTGTCAAGATGATTGAAAAATTGATAATTTGCAAAATTATTGAGACAAATATGGAGTTGCAAAAATGTCAACAATTTAATTACTTAACCCAAATAGGAAATTAGATTTTTTAAAATTTTTAGAAAAGCTAAGTCTCCTCGTTAAATCCTTAATTCATAACTATATTAGGATTATACAAAATTAGGAAATTAATTAGAAATATTTAGTAAATGTTGTTCTATTTGCATTCAAGTAATTTGGCGCTTTAACACTCTTTACTATATAAGGAAACTATATTTTTTTCGAGAATACAAAATACTAATGTAAATCGGTTTAACAATATTTCACTAAAATAACCTTGGTTTCTATTTTAGGCAAGTATAATAAGAGATACTTTGTTTGCAAATTGTAAGAACACGATCTTTTATTAAAAACGTATAATTTTAGTTATTTTTAATAAATTTCTAAAAAGGTCTCTACTTTCGAGAATATGAAATAACCTTTGCAGCAATTTTGGCCGTAAAAATTAAAAAAAGTTCAAAACATCAAAAATAAAAATTGTAAATCCTAAAAGATTATCAAACTAGGTATGTGATTAATATAATAATAAGAATTATAGATAGCCCCTTAGAAACAATTATAAGCTTTATTTTACAGAGTATTGATAATTTAATTTTTTATATTACACGATCTAGGATACACGGCAACTGACGTAATAGCTCATCTACATATATGCATCGAGACAGAAATTTCTTAATTCAATATTTATCAATTGAAACTGACTTACATTGGTTGGAAAATGGGGTTCACTGTCTGAAAAGAAGGTATTAATGTTTCTGATATTTAAAGATAAAATTTAACAATATTTCACCAAATACTATTGTGAATCCCCAAAAGAAAAAAAAGAACAATTAGGTTCAAAGCCAAAAAGTTTTGGTGTTATTATTGTTAGTCGACTGCGAATAGCTAACCGGAAGGGTCCTTCTCTCTTTTTGTCATTTTTTAAGCCCAACATTCTTAACGTTACCAATTTGAGCAGAACTTCTATCAATTTTTATAATTCAGATTATTATAATATTTTAATTTTTATAACTAGTACTAATAAGAAAGTTACTTTTTAATTGTTATTAAGATTTAAAACAATCTAGTCTTATCATTGGAAGCGCGGGTTACAGGGAATTAGAAGCTGGTCAAATTTTCAACTATAATCTTAAAATTACAATTACTTTTTATATAAGAATTTAAGTAGATATATTCAAATCAATAGATATGTACATATATTTATTGATAGCAGTTTTCGCTGGTATTTACATTGGATTTTTATTCTTATTAAATAAATTGCCTAGAGTTAAAATTAAGAGGATTGGATTTTTGTCACTTTTAGGTATAACAATAGAAAGTCCTGGTAAAATAACAAAAATTGGAAAGATATGTTTAAAAATTAATTTTTTTAGAGGCAAAGATTCACCATTGAAGTTGTTTAATTTAGAAATATGTGATGTTGAAATTAAGGTACTCGAGAAACATGATGATCATAACGGGCAAAATCATATCGATGAGGAAGAGGTAGTGGAATCTAAGATAAATAACGATGAAGAAGAATCTAAATCAACAACAGAAGATAAAGATATCGATTTAAATAAGATTTTATCCTTTGCTATTCCTAAAAGAATTTATGATCTAATGTTTTATTATCAAATTTTAAATCAGTTTCACATTGTTTTATTTAGATGTTCAATTTTCCATGAAGGGTTCGATAAGGATAGTACTTTATATTTTGATTTTGCAAGATTAGAAAATTCCCTTCGATATGATGGTCATAATACTTTAACATTGTTACTATTTAATGGATTTTTACATTCACTTGCTGAAACTGAAAGAATTCAAATATTTAGAAATATTGAAATTGTTGTTACATGTGATGCAATTTTTAATTGTGGAATAGAAAAAGATGACGGTATGACTGCTCAAATAACTAATTTTTCACTTTCTGCATCATTTGGTAAAGCTCATATTCCATTGGATCACTTACCAGTTCGTAAATTTAAGAAAGTTTCAACTACTACAAAGGGGAAGGAAGAAAATGTTCGTCATCCAATAAGTAAGAAGACAATTCAAAGATTAAGACAAGTATGGGGAATCTTCAGTCATGTAAAGCTTAGTTTGGAAGATTTTAAAGTTTCTTCAGGCCCTTATTGTTTAACATTAGCAACTTTGCAAACTACCCTTAGTCATAGTCAAGAATCTGACTTGGATGTTAAATCAGTGTCTGATTTTAATCTTCATATTGTATCTTTGAAAATTTTTGAAGAAGCAACTAAATGTTTTGAATTACCTTCTGGTACTTTTAGTTTATCTTGTAATCCATTTGGTATAATCCAAGGTATTGAAAATAGTCATAATGATGGAATAGTTGTTGATACCGATAATCAACTGGATATTAAATTGAGTTTAATCTTATCTAATCCAACTATCGATGTTTATCATGATCAAATTGTCAGAATGAAAATCAATAAGTACAGAACCAATAAGAATAAAAAGACTAATATGGATTGTATCAATGTTAGAAATTTTTTATTGGCTTTAAATTATGTGACTACCAAAATTGTTATTGTTGATTTTAAGATGATCTACCATTTACCAGGATTTGGCGTTGAAGAATTTCACAGAGATGCACCACTGAATTTAACTTTGGCCCATTCAATTGATTCGGTTATTCAAAGATTTGCAACCAAAGATTTATCAAAAATGTTATTAAATGAAACTAATAAAAAACAAAGTTTATATGGTTTATTCAAAGTCAAAAATTTTAAAACTGAAATGCAAGGTAATTTATCTTACATTTCAAAATGTAACGTTTTAGTAACTTATAATGTTAAGGACAAAACATTTGCTTTTAAATTGAATGTTAAAAAGGTAAAACTTAGATCAATAAACAGTGTGATTTTTGAAGCAATAAGAGAAATTCAAACCAGAAAAATCTTGTTGGAGAATAAATTATATAGTGATATGATGTGTGATGGTTATAAAATTCAATCGCCCGATAAATTAACCAATTCAGAAGAAGCAGATTTATCTACTAAATATGTTGAATTATTTAGTTTATTACCAGATACTGTTAACTATGTTAAATATGATCTTTTTGATGTTCAGTTAGATGTTATTTGTAATGATGCATTACCGCTGCACATATTTAATAATCCAGAAACTGGTGAAACTGTAGATTTAAAAGATTACGGTAGAGGTGTTTCAGTAAAATTAGGACATTTTTCTTCAAGTTATAAAAAGGACAAAGAAGAAGTTTCTGCTAATATTTATTCATTCCATTGTTTTACTTTAAGTGAATTTGAACAAGATTACATGGAAGATTTTGATATAGTTGCTATGTACAATAATAATCAATCAGATTTTAGTGATGTTTCAAGTTTAGAATCTATCGCATTAGCTGAGAAGGAAGATGAAGATTTAAGACAAGTTAAAAAAGTTTTTGATATTGATGAAGTTGAAATCAATAACTTTACAAATAAACAACGTGATAAAAATAGATTGTCAGTTAAAATTGCAGAAGTTAATGGTAGAGTTGATATATTTTTAGTTTGGTGTTCAGTATATGCTGCTACTTTATTGAAGAACTTTGCTCCTCAAATTGAAAGAAAATGTAGTGCTAAAGAGATGAAATCACTTTTAGGTAAAAAGGATAAAAAGTTAAAACTTGATATTAGCGCTAATGTCATCGCAATTGTAACAAGATTACCAAGAAAAGTTGATGTTTTATGTGAATTTGATACCTTTAATTTCAGAGATGTTTTTGAAAATAAAACGATCGATTTCGTATTTTTTAGAAGTTATGTTGTTCATCCTAAAACTAAATTATGGTCAAGATTTTTAACAATGAAAGGTTCTTTTGTTACTGTAAATGCTAAAGTTGAAAATGCAAATCTTCTAGATATTGTTTGTGAAGGAGTTAGATTAAATATACCTCATGGGTTTTTATTTTATACGGTTTTTGATAATATAATTACTTTTGGAAAAGCAATTAAACAAGTTATTCATAACTTTGGTAACTTACATAATAATATTATGAATTTTGAAAGTATTAAACCCGAAGCAAAAGGTCCATTCAAGATGATTCCAATAAATCTTAAAACAAAAATTTTAGGAATGACATTAGAAAATGATCCTTTTGAAAATGAAATTGGTTATATTTTGGAATTAGGTAAATTTGAACAGAGATTAAGATTGAAGAAATTGAAAAAATTTGAAGAAAAAAGTCAAGAATTGTTAGATAATACTATTGATAGCAAAATTCAATTAAAAGAAGATCAAATTAATTCTCATGTTAATAATAGCCCAACCAACATTTTTGGAGGATTTAAAAATTTTAAGGATAAAACTTCAAACGGTGGTGCTGGTTCTACAAGCGAAAGTATTCAAAAAGGTTTGAATATTGATACTTCTATGTTACTAAGTGAAGAAGAAACTAAAGCTAAGATTGAGGATGGTCGTAAATTACTTGATTATGAATTTTCAGTTTCTTGGGTTCAAAAATTCAAAAAATTTCGTGCTACTAAACTTAAAACATGGACGAATAGGGAGCAAAGAGCATGGGGTACTGAAAAAATAAATGACAGAATAACTGAAAAATTTGATATTTTAAATTATTTACCTGGTCCGTTATTAATGGGAGCTTTTTTTAAACAATTAGATTTAACTATTAAGGAAGCTCCAATTGATGATTTAGATAAATTTTTACATGATTTTGGTAAAGGACAACCGAAATTGGATTATTCTATTTTAGTGCCATTATTTTTGTCAATTAAGAGTTCAGGACTATTTGTTTTCTTAAAAGATTATACTCTTCCAATTTTGTCATTCCCTGATAATGATGATGAAGCTAAACCCTCACTTCAGTTAGAAGGTAATATTGTGATTAATGAAAAATTAATTACTAGAAAGGAAGAAATGAGATATATTTGGGTTCCATTTTCTCCTCCCATGGCTCCAGAGTTACCTGATGATAGTTTTTATTCAGTATTAGTACCTAGAACTTTAACTCCAGTTAAATTTATGGTTGATATTAATTGTAAGATTGATTCTGAACGTGCTGCTATGATTTCATGGTCTAAATCTTATTCAGCTGCCTTCCTGAGTGCTACATCTGCATTAGATAATTTTACAAAGCCCCCAATTGATGATAGTCCCTTAGGATGGTGGGATAAAGTTGCATTATTAGCTCATGGTAGAATGAATTTTGAAATACTCAATGAATTGTGTTTTCATATGAAATCTTCTATGGATCCTTATGATATGACAGGTCGTAGTTCAGGATTTGTTTTCTGTTGGAAGAATAACGTTGTTTTGAGTATTGATGGTAATCGTAATCCAAGAGAGATAGTCACATTGAAGAGTGATGATTTCCTTTTAGGAATTCCTAATTATTCAAGAGCCGAAAAGAAATCCTGGAGTCTTTTCTATGATGAAATAAATGATTCTTCAATTGATGAAGATGCCGAAGCAAAGAAATATCATAAAAGAGTTATGGAGTTGTCATCTGATGAGAAGGTTCAATGGACATTAGGATTCTCATTTGAAAGAAATAAGAATGATACTGTTGCTTTATCTGATAAAGAAGAAAGAACTTCAGAGTTCCGTCCTCATTATGATGTTATAGTCACAAGTCCTTATTTTGATTGGCACCCTGATTCCTATGAAGGTTATAGATCAGATTATCTTCATATGGCCATATCAGTTAAATCAACTTCTGCTAAAGGTAATGCTTCTAATACTGTTCATTTGACTCCATTAACTTTCCAATATTTCTTTTATTGGTGGTATAATATTACAGAGGATATGTCATTACCAGTAAGACAAGGTCCATTATTTAATACTTCTAATACCATTGATAAGTCTCACGTTAAAATGAGCTCACATCTTTTCACAATTAAGTATCAGTTAATATTTGATCCATTAACAATTTCACATTTATATATGCATTCAGCTGGTGAAGGTAATAAACGTATAACATTTACTGGATTAAAATCAAGATCATCAAAAGTTCTGATTGATCTTCATCAAAGAAAAGAATTATTGACTTATGTAAATAAGAAGTTGAATATTGATAACCAAATTATGCATTTGAAAATGAATCAAGCAGAAGTTTGCTTCCAAGATACTGATATCAGATTAGTTAATGCTGAATTTTCTGATCATTCATTACAAGCCAGTTTAGCTAAATATTTACAAGGAAATGGTACAATGACAGACTCATCATCTGGTGAAACTGGTGAAGGTAGTCTGGGGTATTTGGGTTGGTTTGATTCTATAGAAATACATGGTGATGATTTTTCATGGATTGATCAAGAAGATTTTATTGAATTAGAACAAAGAGAGATACTATCACCTTATCCAAAAATGACAATAGTTCCATTTTGTTATGCTCCAACTTTCACTTATGTTCGAGAATTTTCTTTACAAGAAGATGGTCCTTTTCCTTTTGGTCATGAAGATGTTCACGATTGTCAACTCGGATTAGAGAAACCTGAAGATACCCAATCACATTTATTGGCTCATAGATTGAAAGCTATTGGTGATGAATTAGTTGCGAATGAAGATCTTATGAAAAGTTTGAAGAAAGCAACCCAAGATCCTTCAATTCTGAAAGAAATTAAAAGAGTTCAAAAGGAGATTGATGAAACTAAGGATAAACAAGACTTACTTAGAGAAGTTTATGAAGAAATGACTGGTAAATTAGCACCTGGAGAAGAATCACACAATGATGAATTAACTGTTAATACTATATCAAGATACAATTCTAGGCTGTTATCAGTTTACTCTGGCTATAGATCAGCAGATGAAGCTAGTAGAGTTAGATTATTGAATAAGGAAGCTAGTGAATTTCATAATAGGTTTATTGTTCATAATTTACAGTTTAAGTGGGATAATAAATTAAGGGATTTATTTATGACTTACATGACTTTATCAGGAGAGAAAAGATCTGAAGGTTATTTTATGAGTAAAAAAGCAGTTGATTTAGTTGAGTCAGTTTTGAATACAGTACCAGAAGAATTTGAAATTCCTAAATTAGATGAAGAATTTTGTACCGATTGTAAAGCTGGTGCTGATGTTATTAATGGATTTGATGAATATTTAGATGAAATAGACAAAGAGAACGAAGAAGCCGAACACAAATTTTTGGTTAAATTGATTCACCCACAAATTCAATTAGTTAGTGAAAAGGATCCTGATTCTGCAGCGTTGATTGTTTCAAAAGATTTAGAAATGAGAATTATTTCAGTTAACGCAAAAGATTTTAGTAAATTAGTGAATGAAGATAATGAAGTTTCTGGATTAATCGAAAGCAGATATGGTGGAATATTTAATGAATCATCCTTATTAGTTTTTAAGAAGAGTAGTTCAGTAATTTCACATCCAAATATTCCTTATGGTTATGTTGATGGTCAATTAGCAGTTGATTGGCCACCTTGGATTGAATGTGAAAATTTCTATGATGGTACCTGGATGAAAGATCAAATGATTACTCAAAGGAATCATATGGGATTAACCGTAAGAAAACCAAATTACCTTTATGCAGATAGTAGCTCATCAAGTCAAAAGGATGAAATTAAGGTTCACATAGGTAAATTTGTTATTAATGCTGATTCTGCACAATATTCAACATTATTTCATGTTGTTACTGATTTGTTAGTTCATTCTAAAGCAGAAAAGAATTCATTGATGAATAAATTAGATAAAATTATGTCAATGTCTGATAATGATGATTTGTATGGATTAGATGTAAGGGTTAAAAACTTACAAGATTCAATTAGAGATTACCACCATTTATTACTCAAATTAGATATTAAAAGTATTAAATTATCCCCTAATGAGAAACAAGAAGCAACCTTATTAGAGTTAGAAATTGCAAAGAGAAGATTAGAATTATCAACTATAATGAGAGGTTTAAGATTAAGAAATATGAAACTTAGTACCAATAAAAGAGCATCTAAGTCATGGTTAATATCTATTGATCAAATTATTTGGCATCTTTTAGGAGACAAAAGGACTCCATTTATTGATTTAGCTCTCGCTGAAGCTAAATTTAAAAGAGTCGATGCAATGGATGGTTCAAATAGAAATATAGTTTCAGTTTCAATGATTCAAGGGTTCAATTTACAAGAACATGCAGTTTATCCTGAAATGTTAGCACCAATAGATGAACATTCAAGAGATAAGAATATACCAATTATTTTAATGAGTTGGAAAATGTTGAACCCAGTTGGTGGAATTCCAATCATGCAAAGAGCTAAATTAGCAATTCAACCATTGAAAATTCAATTGGATTATGAAACTTCCAAGAAACTTTTTGAATATATTTTCCCTAAGGATAGGAATTCTAATAAAAGCCTGAATGGTGAAAAAAACAGTAAGAAAGATAAGAGAGAATTTAGTAGTAATAGAGGTACGAGTAGGGAATTTTCGAGACATTCAGATGTTGCTAGTGACACAAGTTCTAGTGATTTTATTCCATTAGATCGTCCTAAGAATGTATTCAAGAATTTTGTTGACAACCATTCCAGTGGAAGCCATCATTCATCTAACCCACTGACTCCAATTGATGATATGTTTGATGTTCATTCAAAAAATTCATTGAAGAAAGTGAAATCTTCATCAACAAAAGTGTCAAGTGAAGATGATTTAGCAGTTGACACTAGAAATAACAAATTCTCAGGTCTTAAAAAGAAGCACAAAAAGAAACTGGATGAGGATGAAGATGATATTGCATTAATTCTTTCTAGATCTTCCAAATTTGTATCTATTGTTGATATTGAGGTTGAAAAAGTTAAATTAGTGATTAGTTTCAAAGCCCCTGGTCATCTCAATATTATTGATGTTCATAATTTATCATTAAATGTTCCTACTTTAAGATATCAAAATAAAACATGGTCAGGTGAAGATTTCATTCTTAGAATTAGAAAAGATATCATTAAGATTATTTTACAACATACTGGTCAAATATTAGGAAACAAATTTAAAATAAGAAGGAGAAGACTTTTAAAACAACCATTGAAACAAATTTCAAATTATGCTAGTTTTGTTTCCGTTCAAGAGTTACAAGGGAATGGTACAAATCAAGAAGAATCAGAACCAGTACGCCGTCCACACCATCAACATCAGCACCTCCATCGTCATAGATCACCACAACTTGCTATGGGAGATGTAAGAAGACAAAGCACAAATGTTGAATCCTTTGAAAGTATGTTGCAAGAAATTGTTGATGAAGAAGAATTAGAAGAGGTTGACCTGGAAGAAGAAAGTGGTAGTGCTAATGGTACCATGATTTCCTCAACTCCTACAATTGTTAAAAGCTGATTCAAACGAATTTCATATTTATTAGTAAACTTTTGTATTTATTATTTTTGTATTTATTGTGTATGTATTTTTTTATTTTTACATCTATATTTATCTAGACCCTGGCACGCGCAAAACCACATTTTCTATTCTTCTAGGTCTTGGTTTTTCTCGCAGGAAATTGAAATAAGGAACTACTGGGAAATTTATTCAGACAATTGTTATTCTTTTAAACTTATCTACATAGTTCTACCATGTCATTCTTCAATACAATCCGAGAAAGGGCTGTAAGCACCATAAATCAAGTTTTGGATAAGAATAAAGGAGAGCAATTGACAAAAGATGAAATATTTTGTAGGACTCACAACTTGCCAGATAATGAGGTCATTTTAGCAGAATCAGCTGTTGAGCTTTCAATTAAGTCAGAAAATAGTTTAAATGAATACAGTCAATCACCCCAAGGTAGAATATTTTTAACGAATCATTTTTTAGTTTTTTGGGATGCATTTGATAAAAGAAATTGCTCATTTGTGTTACATTTATCAACTATCAAAAAAGTTGAGAGATTACCATCAAGTTCTTTTGGATTTGCATTAAGTATAACTACTCATTCCAAGTTAAATATTACATTTTATTTAATTGGCTTAAGGTCTGAAAGTGAGATGTTTGCTCATAGCTTGAAGATTGCTTTAAAAGACAATTTAAAGAATATTTCAAGATTACAGCCATTTATTCAAACATGTTATTCAGAGTATATTTTGGCAAAGAATAAAGTTTCCAATGAACAAATTGAATCAGTACCCCCAGGAGGATTGGGCATGTTATTTAAATTTCCTGGGAATGCAATTGAGTTGAAGGACAAGTCCAAAATGAAATTATGGTTTGATTTATTTCGTGCAGATGGTAGAAATTTATCACTTATTCGTACTCCAACCTTTCACAAACTTATAAGAGTTGGATTACCAAATAGATTGAGAGGAGAAGTTTGGGAATTATGTTGCGGTTCAATGTATTTAAGATTGGATAACCCTGAAGAATATCATAAACTTTTAATCGATAACGAATCCAAGACATCAATTGCAATTGAAGAAATTGAAAAAGATTTAAATCGTTCATTACCTGAATATGCCGCTTATCAAAGTGCAGAAGGTATATCTAGACTTCGTAATGTATTAACGGCATATTCTTGGAAAAACCCAGGTGTTGGTTATTGTCAAGCTATGAATATTGTTGTTGCTGCATTGTTAATTTTCATGAGTGAGGAACAAGCATTCTGGTGTTTAAATGTTCTCTGTGATAGAATTGTTCCAGGTTATTATTCTAAAACAATGTATGGTACATTATTAGATCAAAAAGTATTTGAATCTTTAGTTCAAGAAACCATGCCAGTATTATGGGAACATATAACTAAAAATGATATTCAACTATCTGTTGTTTCATTACCATGGTTTTTATCACTTTATCTCAATTCATTGCCATTAGTTTATGCTTTTAGAATATTAGATGTTTTTTTCCAACATGGTCCAAAAACATTATTTCAAGTTGCATTAGCTATTTTGAAATTAAATGGTGAAGAACTTTTAAAATTAGAAGATGATGGTATGTTCATTCAAGTAATTAAAGATTATTTTGCAACCTTAGATCATTCAGCTCATCCAAATTCAAACAACAATAAATATAAATCAATCACAAAATTCCAAGAATTGTTAGTTACTGCATTCAAAGAATTTTCAGTTATTGAAGATTCAGTAATTGAAAAGCACCGTGCTAAACATAGAGATTCAATTTTCCTGAATATTTCAACTTTTGTGAAAAGGACCGAGTTAAGAAATTTACCAAAAACTCCAAATTTATCAGCAGATGATTTAAGTATCATATATGATAGATTTTACTCTATCGTTGAAACTTATAATGTTACCTTGGCTAGTGGTAAAAACTCCATGGATTTTGAAGCATTTTATAGATTCATGTCAGATATTTGTGATTTTATGACTCCTCATATATCAGAAGATCAAAGAAGTATCGCGAGAGATTTTATCCACAGATTATTTAAACATTGGAACACTTCTGATGATGATTCTTCGATTACTTTGGCTGATTTAATTGTTGGTTTGAATAAATTTGTTGAGCCTGATTTGATGCAAGCTATGTCAAATTTCTATGAATTATATTCTGATAAATCAAAAGACAAGATTGATAGAGAAGGAATATTAAAGATTTCTGAAGATTTGTTAGCAATTACTACACCTTGGAAGGAAGGTTTAGTTTTAGATTTCATTACTGAAAAGGAAATAGAGAATGCTATTGCTGACGAAGTCTATCGTCAACAACAAGTTTTAGAACAAGAATTGAAAGACAAAGAAGAATCAGGAGCTAAAGTGAACAATAAAGATAAGAAGATTGTATTACCAACTGAAGTGAATATTGACAAAAAGGAAATTGAAGCTAAACAAGCAGAAAGATATTTATCAGCTGCCAGTACATTTATTCAAAGAGCTTTTGAATATGCCCAACCAGAGGAAGAAGAGTTATTAATTAAAGATCTTGCAATAGATAATAAAATTAGTCACAACGCAGCTTTAAATCCAAATACTCCAGTTTATCTTAATTTACCTACTTTTAGAATGGTTATATTAGCTGATGAAACTTATGAAATGTTCTTTAGCAAAACACTTCGTGATTCGGTTCATGTAGCTAAACCGCCAGACGCTAAATTTGATACTATGCGTAATTTACGTGATATGTTTGATGGATTATTAGCTGATGGTAGAGCAGTAGCTACTAAAGTTCGTCGTCGTATGGATTCTGCCGCATCAAATGCGTTAGTTCCTTCTAATGGTAATAACAGTGATAACGTTTCAATGAAATCAGGTAAAAGTAAAGTTGAATCAATTGATGAAGAAGATGCTGACGAAGATTTCAATACACTTGATATCAATGATAAAGATAAAGCGGTATTGTTAGGAGCAGAAGCAGCAGATTTAAAAGTTTCAACGAATAATGACAGACAACCACTGATCTCCCAAGCTGATTTCAAGAAAGAAGAGAATACAAAGAATGATGACAATTTGATTGAGTTTGAAACTTAAAGAGAGAATTAAAGGAAATAAACTTGGACTAAAAAGAAAAAAAAAATGTCAAATAGAGAAAAAAAAACCCTCTTTAGACTCAATTGAAGTTTATAGGCTACTACTACATATACATTTACTTTCATTTGAATTTCTCTATAAATAACCAAATTAAGATCTACCAAATAATTTTTTCAATCTTCCTCCTAATTTTTTCTTTTCCTTATCCTTTGGAGCACCAGACTTTTCCTTTTTAGGAGCAGGTTGTGCTCTTAATGTCAACATCGGGTCCAGATATTTATTAATATGAGTTGGAGCAGGAGCAGGAGCAGAAGCAGCAACTGGAGCGGTAGTTGCATAACTTGTTCTAGCTGGAGCTGGAGCTTCATCATCTGAATCTACTAATCTTGAAGTGAAACCACCACCATTTGATGTATGAACAGCATCATCATCAGAATTTGAAAATCTTGAATCTACATTATTTTTGACTGGAGTATGAGATTGTGGATGAGATTGATATTGATGTTGTTGTGGAGGTTGAGAACTACGTAATGTAGTTCTCCCCATTATTTTACCATCGGTCTCTAAACTATGTTCATTTGAAAATGAGGATTTTCTTTGTAAATTAAATGTTGAAACTGGTCTTTTATTAGCTTTGGCATATAATTCAGCAGCTTTTAATTTAGAAGGCGATTGATAGTTTGGATCTAATGCAGGATGAGCAGCTATTGGTTGAACATAAACTGATGATCTATCACGTAATGATCTATTACTCATACGACTTTTAACACCACCATTATTTGTATTTCCATTAGAAGGAGTTGAACTAATTCCATTTGCATTATTACCACTATGATTAACATTAATTTGAGACATAGGACGTTCTTGAACAACATTATGGAAACCATTACCAACAGTTCTTGAATTATCTACTTGCATTGATTGAGGTCTTAAAGTTTTATGAGCCAATCCTTGATTTGAATTATTATTATTATTACCAGAATTTGGTGGTGGTTTTCTTAAAGTAGTTGACATTCTTTTATTAAGTGAAGTTGAAGTTGGATAATGGTGACTTTGACTATTTGTATTAATATCAGTTAACTGACTTGCGGATAATTTAGAATTTAATCTTGTATTTTCAGCAGTTGTTAATGAAAGGTATGCATCACGAGCTGCATTTGTATTATTCAGTTGGCTTGAAACGTTTGAAGTATTATAAAATGATGATGAATTTTTCATTGCAGATTTCATTGGTTTCTTTGCTGATCTTGAAGGTGAAGCATCTGAACTTATTGAAGATGCCGAACTTCCACCACTGGTAAATGCATTAGGAGCCCTTAACTCATTTTGATTTATTTCAGTGGAATCAATTAATTCTAAATTATTATTATTATCAATTGTAATTGGTGGTTCTGAATCAGTAATAATACTTGGTACAGTTTCAAAAGTTGGACGACTTTTATCAAGAACTGGTGTATCATCATTACCGAAAGCAACTTCTTCAATACCAAAATTATCGTCAACAAGATCATCTTTATTTAATGTCATGTCAAGTTGTGAATTATCAATTTGAGAATCATTTACATTAGTAGTTACTGTTTCATCATAATCATGAGATTTTTTAATATCAACTTCATCAACTTTTAATTTTGATGGATCTATTGCACTTTCAGGAACAACATCATCAGTATCAGAAGAATAATATGGATCAGATTCTGGAATTTTTACATTATTATTTTTAGGAACAATATCATTCATTGGTTCTTGTTCTATTGATGGATAATCTGATGTAGCTGATTCATTATCTTTATAATTGGAAACTGTTGGAGATATGAAATTATTATCAGGTTCAGTTTCTAATGTACTTAAATCATTTAATATTGGTTTTTCAACTACCCGAAGAGGACTTGAAGTTATAAGATCTGAATTAATTCCTAAATCTTCTTCTTGAGGTGGTTCAAATTCTTCTTTGACAACAATTGCAGCTGGAACTGATTCGGCTATTGGGATTGGAATTTGATTTTTCAATGATGGATCATTTTCATTTTCTAAATTAGTTATATCATCTTCCATTTCTCTTAATTTTGATTCATTCAGTAATCTTTGATTCTTTAATTCTTCATATTCTAACCTTTTCAATTCTAATTTTTTACCTAAATCTTTTTCTTCTTGAATTTTCTTTTGTAAAATATCCAATTCAACTTGTTCTGGAGATTTTTCTTTATTAAATACAGCTTCAGGTTCTTCTCTCATCAAACCTAATGGAGGTGATTTAATTAAACTTGATAATCTCAGTGATGGTTTACGTTTAGCAGTTCTTATAGGATTAGTTAATGAATTAATTGAACCTGATCTAGGAATATTAGCACCAGATCTTATTGAGTTATTTCTTGAAATTTCTTTTTGCATATTAGACTCAGGTACTTCAATAATTTTTATACCATTTGGAGTTGGTACATATTTTTTAACCATTTTAACTTTTGTTTGATGTGATAATTTTAAATCTTTAACAGTTTCATGATTATTATAACTTGAATCACCTTCAGAAGGTTCTTCATTAATACTATAGTCAAGTGAATGTGTATCATTCATATTTCCAAAACCACCACCAAAACCACCACCACTACTACTTGAATGAGGATTCATCATTGAATTTCTTTTCATTGAATCAACAGAAGAAGGTGTAGAAGAAAAATTTTGAAAATTCTGTTGTGATTTTGGTCTTGTACTTGTCACTGATGGTGATCTTCTTAATAAAGAATTAGATTTTGCCGTACCACCATTTAAAACATTAGTATTCTGACTTGGAGGTCTAAAACTTTGAATTGAACTTGATCTTTTAATATAATTATAATTATTATTAGTACCACGATTAGCTAAACTACCACTTCTACTAATATTTGTACCATCACCACCACTTTTAATATTTTGACCAATTGTTAAAGCAGCAGCTAATGCGCCAGAATTTGGTTGACTTGTTTCAGGTGCTTTATGATTAACTCCAGTATAAGCAGTGGAATGTACGGATCGACTTTTACGTCTAGAAAACATAGTAATAACTAGTTATTTATAAAATTATAAATTTATCTTAACCTGGTTTTAAGTTTACCCGAATGATTTATTTCTCCTGAAGTGAGACGAATTTGGAACTTTTGATTTCCCAATTAAAATATCAAGATAAAAATAGAAATGGAAACCAAATTTTAAAAGATTAATTTAAAATTCACCAGGAAATTTAATTATTTAATCAATTTATTAAAGTTTTCAATAATATAAAACTAAATTTATTATTAAAATTGTCTATTTTAAATTTTTACCCTAACGTTGTGAAATATAAATACCAGCAACTGAAAATTGATTCTGAAACTTTCGCACTGTGTCGGCATCTACGCCTCAAGTGTCGCAAACTCTCCCTAAGTTATTCACTACTACGGTAGTAATTTTCTTGAATTTAGTGCGGTGCCATGGTACGAAAATTAGATTAAAATGGTGAGAAATGGAACCAGTGGCTTCTTCGTTCGAGGTAACAATATCTAACAATATCTAATAATATCTAATGATATCTAATAATATCGTAATGCCATTGCATCACTCAAGATAAGACTAAATACAAAAAAAACTATTGGTGGTGGAAGAATGGTGGAGTATTGAGAGAAAGAGAGATAAAATGGAAAGAATACTCTTTATACCACTGATTAGATCCATAATAAAAGTAATAATAGTAGTAACTATAGATAGACTAATCTAATAATAATATATTAATCATTTCATAAGGGGGCATTAGATATTTCTATTTACAATATAAGTTAATGTCTTAAAATTTGATTTATTCCAATGAAATCAGCTAAACCACTACCAATTCTGAGACCATTAGAAACTACTGATCTTAATATTGGACGAATTAAAAGTAAAAAACCAGTATATAAAAATCCTTGAGCTAATGGCATAAACATTTGATCTTTAATTATTGCCCAAGTTAATATAATTGGTGTTATTTGAGGTAATGGAGAAATTTCATTATCTAAATAAGATTGTTCTTCATTATCAAGTTGTTGATTCAATAAAGTAACATCTGATTCTGATAATTGATTTTTAGATTTTAAAATTTCTTCTTCTTTTAGTTTAGCCTTTTTAACTTCGGCAGCTTTAGCATATTTATATAAATTTGACATAAAAGATTGTTCAAATCTTAAATCAGGTAATGGGAATTTACTTATTTGATTGAGTTTTGACATTATCTATTTAGATTAGATTTTTTAATGAATTAGATATTTCAATGATTTAGATTTTTTAATGATTTGTAACTTGAATAATAATAATTTCTTATTCGTATTAAGATTAACTTGACAAGTTCTTTTGGTAAAAGGGAAACAGAAAAAAAAGCGAGTGAGAGTGAGAGAGTGAGAGAGTGGGAAAATTCGCACTGTTGAGTTTGAAAATTTTTTGGTATAATCAACATGGATATCGATAGTGATAATAATGCAGCTATCACCATTAGAGATGCTGATAAAGAACATGTAGACTTGGTATTAAAGAATGTTGATTTATCGGTTGCAAATTCTATTAGGAGGACGATGTTAGCTGAAGTTCCAACATTAGCTATTGATTTAGTTGAAATTGATGTTAATACTTCAGTTTTAGCTGATGAATTTATTTCTCATAGATTAGGTTTAATACCATTAAATAGTACTGGTATTGATGAATTATCATATTCAAGAGATTGTTCATGTGATCAATATTGTGATAAATGTTCAGTTAAATATGAATTAGTTGTTAAATGTAATACTGAATCAACTTCAAATGTTTATGCAAGAGATTTATCAAAATTTAATAATGGTTTAGTTTTAGGTGATCCAGTTATTAAAGATAAATATGGTAATGGTCCATTAATTTGTAAATTAAGAAAACATCAAGAATTAAGAGTTACTTGTATTGCCAAAAAAGGTATTGCAAAAGAACATGCTAAATGGTCACCATGTTCAGCTATTGGTTTTGAATATGATCCATGGAATAAATTAAAACATACTGATTATTGGTATGAAGTTGATGCTGAAAAGGAATGGCCAAGGTCTGCAAATTGTGATTGGGAAGAACCTCCAGATCCTGAATTACCATTTGATTATAAATCAAAAGCTAATAATTTTTATTATGATATTGAAACTGTTGGTAATTTACCACCAAATGATGTATTTATTAAATCTTTAGAAACTTTACAATTAAAACTTGCTGGTATTGCCGTGGAATTAAATAAAGATTCCGTTGAAGCAAGTAATGCAACTAATGGTGGGTTTACAACTTATGGTAAAACTCCAGGTAATCAATCACCAGTTGGTGATAGTTATAATTCAGGATCATTTGGTTCATCCAGTTGGTCATAAGAAAGCAGGTATGAATGAAATTATTTAAGAGGTAAAAACACAGTAAAACACAGTAAAACACAGTAAAACACAGTAAAACACAGTAAAACACAGTAAAACACAGTAAAACAAAGTAAAACACAGTAAAATAAAAATATGAAAAGAATATGTATTTATAGTCTATAGTTAATGAGAATTATTCCAATATATAAGATCTTGGAACTTGACAAGTTTACCTCCAAATATATCTAATGCACTTCCATAGGTTAAATCAACCTTACCATTACTTAATTTATTTACAATATCTAAATCATCAACCAGTTTTGCACCACCAGCATAAACTATTTTACCTTCAAAACCTTTTGGACACCATTCACCTAATTTACCAACTAATTTTTCATCTATACCATTACATAATCCTTCTACATCAGCAGCATGAATTAAGAATTCATCACAATATTCTGATATTTCAAGCAAGAAATTTTGATTTAATTTATTTTTAGTTAAAGTTTGCCATTTATTCATTGCTACAACCCATTCACCACCTTCAACTTCTCTACAACTTAAATCTACAATTAATCTTTGCTTACCTACTAATTTTGAAATTTTCTTTAATTTATCCCAATCAAATTCCATACCATTATTATCTGTGAATAACCAACTAGTTAATATAACATGTGAAGCTTTGAAAGTATCTAACCATTCAAGGGCATTGGAATCATTGATCCCACCACCTACTTGAAGCCCTTGTGGCCAAGTGGAACATGCCAATTTAGCTGCGTCATCATTAGCAGTATTTGTACCAAGTTTTATAACATGACATCCAGTTACATTATTTGATTTATATAATTCAGCATAATATGAAGAAGGATTAGTTGAAACAAAATTCTCCGTTACACTTGAGTCTTTAACTTGATCATCTTTGGTCAATGTACCACCAACTATTTGTTTAACTTGACCTGAATGAATATCTATACAACCTCTAAATTTTGTCATAGTTCTAGTTCGAGATTTTTGGGAGATTGATTAAGTACAGTCACAATCGCTTCGCATCTAATTTTTTTCGTTAGATAAAACTATAAAAAATCAATATGGGTGATGATGATGAGTATATGAAACAATTAGAGATTCAAAGAAAGAACTTTGAAGCTCAGTTCGGAAGTTTAGAGACTATGGGATTTGAAGATAAAACTAAAAGTTCAGTCAATAAAGATGAAGAAGATAGTGAAGAAGAAGATAATTTTGGTGGATTTTCAGATAATGATGAGATGAGCCTGGAAGAAATTAGTATGAGTGGGAGTGAAGATGACCAAGAAGAAGAACAATCAGATGAAGATTCAGATGAAGAAGAGGATTTAAAACCTAAGGTTATAAGGATAGAAGATAATTATAGTTCAGCTCCTATACTATCTAAAAAGCAACAAAGAGAATTAAAATCAGGTAAAGTGTTAACATTAAAGGAGATTGAAATAAATAATCAAAAAAAGATGAAATTAACAGCAAAACAATCAGCAGAAGTTAAAAAGGAAGAAGATGAAAATCTTGAAAATGATGTTAAATTGCAAAGATTATTACAAGAATCACATATACTTTCAAATACTTTAAAATATAGTGGAGCTGATGTAACTTTACAAACTATGGATTATGAAGACCCAACAGGTAAAGCACGTAAAAAAGCATTAACGTCACGTATGAGGAATTTATCATCAACAAATGGGAATATGAATTTAAATAAACTTGAAAAAATGCCAATGAGTATGAGGAAAGGAATGATTAATAGTAGAGAAAAGAAAATTGCAAAATATGAAGAAGAAGCTAAAAATGCAGGTATTATTTTATCAAAAGTTAAAAGGGGAGAATTAAGAGATTTACAAATTGGTAAAGGTTCAACTTTTCAAAGTGATAGATTAGGTGATGGTATAAAAAAGACAAACAGAGTTAGAGATAGAGGGTTAAAAATTAATTCAATTGGTAAATCAACTAGAAATGGTTTAATGATTTCCAAACAAGAAATTGATAGAATTAATGGCAAAATTAATAAAAGTAAATTTAAAGGTAAGAATAGAAGATAATTTTAATATATAAATATAAAAATTTCAATAAATAGACAACATATTAAGTTATAATACATAATCTCTTTACAAGTTAACATGGGTGTACCGCACTAAGTAGATCTGATGAGATTTCAAGTTTTGTTTTGGTGATGAAAAGGATCCCTTTGGAAAGTGCGATTTGATTGAAACGTAAACAAAAGCGAGTAATGTCAGAAGTATTACCAAAGAAACGAATTGTTTCAAATTCCAGACTACAAGATCTTTCGAAACAAGGTAGAGTTATATCCGGTAGAAGTGTTAGTAAATCCAAGAGAGTGATATCTAATCGTGGAGAATTACTTGATGTTTCATTTGGAGAAGATGCTATAAATTTTGATTTAAATAAAAATACAATTTTAAGTAATTTTGAAGAATGGATTAAATTATCCACTGATAATAAGATTACATCTAAAAATTCCTGGCAATTTGCATTAATTGATTATTTCCATGATTTAAATGTTATTAAAGATGGTGATGATATAAATTTTCAAAGAGCAAGTGCAACATTAGATGGATGTGTTAAAATTTATCTGAGTAGAGTTGAAAGTGTTGCCACTGAAACTGGGAAATTATTAAGTGGATTAGCTAATAAGAATAACGGAGAAGGAGTAGAGGATTTAGAAGGAGATGAAATGATGAATGATGAAGATGGTGAAAATTCTGAAGGAGTTAAAAAGAGGAAAATAAATAGAGTTATGGATAGTACATTAGTTTCATTTGATACCATTAAAATTAAAAAATTAGATCAAGAATTATCTATTGATCCATTATTTAAGAAAGCATTAGCTGAATTTGATGAAGGTGGTGCTAAATCATTATTATTAAATACTTTAAATATTGATACCACCGGTAGGGTTGTTTTCGATGCAACTACAACAGGTAAACAAATCGATACAACAGAATTTAATCTTGATTCAAGTCAATCACAACTGAAATTAGATTTAGGTAAACTTGAAACTATGTTATTTAAAGATGATGGGATTGATGATTTAACTATATGTCCATCAATTGAACAATTAAAACTGGTATTAAATGATATTAATTCAGCTAAAACAATTTTAAGTGACGTTAATAATAAATACATGAATGAACCAGAGCCTGAAGTTGAAGTGAATAATGATAATTTTGATTTTGGTGATTATGATGATAATGATTTCGCAAATGATTTCGATGATGATGATAATAATAATAATGATAATAATAATGATAATAATAATGTAGATAATTTAAATGATGGTATGGGTATGAATGGTAATGACAATGATATGGATATTCAAGGTAACGAAGATAAAGGAGAATATGAATTAGGACCTGGTAGTCAAATTTTAGATCAAGATTTAATGGCTTATTTTGATGAAACTATGAAAAGCAATTGGAGAGGACCCGAGCATTGGAAAGTTTCAGCTTATAAGAGATCAAAGAATATTGAAACTGACAATAAGGATAATGCTGGTAGTACCAGCAATAATAATAATATCGAAGGTGATAATAGAGATTCAAGTGAATCCAAGGAACCGAAAAAGAAGAAACAAAATCAAATAATTGATTTTTCTGAAGAATTTGACGAAGATGAAGAAGAAGCATTATTTGAAACAGTTAAATTATCACAATTATCTAAAAAGCCAAATGATCAAGAACTTCGATTACCTGAAGATATTCAATATAATTCAAATAAATTAATTACATTATTTTTAAAACCTGATTCAACGATTTTACATTATCCTAAAATCCCCAAAACTGATAAATATACCGATGAAGAATTTTTTGCAGAACAATATAATCATAAAGATCGTATGACATCATTCCACCAAGCCCAATTTGATGAAATTAATAAAGATGATTTCGATGCTGGAGAAGATGATGTTTTTGGAGGTATTGATTTTAATGATGCATTAGAAGATTTTGATAATCCAATTCAAGAGGAAGATAAAGGTGAAAATGGTAATTTATTAATTGGAGGACGTAAAGTTAGACCTGAATATGTTAATTTTTCAAGAATTGCTAAAAGAGTTGATATTAAATTATTAAAAGATAATTTATGGAAGGGAATTCAACAACCTACACCACCACTGTCACCAAACCAACAAATAGAAGAAGAAACCAAAGAAAAAGAACAAGAAAAAGGAGAAGGAGAATCATCTGAAGAGAAGAAAGAAAAATCATTTGGTGAATTAGTTAATAATATTGGTAAAATGTATAGTCCGGAAGAAAGAAAAGATTTATCCACAAGTTTTTGTTTTATTTGTTTATTACATTTAGCTAATGAACATAGTTTAACCATTGATAGTAATGAAGATTATGAAGATTTAAAAATTAAAGGATTTTAAAATACATAGATATATTCCATACATAGATATATTCCAGACATAGATATATATTCCATACTTAGATATATATTCCATAGATATATTAGAGAATCTTTGATTTCTTTTTAATGGTTTCTGATTTCTCTCATTTTCTAATGGGTGGATGGGAAAAAAGATAACCAAAGAGAGTTAAGAGAGTATGACTATAGCGCGCGAATTTAGGGTATCGCCACTAGGAAAAGTAGAAACCCAAAGAAAAAAACGAAAAAGAATCATCATCCTCATGAGTTTCGTAATTAGAGGTTTGAATAAATCCATAACTAGAAGTTTCATTAGAAACTTGACTAGTGGTTCTAATAGTACTCATAGTAGTACTAGTATGATGATGAATTCTATTTTAAGATCTAAAAGAATAAATGGAATTATTAATAATAATAAAAACTTGGGTTTAAAATTTATTAGATCAGTTTCTAATTCAACAATAAATTTATTACAATCACAAGAACAAATAGCTAATAGTGATTTAAATAATACTACTGCTCAAAGTGATTTTTATAAGATGTTGTTAGCTAATAATTACCCTCATATTGTTGTTCAAAGATATGAAACTGCAGGGATTGCTAATTCACCTGAATGTAGTCAATTATATATTGAAGCATTAAATAAAATTGGTAAAAAGGGTAAAGCTGAACAAGTCTTAAGAAGTTTAAATAATGGAACTTTGGGCCAAAATAATAATGGTAATAATATGGGTGGTAATTTTCCAAATGGATTTGGATCAAAATATGAACCAGTTCATGTTGTTGTAAGTGAAAGTATTTTTACCATAATTTCTAAATGGTTAAAATGGCTAATACCTGTTGCATTAATAACTATTGGAGCCACTAATGGATTTAATTATTTAGTTGAAAATGGTACAATATTTAAAAATACTGAAGTTATTGATAAATCAGTTGATGTTAGTCAACTGACTGTTAAATTTTCAGATGTTCAAGGTTGTGATGAAGCAAGAGCTGAATTAGAAGAAATTGTTGAATTTTTAAAAGATCCATCAAAATTTACTGGATTAGGTGGGAAATTACCAAAAGGTGTATTATTAACTGGACCACCAGGTACTGGTAAAACTTTATTAGCAAGAGCAACAGCAGGTGAAGCTGGTGTACCATTTTTTTTCATGTCAGGAAGTGAATTTGATGAATTATATGTTGGTGTTGGAGCTAAAAGAATTAGAGAATTATTTAATCAAGCAAGATCTAAATCACCTGCAATTATTTTTATTGATGAATTAGATGCAATTGGAGGTAAAAGAAATCCAAAAGATCAAGCATATGCCAAACAAACTTTAAATCAATTATTAGTTGAATTAGATGGATTTTCACAAACTTCAGGTATTATAATTATTGGAGCAACAAATTTTCCTGAAAGTTTAGATAAAGCATTAACTAGACCTGGTAGATTTGATAAAGAAGTTAATGTTGAATTACCAGATGTTAGAGGTAGAGTTGATATTTTAAAACATCATATGAAAAATGTTGAAACTGCCGCTGATGTTGATGCATCAATTATTGCAAGAGGTACTCCTGGTTTAAGTGGAGCAGAATTAATGAATTTAGTTAATCAAGCAGCAGTTCATGCATCACAATTATCAGCACCAGCAGTTGATATGAATCATTTTGAATGGGCTAAAGATAAAATTTTAATGGGTGCTGCAAAGAAAAAAATGGTTATAACTGAAGAAAGTAGAAAAAATACTGCTTATCATGAAGCAGGACATGCAATTATGGCAATGTTCTCAAAGGGAGCAACACCATTATATAAAGCAACAATTTTACCAAGAGGTAGAGCATTAGGTATAACTTTCCAATTACCAGAAATGGATAAAGTTGATATGACGAAAACTGAATGTTTTGCAAGATTAGATGTTTGTATGGGAGGTAAAATTGCTGAAGAAATACTTAATGGCAGTGAAAATGTTACCAGTGGATGTTCATCAGATTTAAGTAATGCAACAAGTGTTGCAAGAGCAATGGTTTTATCATATGGTATGAGTGATAAAATTGGACCAATTAAATTAAGTGATGATTGGAATAGTTGGTCAACAACATTAAAAGATTTAGCAGATAAAGAAATTAGAGATTTTTTAATTAAAAGTGAAGATAGAACAAGAAATTTATTGAATGAAAAATCAATTGAATTAAAAAGATTAGCTGAAGGATTATTAGAATATGAAACGTTAAATAAAATTGAAATGGAAAAAATTATTAAAGGTGAAACAATTAAAAAGAGTAAAATTATAAGTAATACCGTTATAAAGAATAAAAATTTTGAACCAATTAATAATGGTGAACCAAATTTACCAACAAATTAGAAAATTTAACCAAATTTAGTTGAATTTTCCAATGAACTTTTTAATGAATTTTCCAATGAATTTTCCAATGAATTTTCTAATGAAATTTCCAATTATAAAAAAGAAAAGAAGAACATACCCCCATGAAATTCCCATAATTCCCATAATTCATATAATTCATATAATTCATATAATTCACATAATTCACATAATTAAACAATGAAAATGAGAATAAAAGAGAAGAAAAGTAATAGTGGAGTAAAAAGTTGTAATAGTTTGTTATTAATTTGTTAAAATTAGTTATAACTAAAAGTTATAATGAGTGAATAGCATAAGTGAATAGCATAAGTAAATAGATGTAAATAAAGAAATAGTGATTAAAACCTATAGATATCTAATATCTGTAATATCTGTAAATATCAGTAATATCTGTAAATATCAGTAATATCTATAAATATCAGTAATAACTGTAAATATCTATAAAAAGTAAAAGTAAAAGGGGATTAAAAACAAAATTTAAATTTACTCCAGTGGTAAATCTATATACGTTATAAGAGATGGGAATAAAAGATTAGACATGTATAAGGATAACCGAGATACGTTAAATCCTGTATGTTTCACTTCTGCGTTGTGGGACAAAAAAAAAACAGGAAAAAAATAGTAGAAAGGTCGTGTGACGGAACAAAACCGATTCTAGTTACATTTAGTGGATTTTGCACCCACGTGGACCCCTTAAACAATTATTCACAATTGCAACAAAAAATTGTGAATGGGAGTGGAAAAGTTAACGACAAGATTAGAGACCATTGGTATGCGGTATGCGGTGAATTTAATACTATGTGGGTGATCTGAATAGTTACCACTTCAAAGAAAATGTGTTAATGCTTGACCTGTCAAAAGTATCCAGGGGTAAGATTACAGGTATCTTTTGCAATTGTTATGATCTTTGGCTCATAGGTTTTTGTAACGGCTATTTATTGTGACTAATACTATTCGGAAAGTAATAGAGTTTTTTCAGTTTTTTAACTCTTTCTCAGGTTTTAACTCTGAATTGGCAGGGATAAAGATTGATCTTATGTATTGATAGATTTCTTTATCTTTTAATTTGTAGTCTTACTTTCTATCTTTACTTTCTATCTTTTAGTTTCTATATTTTACTTTAATCTTTCACCTGTTACGTGTTGTAAATTTTGCATTCTATATAGTATAGAACGATTTAAAGTAAAATCCGTTATCCCAAGTATTAGAAATTACCGTTATTTAGTTTCCCATAAAAAATCAGGTTGAACAAAAATCCCGAAACAGTAATTTTATTGTTTTCTTATTTCCATTAGAAAATTTTTTCAAGATCTTTCCACCAGTTCAAATTGTAGGTATTGCAACAGTATATATATAAACGGACTGATTAGCTGGTTATTTATAGGTAGTTTTCCAATTAGGTTTTGTGTTAGTTTAAGTTGATTACTTTAGCCTAACATTATTTTTAGCTACTTTAGCGTGTAGTGCCACACCCAGATTTTGAGAAATTTCAAAGGAGAAACTCAGACAAAAGGTTAAAATAAGAATTTGAAAAAAGTAGACTTGACAAATTCTTGATAAATTCTTTGAAAAGAGATTTTAATAATATTCATCATAGATAGATTAGTATATTATCTGCTATAAATAGTACAATTGGATTTAGAGATTTTAATATATTTCCACATTTCAAAATTATTTTTTCATTTGCATTTTTACCTGTCAAATTACTCAATTGCAAATAAAATTAAATAAAATCAAGTAAAATCAAATAAAATCAAATAAGTACAAGTATTCATACAATAGTTTTAGTTTTATTTGATTAACAAAATGGATCAAAATGATTGGTACAGTCCAAATAAATCAGAATCAACTCCCTATTATGAAATTAATGAAATTAATGATATAAATGAAATTAATAATGATAATAAATTTACTGATCCTGATTTAATTAATCATATTACTTCAAATATTTATGAAAATTCAAATAAAATGGATTTTGGTATAAATTATGATTTTGAATTACCGGAATTAAATAATGAATTGAATTATTTAGATAATCATGATAATAATGGTAATAATAATAATCGTCCACAAAATTCCAATTCACATCCAAATTCTGCTAATTCACATACTTCACATCATTCAAATTCTCATTCCCATCATTCAAGTTCAAATCAAACTCCAAATTCTCATCAACAATCTCATAATCATTCACATTCACATTCACATTCAAATAATAATAATAATAATAATAATTCTCACAATAACTCGACAGCATTCCCACCAACTAATGAAATTGAAAATACTCCATTAATTATCCCTAATCAAGATAGATTAAATGAAAATATTATAAATTCACCAATATTACCAAGTCAAAATGATAAATCATTTAATAATCAACATTATTATCATAAATTACAAAGAAATAAATCAAAAGAATTATTTGAAATAAGTAATTCTTCAACTCATATTAGACCAGATGCTGTATTCACTCCTTTAGTATCTCCTTCAAATACTCCATTAGATAAGAAATATTCAGTTCCAATTCAAACTACTTTTGAACCATTAACTTCACCTGCTTTAAATGCTCAAGATAGCAATAACAATAATGGAAATGGTAATAATAATGGTAATGGAACAAGAAATTCAAGTTTCAGTAAAAGAAGATCATCATCTTCTGCATTCCCAGCAATTGAAGAAAAACCAAATAGTTCAAATTATAAAAGAAGAACACCTCATGGTACTCCAATTTTATCAACAACTAAAAAATCACCAAATTCTTTAGTTAATTATAGTACTCCAACTAGTACTGGTAGTGGAGTTAATAATTTTGAAAAATTACCTGAATCTTCAATAAATAATTATAATAATTACACCAATAGTCATAATAATACTACTGCTAATAACCATAATAATTCAATCAATGGTAATTACTCCAATCATTCAAATTCAAATTCAAATTCTTCTACACCAATGTTACCACCACAAAAGAAAATTGATAATAATACATCCCCACAATTGATGAGTTTTACAATGGGTAAATTAGCCAAACAACAATCACAAAGTTCACTCGATTCAAATAATATTAAACTGGAATCAAGTCCAACTTTAAAATCTAGGAATTCATCATTTTCAAAATCTTCAGAAAATTCACCAAATTTACAACCTAAAAATAAAGAAAAACCAGCAACTAAAAAGGCTTCACATAAATTAGCTGAACAAGGTAGAAGGAATAGAATGAATTTAGCGGTTCATACTTTAGGCTCATTAATTCCTCAAAATTATCATGATCAAGTTTCAATACCATCAAAAGCTACAACGGTAGAATTAGCCGCCAAATATATTAAAGATTTATTACTGGAATTAAATGAATTAAGAAGTCAACAAATGTAAAACTAGTTTTTTTTATGGAAATATATATATAAAAAATATGTAAGTATCTTTGTAAATATGGTTGTAATATATAACGTTTAATTGAGTCTCATTTTTCCTATCTTTTAAGCCGCGCTTTTCTTTCAGTGGGCCGCACACCACCGTAATTTAAATATCGAGTTGGACATTTTGATTCTTTTAGGTATATGAACGGAGAGTTGCTGATGGTGTACCTAGAGCTGTGCTTTGAAATGAGGAAATGATTTTATATTCTCCTTTTCTTTTATTAATTTTCTATATTATACCTTGAAAATGGCACAGTTATTAGTAAAATTTGCATAAAATAGAAGTTTAATCACCAAAAGAATAAATATTTCGATGAATAGGCACTAACTACTTTAGCTTAACATAATTATTTATGGGTTAAGTTGATGCCTCTCTGAATTTTATTAAACACTCGCCTTCTAAAAAGGAAACATTGTTGAAGATTTTAGTAAATATGGTCAAAAAGAAAATCGGAGCCACACAAGACTTTGCGCTAAGTTCAATTTCTTTATCATTGACGTGTTCGAAATCTTTTTTTAGACAACCTTCAGTATTAATACTTAGCTTTAAGGTTAGCCGTTACTCCGTCACCAAATTTTGAGTAGCCGCATCTTTATAATATAGTCAACACCGTATCATCTCCTCACCCGTATCCGCATCATCACCGTGCGGACGTCAAATTTTTGCAAATCATGTAAAAAGCTACTGACTTTAGAATATTATTTAAATGATTCAAATTCTCCACTAATATGTCAGGTTTTTAAATATAAATTAATAATTTATTGTTTTTTACATAAAGTAATTGTTATTTCTAATATGAGTGAACATAATAATAATAATAACAGTGATAAAGAAATTAACTTAGATAGTTTAAGCAGTAATGCTGCAAATGATTCAGCGAATGATAATTCAACAATCGATAATCCAGAAAATTTAAACACTACCAATAATGGATCTAATGAATTGAAGGGTAAATATACTGAAGCTGATGCTGGTGATGGTACTATGAGAGAAGATCAATATTTAACTGGTATAAAATTAGTTACTTGTTTAAGTTCATTATTTTTAAATATGTTTTTAGTTGGTTTAGATCAAACTATTGTTGCAACAGTATTAACTGATGTTTCTAATGAATTTAATTCATTTTCGAAAGCTCCTTGGTTAACTTCAGGTTTTTTATTGCCTATGACAGTATTATCTGCTAGTTTTGGTCAATTATCAATTCTTTTCGGTAGGAAAAGATTATTGATTGTTTGTATTGTAATTTTTGAAGCTGGTTCATTAATGTGTGGATTATCTCAAAATATGAATACGTTAATTGGTGGCAGAGTTTTAGCTGGAATTGGAGCTTCTGGTATTCAGTCAAATATATTTATAATTATTAGTGAAATTACAAGTATTGATATTCGTCCATTAGCATTTGCATTTTTTGGTATGGTAATGGGGATTTCTGCAGTTTTAGGTCCATTAATTGGTGGTGCTTTCACTTCAAATGTTACTTGGAGATGGTGTTTTTATATCAATTTACCAATTGGTGGATTAGCTTTAGTTTTATTCTTTTTCGCTTTTAATCCTCCAACTCCCAAAATTAAATTTTGGCAACAAATTAAAAAAATTGATTTTATTGGTACTTTCTTATTGGCTGCTGGTTTAACTGTTTTCCTTCTTGGTTTAACTTTTGCTTCAACCAATCAATATGCTTGGGGATCAGCTGCTGTTATATTATGTTTAGTATTAGGTAGTTTAGTAACCGGAATTTTCATTATTTGGAATTGGAAATATAGTCCTTATAGAATTATCCCATTAGATGTTGCCGCTGTACCACAAATCACTGGTTCTGCAATTTCAATCTTTGGTATGTTTGGTGGATTTATACCAGTGATTTTATTCCTTTCAATTTATTTCCAAAATATTTGTGGCCGTGATGCACTTCATACTGGTCTTAGTTTATTAGCTACTGTTATCCCAATGGTTACCATTTCATTTTTTGCTGGTATTTTAGTTAAGAAAACAAGATACCTTAAACCATATGCATTAGTTGGGGCAGCATCTGTTGTTATTGGTGCTGGGTTATTAACATTATTAGAAGTTAATGCACCAACTAGTAAAAATATTGGACTTTTAGTTCTTACGGGTTTTGGTAATGGATTGATCTTGCAATCAATAATGGCAGGATCTCAAGTTTCTGCACCTAAAACTCCAGGTTCAATTATAATGGCTACTTCATATATAATGTTTTGGAGAAATTTAGGAGGTACAATTGGTGGAATTCTTGCAGAAGTTGATTATAATTCAATTTTGAAAAACAAATTAGGTGAAGCTTTAAGAAACTTAAGTCCCCTGGATCCAATATATTCACAATTAAAAAATTTTACCATTGGTCAATTAAGTGCAAACACTGAAATTTTATTTACTTTAAGTGAAGAAGCCCAATTATTTATTAAAAAGTATATGATGGAAGCAATTAGAAACGTTTTTTACATGGTTATTGGATTTTCAGTTATTTGTTTTATTGGTGCATTGTTTACCACTAATAAAAGAATCCCATTAAGGGAAAATATTGCAACTAAAGAAGATAGACAGAAACTTGAAGATGAAAATATGAAAAAGGATAAAGAAACTGAAAGTGATTATAATAATGATGAGCAAGTTTAAGTTTTATTTACAATCAAAAGATATAGGGAATATTTTGTATATAGGTTTTTAGATAATATATTTAATATTTATTAGTAATTTATTTCATAGTAATTCATTTAATGCATCTCTGTTAACTTTACCTCAAACAAAATATGTGATTAGCGATGAAAGTTAAGCTTTTATTTTTTGGCAATATTTTGCATCATTATGCAACGTTCAAACACATACGTCTATACTCTATAAACCATACTATCTCTTGTACTTTATACCTGTATTATCGTCTTACATGGCTCCAAGAATTTTTGATTATCTTGAAACGTCTTAAATTCCTGTATAGGAATTATAATGGTGCCTTATCTCTGCGGGCATGGTGATAATGGTGATAACAGGGATTAAAGAAAAAGCATAAAATGGCTTGAGAACCTCCAAATTTGATTCAAACATAAAACTTATACCCTTCAATTAAAATGAAATTAAGTTATTCATTATTATTACCACTCGTTAGTTGTGCTATATTACCACAATTTCAATTTTCACTTAATAGTAATCAATTGGCATTTGGTGAACAACCAGGACAACCTGAACAACCTGAACAACAAATTGAACCAGAAAAATCAAGTTTAGAATTTGATGAAATTATCAAAGTCGAAAAATACCAAAATGATCAATTAAGAATTAAAGCTAACCCATTGAGTTTAGGTGTTGATTCTGTTAAACAATATACTGGTTACTTTGATGTTGGTGAAGATAAACATTTATTTTATTGGTTTTTTGAAAGTAGAAATGATCCAGCTAATGATCCAGTCATGTTATGGCTTAATGGTGGGCCAGGAAGTTCATCAATGATGGGGTTATTTTTTGAATTAGGACCTTCAAGTATCGGGCCAGATTTAAAACCAATTTATAATCCTTCAAGTTGGAATAATAATGCTTCAGTTATTTTCTTAGATTCTCCAGTAAATGCAGGATTTTCATATTCAAGTAATAATGTTAGTGAATCATTTACAACTTCAGAAGATGTTATTAAATTTTTAACCCTTTTCTTTACTAAGTTCGATCACTTACAAAAAAATCCATTCCATCTTTCTGGTGAATCTTATGGTGGTCATTATGTTCCAAAAATTGCTCAAGATATTTTAAATACCCCAGATAAAAATTTTGATTTAAGTAGTATTTTAGTTGGTAATGGGTTAACTGATATGTTAGTTCAATATGAATATTACCAACCAATGGCATGTGGTGGTGGTGGTTATCCAAGTGTAGCCAATGAATCAGTTTGTGCATTTATGAAAGAAAATATTCCACAATGTATATCAATGATCAAAGATTGTTATGAATCTACTGATGCTGAAACTTGTTATAATGCTACTGAATTCTGTAATGAAGTTGAATTACTGCCATATGGTAATTTAGGTATGAATATGTATGATGTTAGAAAATTATGTGTTGGTGATAATGCATGTTATGATGAAGTTACTTATTTCCAAGAGTACTTAAACTTAGAAGAAGTTAAAAGCACAATTGGTGCCGAAGTTGAAAATTATCATTCAGGTAATTCTAAAATCAATTATAATTTTAGAAAACAAGGAGACTGGATGCAACCATACTTTAGAGATGCGGTCGCTGAAGTTTTAGATAAAGGTTTGCCAGTTTTAATTTACCACGGAGATAAAGATTTCATCTGTAACTGGTTAGGTGGTCAAGCATGGACTAATAAATTACAATGGTCAGGCTATGAAGGTTTCAGTGAAGCTTCAGTTAGACCATGGTATAATGGTAAATCTCAAGCTGGGGAAGTCAAAAATTATAAAAACTTTACCTTTTTAAGAGTCTTTGATGCTGGTCATATGGTACCCTTTGATCAACCTGAAAATTCATTTGATATGGTCAGCAGATGGATTAATGGTGACTACGTTTTTTAGAATAGACTAATATAGAATTGCACCTTTATCCCCTTTTAACAATAGACTATTTTCTGTCGCTTCTTTCTTGTATAGTATTTTGAGCCATGTTAGATTAGGTGTACATTTGAGATTAATTCCTTGTGCGGCACAGTGATTATAGGATACTGGGGGATTTATCATGATAATAAAATCATTGAAATCTCCTCATCGGGGGCCATTTTTTCTGAACTTTTCAATCAAGTGTCATTATGAGGCTACCTTGATTAACATTATTATCATAAGTTACGTGTGGTTTATTACACTAATTTAGATCCTCACTCAATGAAAAAAAATTGGGATGGGGAGATATCGAGAAACTAGTCGACTTAGACTATCAGTATTAATAAGTACAAAAACCATCAATTAAGAATTAAAGCTAGCTCACCAAGCTTAGGTATTGATTTTGGAAGACTATATACTGGGTACTTAGATATTGGTGAAGGTAAGCATCAATTTTATTAGTATTTTGAAAGCAGAAACGATCCAATTCACGATCCAGTCATATTATGGTTTAGTTCTGGTTGTTCATTATCACTAGGATTGTTTCTTGAACTAGGTATGTTTTATATTGCCAGATCTAAAACCTATATACAATCCTTACAATTGGAACAATAGCGCATCAATAATTTTCTTAGATTCGCTGGCGGGGGGTTAGGTTTTCATATTCAAGTAATGAAGTAAGTGAAACGATTACAACTTCAAAAGCTGTAGTTAAATTCATGGAATTATTTTACAATAAATTTGATCGATTACAAGAAAATGCATTTGCTATTGCTAGTAAATGGATAAGTCCTGATTATGAATTTTAATCATTACAAGTCAATAGACGAATTAGTAAATAGATAAATTAGATTTTTAATAGATTAATATATATATATATATGTTGTTAAATCATATTTTCATATTTACTCTTCGGGCCACCAATTTGGTTGCACCACTTTCATACCAATATACTTAGTTTCCAAACCAGGGACTTCAACTTTAAAGTACTTATCCTGTACATGTTTAAGATCAAGTAACATAAAACCTAAATTATTTTGAACTGATAAGACTTTCCCTACACCACGATGTTTACGTTTCATCATTCCAAATGGTGAAGATACTACTTCTTCCTCCTTTTTCGTTTCAAAAAGAGTAGTTACTTCATATTTTTCTAAACCATTAACTGATTCAAAAGGATTATAATTAATATCTAATATTAAATCTTCTAAATCTTCTAATTGTTGAATATTATCTTCAGAAATTTCAAAAAATTGAAATGGGTAAATACGCTTACGTATTGATTTTGCATTAAATGTTCTACTTGTAAGTTCTTGACCTACATAACATCCTTTATCTCCTGACATTGAATTAGTATAATCCATACTCATATCAAAGGGAAGTAATTGAAATCCATTAGGAGCATCAGTGGATTCAAATAATCCATTTATAAATCTTCTTGACCTATATTCATCGATATTAGATTCACGAATTGGGAATTTGGAAGTGAAAGTTTCAGCAAAAATTGATTGGTCTATATCTCCTTTAGTTATAATTTTCAAACCAAAATTTGGTATTCTATTATCTATTGACAAACCAATTAAATTAGATAATAGTGAAGATTTAGAATTAAAAATAATATCGTCATTTAAAAAATTTTCAATTGATTTAATTGATTCTTGTGGAGTGAAAGTAGTAAAATATTTATCAGTTATTTCTTGTAAAAAATCATCAAATTCAATTGAATCATCATAAATATAATACGATTTTAAATCCGTATCTTTATATTCTACTTTTGCCCCCAATTTATACATATTTAACATAAACATCATTTTACTTTTCACACTATTTTCAAGTTCAATAAAATATTTCGGTACCGTACAAGGTTTTAAAAAATTTGGATAAATAAAACAATCACTTACTACCCTCCCTTTAGCATTTAAGAATACCAGTGATACACCATCTCTACGAATCATTATATGTTCAGGATTATATAAATCTTCATGCATTATCCCCCAATCAGTTTTTAAATCAATTAAATCATTTAAATGTTGATGACGTAATTCAATATCAGAAATTGTATGTCGATTTTTTTTAATGATGTTAGGTAAGAACCTAGTTGTTACTAATCCATTAAGAAATGAAGTTGTTTCTGGACCTTTTATTTGAATAATTGATTTAGGTAGTTTTAGTAGACTCATTATTAATGTGATGAAAATAAATGCGATTGCAAAAAAATCTTACAATGAGATCCATGAGATAGAGTGAGAATAACATCAAGAGAGTTGAAGCAGAATAAATAAATAAATATAAATAAATAAATATAAATAACATAAATAAATAACATAAATAAATAAATAAATAGGTTGGTTACAAATCTAATTGTCTACCGATTTCACTTTTTTTACTTGAAGTTTCTTCCATTGGGGTAGATAATTCTTCATTACTTTTATTTAATTTCTCTCTTATACGTTCAGTTAAATCAATTTTAGTCTTAATATCACTTTTACTAGTAGTAGTATTACTATTATTATGATTGGAATTTGTAGGATTAGGATGAAGACTTAAATTATGATGACCACTCAGACTCAGATGAATTTTCAGTAAATTAATCATTGATTGATGTGATGAAAGTGAAGGACTATTTAAAATACTTTGACTATTATTTAATTCATTATTACGTAAATCTAATTCACCAAAATCAAAGTAACCATAACCACCTAAATAATCAAATTCTGAAGAAGAATTAGTCATTGGAGAAGAAGAAATTGAATCAGCTGGGGAATTACCACGAGGTAATGGTTGTTGTGAAATACCACGACCAAGAATTGAAGTATTACTAGCATTTGCTTGTTGTGATGGTGGTTGTTCACCTCCTGGGGTAAGTAACGGTGTAACAGATTGAGAATCAAAATCAAATTTAATTTTTTGCAGTTTATCAATTGGGATAGTCATTTTCTCAACAGACATATCAATTGGATGTCTAGTTGCAGCAGAAGAAATATTTAAATTTTTTAATTCATTTTCAATTCTAATTTTTTGAATTTCAAAATTACGAATAGTATTATCTTTACTAAAAGTTTCTAAGAAATCTGAATGTGAAACCACCATAATTTTAATTTCATTAATTATTTTATGTAAAGTGTTTACAAATCTATCATTTTGACGAAATTTTGAACTTATCGTTAATAAGATTTTATCAGGATGAACAATATAACCAATACCAAAACCTTGATCAGTTGCTGGAGGGATACCGAAAAGGTATAAAGCTGGATTACCACAATTTGAAATTAATAATTCTGGAGTTAAAATATTTTGTAATATTGGATTTGATAAAATTGGGATATAATCATTTAATAGATTTTCAAAATCTAATGGAGGTAATTCATTATTAATTGAATTAAGAAATTTTGAAGCATTTGGATGATTTATAATATGTAATAAAGAAGTTAAATGTCTTTCAAAACCTAAACCATTCATTGCATTTAAATATTGATTTGTATGAATTTTACAACAATTTTCAAAAATTTCCCATTTTTCTAATTTAGAAGATTTTGTAATAAATTTTTTAACTAAATTATTAATTTGATCATTTTGAATAGCAATTAATTCAGTTCTTGAATCTCTAAATTTTCTTGTTGTAATTGGTTCTAAAGTATTTGAAATTTTACCATAAAGTGAATAATTTGTAATTTGTAAACAAATTTGTAAAAATGAATCAATTGAAATTTTAAATTTTTTTAAAATACTTGTATCAAATTTAATTCTTGCAGTTGTATATAAATGTTGATTAATTAAATCAGCTAATCTTGTTTCACTTAAATGAATTAAATTTAATAATTCAGGAGTTTTAATAATTTCTAATCTTTTAAAATTTGGTTTTTCATTATTTAATTTATTTGAAACAAATTTAATATTATCACCAAATAAACTATATTCAATACCATTAATATTTTTAGCTAATTTTAAAATCAGATCAGTATAAATATCACTAATAAATCTTAATATAGCAGTTGAATCCATTGATGTACTTTCCCAAACAATACCAGCAATTGAATTTGCAGTAACAATAATTTGTAATTTATCATACCATCTTGAGGTACAACTACCAATTTGAATATTTTCATTTAATTTTGATGAACCATGAGAAATACATTTTGTCTTTTCTTCATCAGTTAAAGGATTGTTTGGATCAAGTACTAAAATAAATAATGAATCATCAATATCTTGTAAATTCTCAGAATTTGATTTCATTAATTCTTGTCTACTAATTTTCCAAAATTTATAATTTTGAGTTGTAAGTGAGCCAATTGCATTATTAATTTTATCAATATCATTAAAATTATTTGAATCAATTAAAATATCATTTAAAATTAATGATAAATCATAATCATTAAAATAAATTTCATCTTGTTCATTTAAAACTGTTAATTTATAAAATTGATTATTTGAAATAATTATAATATGTTTTGAATCCAATGACTTTTTAATTGTTATATGATTATATGAAGAACCCGTTCCTGAACCAGAACTTGTAGACCCACCTTTTTTATCTTTATTTTTAGTTAAATCAGGTATTCTTGTAGTACCAAATAAATTTTCATAACATTTCATAGTTAATGGATTACCATTTTTAGGAGTTAAATCAGGTTTTAAAGTTTTATTTCTTAAACTAATTATAAATTTTAAACTTGAATTAATTAAACTTGCAGATCTTTGTTGTTGATTTGGAGGATTCATAAATTTTGAATAAGGATCTTCTTGCAATATTAAATAAGGATTTCTAGGTAATATATCACCTCTTAATTCACCATAAATTCCAGGATTAGTTTCATCATTAATTGAATTAAGATAACAATAATGATCAGGTTTTTTTGATATAGTTTCTAAATGTTGTTGAATTAATTGAACTTGTTCATTATTAAGAAATTCAGTTGATTCATTAATTAATTGATTATATTCATCAGTTGAAATAAGTGGTTTAATACCTATAAGTAATTGATTAATTGTTGAAGTTAATTTTGGTACTGGTAATCTAGGTAATGATTCTTCAAATTGGAAAGTCTTGTTACTTTCCCCGTTCATCTTTAAACTCTCTTTAAACTCTTTTTAAACTCTCTTTAAACTCTCTTTGAACTCTTTATCTTTAAAATCTATTCAAGTGTCTAAAACCACAAAAAGATATTGAAAAAATAAGAATTCAATGGGATTGGATAGTTCTAATTTATATCGGCAATTAGAAAATTCTTATAGGTTTTGTTGAGTGACTTGTGGGGGAAAAAATAAAGAAACATCTCACAATAAAAAATTCTTATCACCATCACGTGCACATGCACGTGATACCTCAAAATTTTTTTGAGTTTCTACATAATTTGAAGTTATCTTTTTTAGATGAATAATTTGAACCCTATATATCAACTTTTAAGGTAGAATTAAAATAAGATGAAAATATTGAATTTTTTAATTTGGTCCTTGTTATGAAATCTGTTCCCGATTAGTTAATGACATGTCGCACCAGCCGACACTCTCAAAAATACGAAATTACGATATAGTTTAAAAACACACCGACAGAGACATACAAAAACCACGCTCAAAGCCTCCATTATATCCAGGCTTTTGATTTTAGATCTTGAGAGACTGTAAGAATTTTGAGGTTTTAGTTTTTATTATGAAGTGACTTTAGTGATGGGGGAGGGATGGTCATTAGAAGATATTAATCAGAAGATATTAATCAGAAGATATTAATCAGAAGATATTAATCAGAAGATATTAATCAGAAGATATTACTCAGAAGTATACAGAAATTATGACTATTTTAAAAAGTTCAAAAACCAAGAGAGAGTGGTAAATAAGAGATGGAGAGGAATTTATTAACCACTATAATAATTGTTGTAATGGCCGTTTCATTTTCAATTTTAATTTACTATTCTATTGTTTCGGGATTTATTCCCATGGATAAAAGAATCAGAACTGGAATATCCGTAATAGGCTTAAAATGGTTTCCATTAGAATGTCAATTGAACCACAAGACAACAACTTATCATCAATGGTAAATATGCAAAGTTTTCCGAAAAATCTGATTATTTTGAGGCTGGGATAAAAAAATTGAAATTTGGCTATTGTCCTCTGCCTAATTGTATCTGGATTTTAAGATATCGTGTACTAGAAACAGGGCAGGGTTAGGCTAAGTATGAGCTAAGGGTAGGAAATATAAAGAGGCAGAGACAATATCAAAAAAAAAAACCAGAATAAATAGAGGCACAAAATATCTCAAAACCCATAAATGAATAAAATCATGAAATTTAGTCTCAACATTGTAGGCACAGAAGAAGTAGGCTCAATACAAATAGCAATATCAGTAGATCTTGAGAGACTTACAAACACTATATTGTTTTTATATTTTCTATTTTCTAGTTTTTTTGATTTTTCTATTTTCGTAACCCATTTTCCTATCCTAAAAACATAAACTTCATTATCTGGAATCTTTCTCTATAATCTAATCTTTTGTACTAATATGTGTGTGTGTGATTTTTATTCCTGTTTAATTATGAGTATAATTATTAATTATATCATTAGCATCAGTTAATTTAGCTTCGTCCATTAAAGGTCTAATACATAACCAACCAGTTTCAGTTCTAAAATGTCTTGATAAAGCATCACTTCTTGCAAATCTTTTACCACAACCCCATTTAGTTTTACCATCCTTTAAAACTCCTTCACATTTAAAATTCTTTTCACCGTTATGTAATTGTTCATGCCTTTTTTTATCATGACTTCTTGCAAAAGTTTTACTACATATTGAACATTTAAATGGTTTGTCAGTTGAATGTGATTTCATATGAGATTTTAAATTGTATGGTTTAGCAAAGATTTTACCACAAATTTGACATGGTAATTTTTGGGTTTCTTCATTTGATGATGTTGATTTATTTCTTCTTTTTCTTTTTAAACTTGGTGAATTTGTATAAGTAATAATTGAACTATAATCGATTTGTGATTTATCACCATCTAATTTAATTGGATTATTAACATTATTCATATTACCAAGATTATCCATATTATTTAAATTATTAATATTATTAATACTAAGATTATTTGATTGTAAATTATTAGATCCATTTAATAAATGATGATTATTTGGATATCCAAAATTTGATTGTTGTTGTTGTTGTTGTTGTTGTTGTTGTTGTTGTTGTTGTTGTAATTGTTGAATTTGATTCATTGGAGTATTTGATTGATTAATTGGAATTTGTAATGATTGGTAATATGAGGGTTGATGGGATGATGATGAAGTAGTGGATACTGATGATGAAGTAGATACTTGATGTTGCAGTTGGGGAGAATGAATTTGTTGTTGATTATTCAGTTGTTGATTCAGTTGATTTTGATTATTCAGATTATTCAGTTGTTGATTAAAAATATCATCATAATAATTATCTTTAGCAGAATAAAATTGTAAAGGAGGTAAATTATTTGAGTTTGGACTAACATTTGTTGAATTTAATGAGCTAGAACTTGAATTATTTAAATTTAAATTATTTGATAAATTAATATTATTGTTGATATTGTTTGGATTAATATTAATATTTTGATTCTGTTGATTTTGTTGAATTTGTTGCATTTGTTGCGGTTGCATTTGTTGTTGTGTGATATTTGAACCATTTGGAATTGTAGAATTTGACTTCATTGGTAAATAGTTATTTTGATGTGGATAGGATAATGAAGGCAACAAAGGTTTTATATCTTGGTTAAACATATTGGATATCATAATTCTCTTAGTTAATTAAAAAGCAGATTTTAAAGTAAAATTTAAATTATAAACAATTTTTTTTGGCAGAAAATGAACCTAATTATATAAACTCTGAATACTTGAAAAGGATAAATACAAAATCACAATCCTCTTTTTTATTTTTGGTGTTTGTTTCCTTTTGTTAATCAAGGCAAAGCCGAATAAGCAAAACTAGATTTCAAAAAAAAAAAAAAAAAAAGTAAAAAAATAAAACGTTATGAACAGCCCCCCAGCCACTTTAAAATGGAAAAAAATGGGAGAATATAACCAAAACTTTAATTAAAAATAACTATTCAATAAAACAGTTTTTAAAAAGAACAAAAGTCAAACGAAACCAACTCCTTTAATCTTTTTATTGTTGTTGTCCGTAAGTTATGGATGGTTTTAAAAATGTCTAATTTTAATCTCTCAACCAATAAAGGTTATCTTAAGCAGGAAAAAAATTTAGTATCAGTTACAACTTAATTAAAGTTAGTGGGAAACTTAATTTGTAATAGTCACTAGTATTTATTAATAAGTAAATACAAGTTTAAAAAGCAGCCACAATGAGAAAGGGGTGGCAGTAATAATAAATAACTTTTTTAAATTCCTTTTCAAATGATTTTGGGGGAATTTTTTTTGTTTAAAAATTCGAGGATAAGATCTCATTTTTATATTAAAAGCCAAAAAATTGACATGTCGGAAATTCATTCCTGTCAAAATTGTCGTTGCAATGACGCATTGAAGAATAACCGATTTTTGATAGCCAATTAAGATAAAAAGTTAAGGTAAAAAAAAGACACCACAAAAAATGTTGTAAGTGTAAATATTTAGAGATTGTGTATCTGTATGCATGTATTATTATTATAAGTTTTTATTTTTAGTTTAGATTTTTGTATTGGGATAATTCATTATTTCATTGAGTTAATTTAATTGTCTCAATGTACAATGGAATTTTTGACAGGTTTTTCCCTTTTTTCCCCCAGTGAGAAAACCATTTTAAATTAGGGTGTGGGTAGATTAGAGAATTACAGTACTTGCAAAACTAGGGAACTAGAGAATTGGAGTAAACTTTTGAAAAATGAGGTGGGAAAAGCACATGTTAATATTATCCTTTTATCTGTTCCCATGTTGTTTGCAAAATCACTCTTTTCCAAGTTAAACTTTTTAACTTTCCCATATCATTTAAAAGCTATTTTTAACACTTTTTAACAGGGATAAAGTAGACTTTGCTTTAAAATAAACAGCCTTGAATCTACGGGACATCAGTATTTTTCCAAAGTCTTTACATTTTACGCTCTGGTATTGATATGATTTTTACCGATCTAGAATACTTTCGACTTTTCTCTTTCGACTTTTTCCCTTATTTAAATTACAAGAAATTTGTAACAATTTAGGAAACAGGAAAAAACCACTCAACTCAATACAATACAATACAATACAATATGATACAACAACAACCAAACAAGATTACTTAATTGCAAAAAAAAAAAAAAAAAAAAAAAAATTAAAAAAAAAAAAAAAAAAAAAAAAAATTATAGTAAACGTAATAAGAGTTAAAAGTGGGAGTGGAAAAGTGTCATTTTAAGAAGTGGAAAACTAAAAATTTAAACTACAAATGGATGTCGAAGATGAAGAGATATAAGTTAAACGTAGTTTAATTAACATATTCTTATATTTGTTTCAAAGGAGATTATCTGATAATAATTATAGTTAAAGCCAGTTGATTACAATTTATTATCTAGCGTAGTCCTAAATTATTATTGTTTTGCTTTGCTGCTAAATTCTTTTTTTAAGGATTTCAGTCAGTTTCCATTTCCAGTTTTCTAGATTTGTATTTTTTATCATAACTATTTAACTTTTATAAAAGCCATTATTATTTACATAACCTTGAAAATACGTCAGTAATTTCTTTTAATTAAGTGATTAACAGAGTTAGTTGTTGAGATCTTTGATTATCTATGTACATTTATACTACAATCCGAATTCTTCAACCAGTATAAAAATATAAAAGACACGTATACTTTAAATTACTTTCAACAACGTTTCATCTGATTTGAATTTTGTCTAATGACCTTTGTCTAATGAACTTTGTCTAATGAAGTTTGTCTAGAAGTTTGTCTAATGGAGAGAGATAAAGGTATTCAATTAGAAGTACTACATTAAGGAATCGCGGACCGACTGCCATAGATTCATTAACCGTCTTACGACATTGCATTTGGTAGTTTGAGTTGTTTCTGTTTCTGCACGACATTATTATCTGATTTTTGAGGGAATATTTTGCAAGAGCTAAAAAATATCTGATCAAGCACACTACCATCTAAGTTTGACATTGGGCGACATTGGGCGACATTAGTATTTTGGGGTGGATTTTTTTTACGTATCGTAAGATATAAAGAGAGATTAATAGAGCTTAACTATGTGTAAGTAAAGCTTAAGTATGTGTGAAGAATATAATATTTAAAACTATAAAAGAGAGATAGTACTGATATAAATTTACTTATATTCTTTAATATTATCATTAATATCAGTCACTTTACAATCAATGATTTTAACTAATATTAATTCAATTTTATCATTATTAATATAATTATTTATTTGAATTTCATCAAAATTACTATTATTACCATGTAAATTTTTATAAAAATTATATCTTTTATCATCTTTTGATAAAATTTGACATTCTCCATTTAACATTATACTATAACTATTAAGTTCATTTTTATTTAAATTTGTAATTAATTCAAATAATGAATTTCTTCTTCTACCATTATCATCATTATTATTATTAATACTATTATTATTGAGATTATTATTAAGATTCAGTTCATTATTTTCATTAACATTAACAATTTCATCAGTTTCAGGACTATCACTTATCCAATCATGAATCAACATCGATACTTTATTATTTTTTTCAATATTTTTAAATTTAGTAGTATCTCTTGGGGTTGTAATTATAATATAATCATTTAATGAATCTTTATAATAAGTATAATTCATTAATGAAACATGGGGGAAGTCATTAAAACTGGTAGCTAAATGAATAAATCTTCTTGATTTTAATAATTTTGTACCTGATTCAGGAATCATCTTTGTTATCAATTGTTCTGTAAACTCTGTTTTTTTAAACTATTTAAAGACCTCTTCAATCCTTGAAAATATAATCAAAATTGATCGAGAAGTCTCACTATTAGGGAGAGAATTTTACGTCGCGCATTGAGTGCGTTTTTTTTAATTCTCATTCTGAGCTATTGATCTTTCAGTTCTTTTCAGGATGTTTGAAGATGAATTCCCAATTAAAAAATTATCAAAAGATGAAATTAATAATGATAAATATTTTAAAAAATTAAAGAAAAGTCAAATTGAGAAAAAAGTTGAAAAAATTGAAAAACGTAAATCAAATTTAAATTTTTTTAAAAATTTTAAATTATTTAATAGTGAAGTTAAAAAGAGGAAAGTTAATGAAGAAGATGACGAAGATCAGGAAAGTGATGAGGATGAGGATGAGGATGATGAAGGTGAAGTGCCTGATGAAGTAGAGGAATTGAATGTTAAAAGAGTTAAACTTAGTCATCCTCAAGAATTACAACCAGAACCAGAACTAATAGATAACGTAGAGCCAGAGAAACAACAGGAAGTAATACGAGAAAATGTACAACAAGATGTTCAAACTGAAGAAATAGTGAAATCAAGAATGATAGGAGATTCAGTAGAAGACGGAGAATCAGAGCATGACATAAACTTAATTAAAAAAACCATTAAAAAACAATTAATTTCACCAAAAATAATATTACCACAGTCCAAAGAATTATATAATCTTATGAAAAGTACAATCCAAGATCATGAAGGGAATTCAACGTTAATAATTGGACCTAAAAGTAGTGGGAAGTCAACCATTATTAATGAAAATCTCGACATTTTGGAAAAAGAGTTCCCTGAAGAATTTATAACGATTAAATTAAATTCATATATTCAAGATGATGATTCCAATTCAATTAGAGAAATAGCAATGCAATTAAATAATTTTTTCCAAAAAAATAATATTGATTTTAATATTGAATCAAGACAATTATCAATAACTTTCAAAAGTATTTTAAAATTATTAGAATCAGGTAATTTAAAAATTTCAATAATCTTTGTCATTGATAATTTAGAAAATTTTACCGTTGGTAATAAACAAACTTTATTATATAATTTGCTTGAATTAACTCAAACTTCCAATGTGCTGATTTGTTTAATTGGTACTAGTACAAAATTTACTACAAGAGAATTATTAGAGAAAAGAGTTAGATCAAGATTTAGTCAAAGATTAATAATATTAAATAAAATTAATAATTTTGATGACTTTGTAAATCATTGTTTAAAAAATTTAAAAATTTCAAATGAAATAATTGAAAATTTGGATAATAAAAAAGTTGGTAATTTATGGAATAAACAATTTGAAATTGAATTTATGGACAAAAATTTAAATAATTTAAACAAAACTTTAATTTCAAATTTTAATACTGTTAGAAATATTAAAAGTTTTAATAATTCAATGTTTTTACCAATTTCTTCAATAACTAAAACTGCACCATTTATTAATAATTCATTAATACCAATTTACCAAAATAATAATAATTTCACAACTAAAAATCTGTCATCTTCATCATATATTGAAAATTTAATTAATTCACTTTCATCATTAGAATTATTATTAGTTATATCAACTGCAAGAATGATTGAAAAATCAAATTTAGTAGCAATTAATTTTAATTTATCATATAAAGAATATAATGAAATGATTAAAACTTTTAATTTAAATAAAACAATTATAAATACTTCATCAGTTGCAAATCATTCGATTTTAAATAATATTAAAATTAATACAAAAATTTGGGATATTAAAGTTTTAAAAAACTGCTGGATCAGTTTATATAGATTAGGTTTATTAATTGATTATGTACCAAATACTGTTGAAGGTGGGATTTCAATTGGTAATTCAAATAAATATTTTATGTTAGAAAATACCAGAATGGTCCAATTAGATATTTCCTTAATGGAATTAAATAATTTAGTTTCAGGTGTTTATAAGCCGTTAACAAAATTATAGTTAATTTCAATCTTTTTAGTCCAACTGAATTATAACCATTATAACCCCACCCTCAATTGAAAGATGGCTCCAACAAAGGTATAATCATTAAAGTATTTAATGACTATGACTATTATGATAGAGTAGAAAAGAAAGTCAAAATTTAAAAGAAAGGCAGAGTTAGAATAATATTTTTTTGGTGGTTTAGTTTTTCTTTTCTTTTCTGCAAAAGATAAGAGGCGGAAATCCCAAAACCTCACCTCACTTTTAACCACCAAAAGTACCACCAAAATCACCACCAAAAAATTAATATAATTTGGTAATATAAATAGAGTAATAGATTGAAATATCTTATAATGAGTAATAAAAATTAACTTATCCATCTTATACCCTTTTTGCTTCTATCTGTCACATAAGATTAGCGTAAATAGGAAAATAAAAGGGATCAACATAATTAGCACTGAAATTTGTAACTAGTAAGGGAAAGGGCATATGTGTGAAAAAGCAGAAGAAAAAAAAATAAAGGAAACTAAAATTGGGTGTGTGACACATTTCCCCTTATCATTAATTAAGAAAAATTTTCATATTGTTAAAAAATTGTGTTGAAAGATGGGTTAAAAATCCCTTATTTAATATAGTTTATTATCTCTGAAACAGTAATTAAAGTGAGTTTCTCATAGATTACTTAATTATCTGTACAGATTTTGCGAATCAAGGGTCGTGTACTATGATATTACTTGCATGAAAAATGACAATTATGAAACATTTATGGGAGTTAAAAAAGTACCACATTTTTTTTAATTAAAAAATAAAAATAATATAAAAAGGGGTATTTCCAGATCTACCAAATTTCTAGTTTTTTAGATATTTAACACATAATTTCAAAGCATCACTTTACTTTCTTTTTATTGTTGATTTTTTTTTATTCTTTAATTCTGCATTTTTTAAGGCTATTTTTCCGTTTCTTTAACAAAAGATAATGCACACAGTTATGGCTGATAGTACCACTGGTAAATTACCAGATCAGAAAATTGATAAGTTTGATTTTGGTGCTAATGGTCTCAGACATTCAAACACTTTGAAAGGTAACAAAAAAGATTCAGAATCTAATACTTGTTCAGTAAGTTCAGTTAGTTTATCTGATTTAGGTCTTGGTATTGGTTTAAATAGTGGGTTAAATGGTGGTAATATTGGTGGTTCTGGTACTGGTACTGGTAATGAAGATTCTAAAAAAAATAAAGTTCTTTGCCAAACAATTAATAAAAATTTTAATAAAACTCCAAATGGTAAAATTGTTGAAAATAATTTAAAAGATATTTATTCACTCATGATTTTAAATTTAAAATTACAAGATACTACTAAAAAATTTACAATTAGTAAAAATTATCCATATTCATTTTATTTAACTGATGCTATTAAAGTTCTAGAAAATTTAAAATATAATATTGAAACTTCAATGTCAACAATTTCTTTAAGTTATGAAATAAATCAAAATATTGGTAGCAATTTAATTAATAAATTTTTCCAATCCAAGTTATTACATTGCCCACAGGATAGAACCAGGAAGGAAATTAAATCAAATATTTTAATGCAACCAACACCAAAGGGTATTTCAATTTTGAAAAATTATATTGATAAAAATGGAATAAAATTTAAAAAATTACCAATCATTCTTAATTCAAATTTTAATTCGATGGATGTTTTTCAATTTGAAAGAAATTATGTTAATGATAAAATTATATATTCAGATTATTTAATTAAAATATTATTTATGAAAATGTTCAGTGTTAAACCAAATATTTGGTCTCCTGAAAATAAACCTGAAAAGTTTAAGATTAATATTTGTAAAAATTTAGGTTTTTTATTAAATAATGATGATATTTCATTTTCAAGAAACTTAAAGGAAACTTATTTTACTTCACCTTTTTTCCACAAATATTTTACAAATCCTGAATCTGATTCTCATATTCAATATTATTTAACTGATTCTGGTGTTAGAGTTTTCCACAATAAAGTTTTAGGTGGTATTAAATATACTTATATTGTTAGTGGTAAAGCAATTATGCAATGGTTATTAGATTGTACTGATACTTTATCATCAAAAAGTGTTATTGAAATTGGCAGTTTATTTTTAAAACTTAAGTTATTATCGCCAATTAATAAACCAACAAGTGGTAATAAAAACCAATTTTTAACTTCAAATAATGATTATTATATTATTACTGAGTACGGTAAAAGTAAATTATTTTGGTATAAAAATGATAACAAGAAGAAAGCCAATAGAATTTTAGCATCATCAAATATTTCAATTCCAAATTATGATTTAAAAGAATTTTTAACTGATCCTGGTCTTAAATATTTATTTAAATTACATTCAGTTAATGAATTTTGTGCTGAAAATATCGATGCTTATAATGAATTAAATTTATTCATCAAAAAAATTAAATTGTTAACTAAATTGATTGACTATATTGATTCTAAAAATCGTAATTCTTTTGCATCATCATTTTCAAATGGTACAAAAGCTTCTGCTGGTACTACCAAATCATCAATGGAAAATTCAAAAACAATCAATTATTATGAAAAATATAAAGATCAAATCATTAAATTATCCAATGATTGTTTATCATTAGCTTATCATATTTACTTCACTTATATTTCACTTGATGCTTCATTTATTTTAAATATTGATTATAATTTAAGAAAGAAAATTACAGCTATTTTAATTGATCATGATAAAAATTTTGGTAATATTTTTGAACAAAATTTGAAAACTCCAGTTTTCGATGATGATGAAGATAATATTAATACTGTTTATGGTAATAGCAATGGTAGTGATGCACAAGAAAGTGAAGAAACTACCCCTGTCAATAGTCCTTTAAATGAAATTTTAGTTAAAGTCGCTGGCGATGATAATCTTATTCATAAAAGAAAGTTTAAAGGAGAAGATGATGTAGACAACGAAAATTCAGATAATGGAAAAAGTATAGATAAAGATGAGTTAGGTGATGATTCAGGTACTGGTAAATCAATTGTTTCATTTGGAAATAAATCGAAATTTTCACAATTTAAACAATCAGATGATGACGTTGATGATAATAATTCAATTTTTAGTTCAAATCCATCTTACCTGATAAACGGTAATACTGTAAATATTCAAGAAAGTGAAAATATTAGAAATCATAATCATCTTAACTATAATAATTCAATACCTTCCAGTCCAAGAGATAAAGAATTTAATGAAATTTATGATTCATTAATTAACTTTGCTCCAATTGCAAGTGAATTGATGATTAATATTTACAGAATGATGGAAGTTGATTCATTTGGTAAATTTTTAAATTCTAAAAGTTTTGATAATTATAAATTAATTTTTGATAATTAATTCAAATAATAATAACTGCTGGTACGGTTACTATTACTACTACTACTAAGTGATTAGAAAAATAAAATAAAATTGTATTATTCTTTAGATATGTAGATTTAATAATGTTGTATATCCCTTTATTAAAACACTCTATAAGAATTAAAATTAGAGTTAGAGAACAGATTTATGATTGATTCATTCTTGATCGTATATCTAACTACTATAAATACATTAAAATTTAATTACTATTTGTTCACTTATGGTTTAAATTTTTATTTTATTGTCATTGTTCTTAAGAAATTGGTTCTAAAGCAGTTCCCTTTTTAATGGTTGCCCAACCAATTAAACGCCAATGTTTTTCAATACGTCTAGATAATGCAATTTTTTCATTAACTTCAGTACATGCAGGTGAAGTTAATTGTAATCTTGCCATATCAGCTTTAACAGCAATAACTCTAGCACCAGTGGCAGTTGAACCAATATTAACCATTAATACTTCACCGGTTTCTAATTTACGAACTTTTGCACCCTTTTGACCATCAGTTTTAACACCTAATAATCTTCTCAAAAGGAAATAATTAATTTCTATATCAGTATAAATTGATGGTAAATCACCTTTTGCACCAACAACTTGACCAACTAATCTATCAGCTCTACATAAAGTTGGATCAACTTTAGTACCAACACCAATTAAACCACCAGGAACGGCAAATTTTAAATCATTATTTTCAGCGAAAAGTGAAACAATTTTTGAAAAAATTGGTTTACATTGAATTTTACTATTTTCATCAGTTGTAACAATACCTGGTCTAATTTCAATTTCATCACCGATTTTAAAAACACCATTTAATATAGAACCACCAGCAACACCACCTTTTAAATCATCAATTTCTGCACCAGGTTTATTAACATCAAATGATCTAATAACAATTAATCTTGGTGAAACCATAAAATCTCTTTTTGGAACAGGTATATAATTTACTATAAATTGATTAACTGCATCAATATTATATTTTAATTGAGCAGAAATTGGTACAATTGGTGCACCATCAGCTATAGTACCTTTAATAAATTTTAAAATTGATTTTTCATGTTCTAATGCACTTTCTTCTCTCATTAAATCAACTTTATTTTGTAAAATAATAACATGTTGTAATTTCATAATTTCAATAGCTGCTAAATGTTCAGAAGTTTGTGGTTGTGGACAACTTTCATTACCAGCAATTAATAATAATGCAGCATCCATAACGGCTGCACCTGATAACATTGTACTCATTAAAATATCATGCCCTGGACAATCAACAAATGAAACATGTCTTACTAATTTATATCTACCTTCACAACCTGGTTGTTGACATTTTGGTCTTATTTCTTTATCACTTTTAAATGATCTATAACATCCTGGTGCTTCACATGATTCATTATCACATTTATAAATTTTTGCATTAGCATAACCTAATTTAATAGTAATATTTCTTTCTAATTCATCTTTAAATCTAACAGTTTGAACTCCTGAAATTGCTCTAACAACAGTTGATTTACCATGAGCAACATGACCAATGGTACCAATATTAATTGTTGCTTGTCTATTAATAATATCTGCTGATAAAGGAGTTAATTCATTGAAATCAGGGTTTTCTGGTTGTTCTGGTAATCCACCACCTTCTTCAAATTCTCTTTTAGCTTTTTCTTCATCAAATTCTTCATCTAAACCTGCAAACGAAACAGTTTTTTTACCTTTCAGTTTATCTTCAACTTCTTCTTCAATTTCTTCAGTTTCACTAACATCATGTTCATATTGAATTTCATATTCGTCTTCCATCATATCATTTCCTCCAATTACGATATCTGGAGTTGCATTATCAATATCGTCGTATGACATATTTAAAATATTACTTTTTAAATGGTGGTGATATTCTTACAAATTTTTCAATTTTAGAGAATGAGAAAAAAATTTTTTGAACTCCCTGGTACGCACACATTTTTTCTCTCTTCCTCTCCCATACATTTTTTTAGCCGTCGTGTGAGAGTGGTACAATTTTGCAACAACTTTTTTGCAGTCGATATAATTAATATACATTTAAATTTTATTTACACTATAGCTATCTTACATTTAACTGGTTTTTTCTTTTTCAACTATATAGATAGTTTATCTCTGTCTCTATTTTTTATTTATATTGTTTTTATATGATTTTTTTTATGTAGTTTAAGCTGGGTTTCAATTTGCATGAAATCCAAAATCATTCATAACACTATCAACATCTTTCCATAAAAGTTCACTATTAATATCAATACCATCAATTTCTAAATTTTCTAATCCTCCCCCTTGTAATGGTGACTCATTTAATACCATTTGAGTTAATGATAGTTCACCTTTCTTTCTTCCATTCCCACTTTGAATTGGAGTATTATTAATATTAGAATTTCTGTTATTGTTACCATTATTGTTATTAGTATTATTTGGATTTGAATTAAAACCACCTGGATAATTTGTTGGGAACGGTGAATTACCGTTATTATTATTATTATTGTTCGTGTTAAGATTATTATTATATTGATTTAAGGAATCAGATTGTCCTAATTTTGACGTTGATCTTGATCTATTAATAGTATTCCCAGTAATAGCCATTCTACCATTTCCATAGATTGGAGGTGGTGATGCTGACATCATAGGAGTATTAACCTGACTATATTGAAGAATTGAACTTGGATGATGTGGTAGTTGGTGTTGCTGTTGTGCAGTTTGCGGTTGTGTTTGTGGTCTATTATAATGAGATGACTCCGGAATTGGCATTTGTACTTGAGATGAGTTACTGGATTCACTACCTTTTAATCTTGGTGATGATTCATTTGAATTTTCAACTAATTTGAATATGCTACTTCTTTTATTAGCTGATATTGGTTGTGGATCTAATGGTGTCGTTCTAATAATTTTTCTAGCTTTAGATTCAGCATTTACAGTATTGCTTAAAGATCTAGTCTTTTTAGTTCTACTTGAAGTATTTGAACCTGAATTAGATTTCGGGCTACCAGAACTAGCTGCAGTGTTAGTACTATTTGCAGGATCACCGATATTATTATTTTCATTAGCTTCATCTTCAGATGCAACAGCATTTTCATTAGCTTCATATCCATAATCTTCTTCTTCCTCCTCCTCTTCTTCTTCTTCTTCTTCATCCTCTTCATTTGACCCAACTGCACTTTCAAATTTTTCTTGGTTTTCACGATTATTCTTTAACAAACCAACTTGTTGTCTTAAAACGAAAAGACTATCAAAAAATACTGATGCAGACATTCTGCTTCTAATTTCAATTGTTAAATTACTTAAACTACTTTCATCTAAAGTTCTCATAACTTGCCACATATTTCTCATAATACCACTTGACCTATGGGCCATATCATGTTTTAAAATTGATGCTTTAGCAGCTAAACTAATTGCTGCTTGATATGTTTGTTTACCACTACCAATATCAATGACTTTTTTCAAAGGTGAATGAGTTAATTTTGCAATTATACATGATGTTTGCCATAAACTTAGTACATAAACTGAAGGCAAATATTTAACAAAATTTTTATTTTTAGCTTGACATAAATGTGCAAAATTAATCAATGCTAAAGCTGCATTATATAACCTAACAAGTCCTTTTTGTAATTCAAAAAATGCAATTCTTGAAGAATCCATAAAATAATAAGTTAATAAATGAACTCTTGCGACTAATAATTGAAATTTTCTATAACTTTCATTATTTGGTAATTCATCAATTAATTTTAATTCTAATTCATCTAATTGTCTTAATAAAACTTTTAACAATGGTAATCTTTCGGTTGGATCAATTAATCCATACGGATCTAATGGATTAGAATTTAATGTTTTGGATGTTTGATCTTCAAACAGGGCAATTTCTAGCATAAATCTAATTGATTTAGGGATTTTAGCAGTACTAGCTTGCCTAATTGAAGACCAAATTGATGAATCAAATTGAACAAATGCAGGAAATCCAAAAGCTGTAGCAATTGTTTGTGATACAATATTACAAAGAATCCAAGTTTTCAATTGTTCATCACCTAACGATGATTGAATAGAATGATTTGGAACATTAATACCAATTCTAATAGCATGGAATAATGCTAATCCAATAGTATTCCATGAACTATCAGCACTTAATGATGAAGTAATAGGTGGCCAATAAGTATAGATTAAAAATGCTTGAACTGAATAAACAGAACATGCGTTTAAAATTGGTTCATCTTCTTCAGTTGGTGTATACCTTATAATTGGAGAAATAGTTATTTCTGCTAAAATATCTTTTATTATTGGAGATAATGTTATTAATAAATCACGTTTAGTTTCATCCATCATTCTTCTTAATGAAACAACCATTATAACCCAAAATAATGCGGGACATAATCTATAAATTTTTTCTGGACCTTTCATAACATCAACTACTGGTAAAATTGGATGATAATGATTCACATATTCTAAATATAATAATTTAATAGTATCTGGTTGTAATGTGATTGAATCAAGAGTTTTCTCTTCACAACGAAGTATATTATCAGGTATTACAACTTTTTCAACTGGTTCATCTATTGGTATCGCCTCAATTGCAGCCCTATTTATTGATGGAGTATCTGGTACTGAAGAAGGATTAGTTTCAGCAGATCTATGATCTGCTATAATATTTTGTGGATGATTATTGACTGCTTGATTCAATGGCAATGGAACTAAATTACTCATATGAAGTTGTGTTGATGATGTGGCTGAATTTAATACTGGTTGAGGCTGAATTTGTGGAAGTGACAGACCAAAATTTGGCATGGTTCCAGTATTATAACTTAATTCTGGTTGTGGTTGTGATGGTAGCGGTTGTAATTGATCTTGAAAATTAGCTAATGATGGAATTCTATTAACTAACTCACTTGCTTGAGCATTTGTCAAACTTTTCTTTAATTCACTAAATTCTCTTTCAATTTGTGCTATTCTTGCTCTTTTATAAGTTCTTTTATAATCTGACCTAAGATCACATTTAAGACCCTTTTTAGCACATCTACTACATGGATTTGGGTGCTTTTCATGCGCATCACATTTACTCTTTTGTTGTCTACATTCAACGCATGCCATTCTTTTTGGTTTACCCGATTTGGTAGCCATGGTTGAATTATTTTCATATAGTTTCTGATTGTTTGAATCCTCTTGTTTAAGTTGTTCAGTCAATGAATTGAACTCTTGCGTCATGTTAGCTATATGAGCTAAATTATGCAATGAATTTTGCTTTGCTTCATTATTCATAGTTTATAACTTGAGATGAGGTTTTTCGCACTAACTGTTGTATCATCATAAGTTCAATATTCTTTTGTTTAAAGTTTATATCTTATCAACTTTTTTTGTTCATAAAAAATTTATTGGGAATTGATATTCTTATTATCTTTATTCCATTCATAATCATTGTTAATTAGAGTTGTTTCCGGTTTTGCCGAAACTAAATCAAATAAATTATAAATTATATAACACAAACTCACACAAAGTTAAAGAAGTGAGACTATGCAAATTGTAGGAACATTAAGGGAAGCTTCAATAGATGTTTGGCTATTATGGTTGTCTATATTCCTTAGAATGTTCAGTTTTGGTTTAACTAACCAAGTGTTGGTCTCATTCCTTCAAGCAATTGAAATTTCTGAATCAAATATTGGTTTATTTATGACTTTAACTTTAGTTGGTGATGTTTTAATTTCATACTTCTTAGCTTGGAATGCTGATTTATTAGGAAGAAGAAGAGTTTTAACAGCAGGTACTATAATGATTGTTTTTGCAGGTGGTATATTCTCATATATGTCTAATTATTGGGTACTTTTAATTTCAGCAATTGTTGGTGTTATATCACCAAGTGGTGATGAAACCGGTCCATTTAAAACAATTGAAGAAGCATCAATAGCTCATTTAACTCCCCATCATCATAGACCGGAAGTTTTTGCATTCCATGGATTATTTGGTACTTTTGGAACTGCTTTAGGTTCTTTAGTTTGTGGAGTTATTGTTGACTATTTAAATTTAACTTTACAATGGGATTTATTAAGTTGTTACAGAGCTATTTTCGTTCTTTATACATTTATTGGTATTATGAAATTTTTTGTAATGATTTCATTAAGTAAAAATTGTGAACTTACTGATGATTTAGATTTAGAGTCTTCTGACGAGAGTGAAGATGATGAAACAATTGATGAAACCACTGCATTGCGTGATCAAGAACAACAATCACAAGACAGGAACATTGATTCAATTGATGCTGGTTCCACTTGGAATGTTGGTTTCAAACTTTTGGTTGTATTTTTCCTTGATTCTTTAGGATATGGATTCATGCCAGCTTCATGGGTAGTCTATTATTTTAAAATTGTTTTCAAAATATCTGCTGGTGTTTTAGGTGGATTATTTTTTATCACTAGTATAATTAATACAGTTACAACTTTACCATCAGCTGTGCTTGCAAAATATTTGGGCCCTGTTAAAGCAATTCTTGCAGTTCAAGCACCTTCAGTTATATTCTTTATGTTAATTACAGCTATGAATGATTTTGTGGCAGCTTCAGTTTTGTTAATATTATATTATGCTACCACAACGATGGATGTGGTACCTCGTCAAATCTTATTAACTTCAGTAGTTAGGAAAGAAGATTTAACAAAAGTTATGGGAACAGTTAATACCGTTAAAACATTTGCAAGATGTATTGGGCCAATTTTCACTGGTAAATTGGCTGAGTTTAATAAATTATCATTAGCTTTCATAATAAGTGGTTGTTGTACATTATTAGCTGATTTAGTCTTGGGTTTCAGTTTTGCTAATTTAGATTCAAAAATTGTGGCAAAACAACAAAGAAGAAGTTAAATCTGATTATTTATTAAAAGTATATACATTTATGATTTTATGACATGAAAACATTATTGGTGTAAATAATTATTACACTCTAGATGATTAATGATGAACGGCTTTTTTATATTATTGTTTGTTTTTATTTTTTCTTTTAAAATAATATACGAACAATTTTTTTATACCATGGTAAATGATTATATTCTTCTCTTTCTAAAGCAATTGTTTGTTTTAATAAATCAATATCAGTTTCTCTACGACCAGTGTCCAAATCCATTTCAGCTAATGGAACTAATTGATTGAGTTTTCTTGAATATAATTTATGACCAACAAAGAATACAAGGATAACAACACCACCAAGATAATTTTTAAAGAATACCAGAGCATCTGGTTTCGAAGCTCCAACTGGATATAAAGCAGTCCAAAATTGAAGACAAAGGATTACTACTGAAATTGATACACCAAAAACTGCACCAATAAATCCAGTATTTGAGTGATAAGGTAACTCATCTAAAGATCTATTTTGAGCCTTCATACCCAACCTAAAACGAACATGCACTAATGATATACTACCCCATGTAAAAATACATGCAAGCCCCAGTAATGCCATTAACCAAGAAAATACGTCATCACTATGTGATGAAGCGGAAACAAAACAAATAAGACCAACAATAGCTGAAGTTGCAATCCCAACTAATGGTCTCCCAGCTCTATCAACATAAGTAAAAATTTTCGGAGCTAAACCTTGTTCAACTAACGATAATATAGTTCTTGAAAATCCAAAGACTGCTGAATTTCCAATAGCTAATAAAGCAATTAAAACAACAACATTGAATATTGATGGTAAAACTTTAATTCCTGCAGAGTTAATTGCAATAACAAATGGTGATGCAGAAGCATCTGATGACGATGAACCAATTAATTTTGGAGAATCGTAAGGTACTAAAAATCCAACTAAAGTAATTGTTAATAAATAAAATACAACAATTCTATAGAAAATATACTTAATTGCCCTTGGTAATTCCATTCTTGGATTACCCTTTGATTCACTAGCAGCTAAACCAATTAATTCACTACCAGCTAATGAATAAACAGCTGTGATTAAAACAGAAATTGTACCTTTTGCTCCATTAGTGAAAGCATGTCTGAAATGTTTTGCACCAACAAATCCTGCATCAGTACCACCACAAATAATAACAACGGCAAGAATATTAAATCCAAGAATTCCTAATACTTTAATAATAGAAGCAACTACTTCCGCTTGACCAAATCCCTTATTACCATATAAGTTTAAGCCTATAATTAGGGCATAAAAAATTGCAACCCAAGCAACTGGATTAATATTTGAAGGCCAAAATTCTATAGTCATTGCAGAAGCAACTAATTCTAAAGGCATAACCACAACCCAAAATATTGCATAATTCCAACCAACTGCAAACCCCCAAGAAGGATCTACAAATCTTTTTGAATAAGCTGCAAAAGAACCTTGAATTGGTAAAACAGCTACTAATTCAGCTAAACTTTGCATAACACAATATAAGTATACTGAAACAACAGTAAAACCAATTAATAACCCACCGGCACCAGATGTGGCTAATGCCAGGCCAACACCAATAAATAAACCAGTTCCAATACATGAGGAAAGGGAAATAAGTTTTAGTTGTATAGGACTTAACGTTTGTTCAATAAGTGCATTATCTTCCTTTCTTTTAAATGAATCTTTAAAACTGGACCAACCTGATTTGTTATTATTTGAACTTGAATTTGAAGAAGCATATTCACTCTTTATAACTGTAAGACCTTCACTACCGATGTCTTGCTCATCTAACAGTGATTTGGTAGTATTTGTAGAGACAACCATTAATTAATTGAAACTAAAAAAATAAAAACCAAAAAAACAAGAGAAAAAAACTTATATAAAAGTCATCTATTAGTCATGTAGCTACCAACCGATTCAGGAGCATCAAGACTAATATAAAAGTATAAAACTGTCAGAAGAGATGAGATGTATTCCATTTTCGGTTTTGAGATGCTGCAAAATTTTCAAATGTTAAGTTATAGCGAGTGAGTATCATCACCTTATTTCTTGTTATTTCTTGGATAATTAAAAACTTAAATCAAATGTTAGAAAAACCTTAAGCGTTATTTTTAAGGCTTATCATACGGCGAATTACATTATAATTTAAGGTGATTTCAAGGGATCATAAGCTATTACTTTCTTCAAATATGAGATTTGATCTTTAAAAAATAGGGTCGCTGCAAATTTGAGCCGCTAACTCTTTTAAAATTTTTTTTTTAAAAAGTTATAACCACTACCCAAAATCCGACACAGTCCCTTGCATAACAATAATTTATGGTATATTGATGGAATATAGTATATATGTATGGTCGGTAGTTGGGTTGCAAGCATAAAAGAAAAAAGAATTTAAAGGGCAAAGGGCAAAGGAAAAATGACAAAGAAAAGCAAATTACGTCATGTGACCCTTCAACCCCCAGATTTATCTCACGGTCAGGAAAGCAAATTTAAAAGTTCCAAAGACAAAAGTATGAGTGAACAATTTAAATTTAACAGAGCAGAATCTGATAGTAAAATCATTGAAGTATTAGGTTTAGCCATTGAAGAATATCCAAAATTAGATTCAAAACAAATTGGGGAATCCTTATTAAAAGCAATTAAAAAGGATACTAATAAACATGAGATTTATTATTTAGAACAAAAATCTACGAAAGAACCAGTTTGTTGTGTTGAAGTTATTTATAATAAAGGGTTCTTTAAAGATGTTGATAAAGGTTCACTTACTGCTACCCCTGATCCAGAATTATTTGGAGTCAAGCATGTAACTGTTTTACAAATTGGTAAAGTCTTAACTTCAGCCAATTACGGTAACTTAGGGTTAAGTAACAAATTAATAAATCAAGTGATTGAATATGTTGAAGGTGAAATTATTGAAGAAAATATTAAAAAATCCAAAGGTGGAAAAGAATCATTTGCTGAAATGGTTAAAGATAGTAATGGTAATATTGATAGAAAATTGGCAAATTATTATCTTTCTAAACAATACTTTTGGGTTCTTTATTCATCAGTTGGTAATTTTTATGAAAGATTCGGTTTTAAATCATATCCTGTTGAAATGTTTAAGATTCCAACAACAATTGCTGATAATTTGGAAGAAACTATTAAAGTTTTAATGGCTAAGGGTTCTCATACTGATCCTAATGCGGTTGGTAAAAAGTTAAGATTATTAGATTTTACTAAACTTCAAGATCGTGATTTAATTTCATTTATGTTACAAGGTAAAGAATTAGAACTTTTAACTGAATTAAATAAACTGATTTTCCATTCAGAATTGTCTGGTGGTAGAAAATCAAGTTCTTCATTAACTAATATGTCAACATTATTGAATATGACTAAATTAAATTCAAGTCATGAATTATCATCAATTGAAGAAGCAAATAAATCAGCAGCAGAAGCAGCTCATCAAGGTAGAAAACCATCTGTTCAATTACAAGCTCCAAATGTTTCAAAATTTGCCATCAAACCTGATATTAGTACTTTAACAATTCATAAACATATCCAACAAGAATTAAATCAAGAACTAAAATTAGATGAAGAAACTATTAAACATAATAATATTGAAGGTGCAATTTTCACTAATGATTTACAACAAAAAACATATTATATTTTATGGACTATTATTAAAAATAATTTAGTTGTTATTTCAGTTGGAGAAATGCAATTTGATATGTTTGGAACCATGGGTAACCCTGGAGGTACCATGGGAGGTGTTAGACGTAGAGGTTCATCATTTACTGGTATTAATGATTTAGGTGGTTTTAATTTCCAAGATTTAGATATTTTATTTTCAATCGCTTGTTATGTTGGTACTAAAACATCTGTTGCTGATAAATCTTCAATTTATGTAACTGTTAATGATTTACCTAATTCAATTCCATTACCAATGTTGAATGATTATTTTTTGCATTACTTACCTAAGCATTTTGAAACGATTGATCAATCTTCAAGTAACAAGGTAGAAGCTTTAATTCATGGTACAACAGAATTGGGTATTTTACCTATGGTTAGATTATTTGGTTCTGGTTCAAGTGAATTCGATCTTGATTGGGTAGGTAATGGTGTTTGGTCGTATATGTAATATATATGAACCCATTTCTGTTTTTCTCCTTTCCTTTTAGTGTGTCATAAAGCTAACAAGGCTACTTTGAAAAAAGGTTGAAATCATATTTGTTTTAAATTTTTGTTTGATCTTTTTACCTATTTGATATAGAAAATATATACTTATAAAAAAAAAAACTCCCTTTATATAAAAGTAATATATAAAAAAAAAGAACCCATGCCGGGACTCGAACCCGGAATCTTTTGATTAGAAGTCAAATGCGCTAACCATTACGCCACACAGGCAATTCATTGAAGAAAAAAAGGCTGGATTACTATGACGCAAACCTTTTTCCCGGCGCACGACCGTAATTTACAACTTTTGTGTATAATACTAGTTACACAACTACTCAGCTTATTGCCATACTCCAATATCTTACTATTAGAACAGAACAAAAACCTGAAGAATTTAATCATCCAGGGGAAGACCCTGATAGTAATGATACTGAAAATTTTCAATATTGGCAACAATATAGAATCTCTAGTTCAACAGTACATTACTATGACTACCCTACAAACAGTTATGGACACACCCCATTACCCACTATTACTATCATTAAACCAATACAAACTACTGAAGTAGATGATGATCAATTATATCATAAAATTTTAGAAACCACATATGAAATGAATGGTGAACAGTCTTTTACTTTAACTCAACTTGAGAACCAAATGGATAAATACTCTTCAATTTACAATTTTGTTGTAGAATCAAACACTCCTAGTTGGGCTGATAGTCAGTATTTCTTTGCAAAAATGATAAACCTTGTTGATACCAAGGGAAACATAATTTTTAGTGAAAAAATTACAATACCAACAAAAAACACTTTTAGAAAACACTTATATTTTTTCGTTGTTCAATTAAACGCAAAATCCCTTCCACCAAAGGACTACAATTATGCCGTAAAGCACCATAATAGTGACTTCAAATTACCTGACCAAATGAAAAAATCTTTCAAACTCCATTTTTTATCCTCCAATAACTCCCAAATATGTTATTACTGTACGTCTACAACCCACACTAGACAACAATGTACAGCAGCACCACAATGTGGATTATGTACTCTGAGAGCACATCCTACTAAACAGTGCAAATTACCATCCTGCGCGATAAACCTTTTTAATTAATTTATGGTTTAATTTAGTTTTATAATTCCAATCGTTAAATTGACATTATTAATAGTTAAACATTGTTTAATGGTCCTGTATCTATTAGGAAAGGGAATTTAGAGTTCCTATGTCCCAAACAGGGGAGGTATCTAGTACAGTGGCGAGATATAAAGAAGAGAATGGAAAACAGTTAAAACACATTATAGTTACCTACGTAATTCTAATTTAAACAAAATAAACTATACTACTACTAGGTCTATTAAATTTCATCGGTTGATTAACCAACTTTTTAGTTACCGATCTAGAAAAAAGCGGAAATTTATGGGCTTTAAAGTTTGAAAAAACCAACTTGATATTGAAGTATTTTTAATCAAAAAAACAACGAAAAACCAACTATTTATACAACCAAAGCACTAGAAGATAGCATCTAAAGTACAGCATAGACAGAGACCAGCTAATAACCCCATACAACCTAAAAAAATGGTTAGTTTGCCTGTTCTAATGGCATTGATTGGTCAGAATAAAGTATTATCACCAAAAAATTTCAAAAATTTTAAGTCAATGAGCAAAAACCCAGGGTTTCTAGCACAAATACTTAAATCCCGTAACTATCTAATGATAATATTTGAAATAAAATAATAAACATACAGTCACCTAGTAATTTGTTAGTATAAAAGCTTAAATAATTTATTTTTTGTTTATAAAAAAATATCATCTAAAACTCTCAAAATTCTAAGCTATAAGTGAAGAATTGAAGCATTGGGGTGAAATGTTCAAGTATCTATCACAAAAACCAAAACTTTGAAACCATTCAACATCAATTGTTAATTTATGATGAATTTATTAAATAAAAGAAACACATACCTCCTCCTCCACTGGAACGTTGTTGTTGAACATAAACAGGTTGTTGTTGAGGGTATCCACCTTGTTGATAGTATCCTTGTTGTTGTGGTGGATACTGTTGGTATCCTTGTTGAGGATAACCTTGTTGATAACCTTGTTGGGGATAACCTTGTTGATGACCACTGAACATACCTCTATCTTGATTACCTTGATTATAATTAGCAGTCGGTGGTGGACCTTGAGGAGCTGAATAATTGGATGATTTATTACCCCATTCTGGTGGAGCACCTGTTGGAGCACTATATTGATCTTTTGACATTGTAATTAAAAGCTTCTATTAAACAAAAACCCTGAGTGTTTAAAAGGAATTTTATATTTTCTGCGCATAAAAAAAGAATTAAATGATGACAATGGCTATACTAATTCTAAATAAAAAGTAAGTTTAATATTTTCTAAATTTAGGCTTATTTAATACCGATCTTGTGATATAATAGAGCTTAGGAGATTATTTACATTTACTTGGCTTATGATTTGTAAATAAACCGAGAGAGAATGAACACCTTTTTAATTGTCTCGGCTGATTCTTTTTTTCTATTTTTTTTTGCAGTCACCTAAGAATGGTTGAGTAATCGGAATAATATCTATTGCAACCTTTAATTTGGTTTTACTACGATTCTGTAGTTAGTATAGTGTAGTTTTTATATAGTAACATGTCTTGATAAGATTAAGATATTATCGAAAACATCGGAATACCTTTAGGTTTTACAATACTTATCTGGTGAGCCTCATTATCGTCATCGGCGTTGTAAACAACTTTCTTGATAGGGGTAAAATAACGTTGGAACAATATTTTTTGCTTCTGTTATAATCTAGATATATTTTATGATTGTCAAAGATGGGTATAGTCTAACATTTGAACTAATTCATTTAAATTGAATAGATCATGAATATTGTCCCATTCATAGCCCTTATCGACAGTTATGAGATTTCAAGGTGGCTTTTATAAAAATGCAGTAAAGTAGAAATTGCAAAAATTACTTTGTAAAAATATTAAATTAGTAGAAAACCTGTTCAAAAAATAAATTATAAAAATTTATAAAACAACACCACGAGTAGACAATAATATAAAATTGTAAACATGAAGGTACACTTAACCTAAAAATGAATAATTATTTGATCAATAGAGATTTTGAAACGTAGAAAATTACTTTATTTGGGTTCAAATGGGGACACCTGAAACATCTCAATTTTTACCACATATATACTACCACTAAATCTGGGAAACTATATAAACCCTGTAATTTTCCTAAATATAAGCATCATTACCAACAAGTCATCAATTTTTAAAAGATGCAATTCATTCATTTAGTAACCTTTTCATTAATTAGTTTAGTTATTGGTAGTGAATACTTACCTGATGATGCTATCTTAGGTGAATATGTTCTTGAAGATGATGTTCAACCAGTTTTTGCTGAAAAAGACGGCAAAGACTACATTTTGATTCTTAACACCACTGCTATGAGTCTTTCTGATTAATGGGCTGGTCCTATTAGTCTGTTTTTATAGTTATGTATTTGATACCCGGCAAATATATGATTTCTCCCTAATTGCTTCTCTATTTTCTAACATTTTTTGCTTTTCAACAATTTTTCCCTTTCTTAACTTTATTACTCTCTGGCTTCGGTTTACTTGTAAGGTTTTACTATATACGTATCTATGCTACCTTCAACTGTCTACCTAATGTTAGTCTCTTATTGCTCCTTTTCGCAGCCAAAAACAGAACAGAAAACAGTCACATATCACATGACTATACATTCTCATTAGAGCACCGACATGTCGCACAACTTTGACAGACATTTGAAAATTTTTTAGAGCCTTCTCAAAAACTACTGCGATTTTAAAATTTTTCAATCTCCAAATATACAATGTCAGACGTTGAAGTTGAAACTCCAGTTGTTCAAGAAGAATTCAAAGCTATTGAATTAGCCACCAAATTACCAGTTGAAATCCAAAAAGCTCAACAAGAAATTAAATTATTTAATAAATGGAGTTATGAAGATGTCGAAGTTAAAGATGTTTCATTAGTTGACTACATTCAATTAAAACCAGTTTTCTTACCAGCTTCAAATGGTAGATACGCCAACAAAAGATTTAAAAAAGCTCAAATGCCAATCGTTGAAAGATTAACTGATTCATTAATGATGAATGGTAGAAATAACGGTAAAAAATTAAAAGCTGTCAGAATTGTTCAACACGCTTTAGAAATTATTTACGTTTTAACTGAACAAAATCCTTTACAAGTCCTTGTTGATGCTATTGTCAACTCCGGTTCAAGAGAAGATTCAACCAGAATTGGTTCATCAGGTGCTGTTAGAAGACAAGCTGTTGATGTTTCTCCATTAAGAAGAGTTAACCAAGCTATTTCATTATTAACCATTGGTTCAAGAGAAGCTGCTTTCAGAAACATTAAAACTATTGCTGAATGTTTAGCTGAAGAATTAATTAATGCTGCTAAAGGTTCATCAACTTCTTATGCTATCAAGAAGAAAGATGAATTAGAAAGAGTTGCTAAATCTAACCGTTAAGAAGTGTATAATTTTATATATATTAATACAAAAGTCATTCTGGTCAATCTCTTATCAGAGTCTCTGTATCCTTACTCTGGATACTCTTCCTTTGCTTATTTTTTAATTTGGTTAGTATAAATTTTATATAATTTTTTTTTTGTGATGTACCGATCTAAAGGGGTGATGATTTGAAATCTTATCTCAGAGGAGATTAAATTTGAGACCGAACTCAGATTGAGAAATTGGTCATGTCAGGATCAGATTTCTTAACAAAGGGTATTGACTTAGTTCAAAAAGCCATTGATGCTGATACTGCAACTAGATATGAAGAAGCTTATAAATTATATTATAATGGTTTGGATTATTTAATGTTAGCTTTAAAATATGAAAAAAATCCAAAATCAAAAGAATTAATAAAGTCGAAATTTACTGAATATTTAACAAGAGCTGAACAATTAAAAGATCATTTACAAAATCAATCACAAAAGTCAGAACAAAATTCATCCAATGGTTCAACTAAATCCAAAAAACCAGGCGAAAATGGTGGAGGAGATGATGATGATGCTGATACAAAAAAATTAAGAGGCGCTTTAGCTGGGGCAATTTTATCGGAAAATCCAAATGTTAGTTGGAATGATATTGCAGGTTTAGAAAGTGCTAAAGAAGCTTTAAAAGAAGCAGTTATTTTACCAGTTAAATTCCCTCAATTATTTAAGGGTAATAGAAAACCAACTTCAGGTATTTTATTATATGGACCACCTGGTACAGGTAAATCTTATTTAGCTAAAGCTGTTGCCACAGAAGCTAATTCTACATTCTTTTCAGTTTCATCTTCAGATTTAGTTAGTAAATGGATGGGGGAAAGTGAAAGATTAGTAAAACAATTATTTACTATGGCAAGAGAAAGTAAACCATCAATTATATTTATTGATGAAGTTGATGCATTATGTGGTCCTCGTGGTGAAGGAGAAAGTGAAGCCTCAAGAAGAATTAAAACAGAATTGTTGGTGCAGATGAATGGGGTTGGTAATGACCCAAGTGGTGTTTTAGTATTAGGAGCAACAAATATTCCATGGCAGTTAGATGCTGCTATAAGAAGAAGATTCGAAAGAAGAATTTATATACCTTTACCAGACGAAGATGCTAGAACTCGTATGTTTGAAATTAATATTGGTGAAGTACCTTGTGAATGCACCCCCCATGATTATAGAACTTTAGCTTCAATGACTGATGGATATTCTGGTCATGATATTGCAGTTGTTGTAAGAGATGCATTAATGCAACCTATTCGTAAAATTCAACAAGCAACTCATTTTAAACCGATTCTTGAAGATGGAATGGATAAATTAACTCCATGTTCACCAGGTGATGATGGTGCTAAAGAAATGAGTTGGCAAGATATTGAAACCGATGAATTAAAAGAACCTGATTTAACTATAAAAGACTTTATTAAATCAATTAAAAGTAATAGACCAACAGTTAACGATTCAGATATTAAAAATCATGTACAATTTACTGAAGATTTTGGTCAAGAAGGTAATTAATATATTAACTTAGACCATTTTTGTATTAGATTAATATTACACTTATATACTACAAACTAATCTCTCATTGGAGATCTATCTCTATTTTTTAATTTTTCAGCAAATAAGTCTTCTTCTTCATCATCATCTCTCATTTTACTAGCAAATAAATCTTCTTCTTTATCATTATCTCTTGAGTATCTACCTCTTGAACCTCTTGAATCTCTTGAACTTCTTGAATCTCTAGAATTAGGTCTTGATCTAAATCTTGGTTTACGTTCTGGTTCACCATGTATTAAATAATAACGAGAATATGCAGCTGCATTCTTAACTTTACGATCAGATTGTAAAGACATTCTAGTAAAAATTGTTAATGAAGTTTCATCTTCTTCCATTTCTGCTTCTTCTTCATCTTTTTTTTCTTCAACTCCTAATCTACTAGCTAAAGTTAAACGTTTTTGAAATTCAATAGTTGGATTATATGGTTTAGTTTCTCTTTCTTGAACTAATTGATCTACAGATGATTGTTCTGGTACAGGAGGAATAGCTGGATTTTGTCCTGTTATTGAAATTTTATCTAATGCAGAAATAGCATCTTCATGAGTTTCAAATACAACATTTACTGAAGTATCATTAATCCATTGAACTTTAAATTCTAATTTTTCTTCAAATGGTAATTCTTCAATTTTATCATCAACTTTAGTATAATTAACATAATAATCAATAAAACCTTTAATGTTGTCACTAGATAATGAATCTACACCTTTTAAGAAAATAGCTTCTGGTCTCAAAGTTTCGACTTGTCCATTAATAGTGACTTCAACTGCTTGTTCCTTCAATTTCTCCTGTTTTTCTTGTTTATCAACCAAGCTTTGGATCATTACACCTCCATATGGAGCTGGTTCAACATCAGTCATTGTCGCGAGTTTTTCAGAACCACCATTTAGAATATTTAGAATACTTATACCACCATACACTAGTCTAAAAGAAAGAAAAGAAAAAAGAACATAAAGAGATCTTGGATTGAGAGATTTCATCTAATTTACTTATATATTTCCTATTTCACAGACGAATCTAATTAACAACTTCTTCAACTACTTCTTTAATAAACAACACATTATTACATCTAATGAATATATTACCAATATCTTCTTCAGTAACTATACCATCTTCTTGTGAAGTTTTTTCTTTAGAATCACTTAATTGCAAATTCATATAACGATCAGTGGATACTAAAGTACCTTGGTATTCAGTTTTATTCCATTTTAATCTTACAACAACTTGTTTACTACGAAGATTTTCAAGGAACCCTGAAGGAATAATCTAAAATATATTAGTATCAATTGCCCTGAATTCTTGAAGAAATATCATAAGCTTATTTATGAACAACACCAAATTCAATATAATTATCAAGATCTAGTATAAATCTTAAGCCTTACAATACAAAATTGTGGTATACATACTTCTGTCATTAGATTCCTACTTTTTTTTCTTCTTAGATTTGAGTCGCACTCGACACGTATTTTTACTAACTAAACATGAGTTCAATAGTGATCTTAGGATTATTGATTAGGTTCTTGATTCCTACTATATTCCCAGATATACCGTATAAATTATCTACAGCGGTAGAGTTATCAACTCCCATTAATTCTTATACATCATTAAAGGAAGCATTTTTTTATTTATCAAATGGGATCAATGCTTATAATGGAGGTATTAACCATCATCCACCTTTATTAGTCAATTTCTTATATATTTTCCAACAATCATTACCAGAACCATGGTTTACTGTATTTATCAATATTTCATATGCTGCTATGGATGTTTTTATAAGTTTTAGATTAGTTTCAATTAATAATTGGTACAATAAATATAATAGTGCTAGAAGAAAACAGAAATTATATAAATTAACTGATGATTTGATCATGTCATTTTATCTTTTCAATCCTTTGATAATATTAACAAACTTATCACATTCAACCCTTATTTTCACATTTTTATTCTTAATAGAAAGTATTTATCAATTAGTTTGTATTAAAAATTTCGCTAGATCATTAATAAGTTTAGCTATTGCTTCATATTTATCATATTCACCAATTTTCTTAATTTTCCCAATATTAGCATTATCACATAAACTTATTAAAGTAGATCACATATCACAAATTTATTTCCAAGGTCTGGCAATTTTTATTACTTGCATTGGTTTACTTATATTTTTTTCACTTATATTAACTTCATCAACTGAATTTATTGATCAATGTTATGGTGTAGTTATAAGATTTGATAAGATCCAACCAAATATTGGATTATGGTGGTATTTTTTCACTGAAATGTTTGATTTTTTCACTCCATTTTATTTAGGTGTATTTAATATAATGCATTTCATTTTTATTATTCCAATTACTGTTAGATTATTTGAATTTAACAATAAAAAGAACAAGACCAACGAAACCAATGAAAAGGAAAAGGAAACTGATATTAATGTTTCTACAACAGGAGATCTGTTTTTAGCAATATTCCTTTGTTACGTTTGGTTATCATTTACTAAATCATATCCAACTATTGGTGATTTAGGTTTAGCAGCTTCATTAGTTCCAATTTTTGCTGGTACTGTTTTCCCATATTGTAAATTGATTTATATTGCTGGTATTACTTGGCTTATTAGTTTATTATTATCACCAATCTTTTATTACTGTTGGATCGTTTTAGGTAATGGTAATTCTAATTTTTTTTACAGTATTAATTTAATCTTTGGTGGTGTGCATATTCTTGTATTAATTGATTTTATTTGGGGAAAATTGACTTCAGATTATTGTGATATCCACAATATTCCTCAAGAGGAGAGATCTACTATTAGATTAACTCAAGCATAAATTAGTTTGCTCTTATAAAAAAATAAAATATATAAAAGTTAGTTATCTTTTCTCTACGGTGTAAAAAAGTGGACTGAGAAAAGATGAGATCACCACACCAGAATAATCAGAAGTCCAGTGCACCAATACATTAAATTCTTCCAATCATTTTTTGAGGAATTGAAAAATAAATCGCAGTCTCAACACATTGAAAAATATATTAAAACTACTATATAATGTTATCTCGTGTAGCTACCCGTTCATATAGCATTACTGCTAGAGATGCTCCAGGTAATTTATCAACCGTTTCAGTCGCTATTAAAAATGCTGGTTCAAAAGCTGGTAAAGCAGGTATTGCTCATTTATTATCAAAATATGCTTTCTTAAATACTGAACCAAAATCAGGTTTAAGATTTACAAGAGAAAGTGAATTATTAGGTGGTATTGTTTCATCAAAAGTTACTAGAGATTCAATTATCTTAACTACTCAATTTTTAAGAGAAGATTTACCATATTTTATTGAAAGTTTAGGTAATGTTTTAACTAAAACTTCATTTAGACCACATGAATTTTCAGAAATTGTTTTACCAGCTGCTTTAGATGAATTTAGTGCTGCTTCAACTAATGATTTTAAAGGTTTAGAAGCTTTACATGGTGTTTCATTTAAAAAATCTTATGGTAATCCATTATATTATGATGGTGCTTATACTTATTCACCAGAAGATGTTAAAGATTTTGCTTCATCAGTTTTCACTTCAGAAAATATTGATTTTTATGCTTCAGGTGTTGTTGAAGAAGATTTAAAACAATTCATTTCTCAAATTAAATTACCAACTGGTTCAGCTTCAACTGTTTCACCAGTTGTTTCTTATGTTGGAAAAGAATCAAGAATTAGATCATCTGGTCCTTCATATGCTGCTATTGGTTTACCAGTTAAACCAGCTGATTATGCTAAATTTGATATCTTATCAGCTACTATTGGCTCCTCAATTGCTCCAACTAGTTCATCACCATTATCAAAAATTGGTGCTTCATCAAAATTTTTAAAATACCAAGATGCCGGTTTATTTGTTGTTGAATCATTTGGTGATGCTGCTACTGTTGGTAAATCAATTAAAGATGCTAAATCAGTTTTAACTTCAGTTTCTTCAGCTGCTTTGAAAGATTCAGTTAAAACTGCTAACTTAATTAACAGTTTACAATCTACTTTTGAAACTCCTTTGGAACACACTATTAATGCTACCGCTGCTCAATCAGTTAAATTTGATTCATTCAACTATGTTGCCGTTGGTGATGTTGATGTTTTACCATTTGCTGACGAATTATAAATAGTATAAAAAAAAAATAAAAAACAAGAACTTAATGCATATTTGAATAGAGTATTCCATAGAGAATATAAACAATACGTTTCTTCTATTGTATCTCTTTTTCCTCTACAAATCTGTTGATACTTTTTATTAACTAAATTTCGATTTTAGTGCGAAAATTTTTTTTTCATCTCATCAACATGTCAGATATTGAAGATAACGCATTCAACGACGGAGCAGAAAACTTTGATGATTTTGATCAACCAGATCATTTCTCCGAAAATGAATTCGATGAACCTGAACAAAATGATGCATCCAATGGTGATTCAGAAATGAGAACTGAAGATGGTAGAACAATCATTAATGGAGGTCTCAACGAAAGTGATGCAAGACCAAGACAAAAAACTACTGCTGAATTAGCTATACCAAAAGAAAAAAGAGCAACCACACCATATATGACTAAATATGAAAGAGCTAGAGTTTTAGGTACCAGAGCTTTACAAATTTCTTTAAATGCACCAGTTTTAGTTGATATTGAAGGTGAAACTGATCCATTACAAATTGCAATGAAAGAATTAGCTCAAAGAAAAATTCCCCTTGTTATTAGAAGATATTTACCCGATGGATCATTTGAAGATTGGGGTTGTGATGAATTAATCATCGATGCATAGATGTATAATAAGTTTTGATATATATTCCTGGTTCGTGATAATCAAGACAATAAAATAATTATAAAAATAAAAAAAGTAACTTATATATTAAAAAAGAAAAATGAAGCATGTTGATATTTAGATAATGTATATTAATGAAGTATTTTAATTCCTTTTACCACTATAAAATTTACGATACAATTTAAGGATAAAAGTCCTTATATAATGATAAACCTAATCTATATAAGCATCTAACCAGTTAGAAGCTAAAAAGAGTCTTTTACCATCACTTTGTTCCTTAACAAATCCTTTAACTAAACCATCAAATGTAGATCTAGATAATCTATGATCACCAGAACCAATATCACCTAATTGAACTGAACAACATACTTCTTTTAATTCATCAACATCGATAATTAAATCTTTTACATCGGATCCTTCAGCGAAAACTTTTAATGCTTGATGAAGAGTTTCTCTATCATCTAATTGTGATAATTGTTCTGCCATGATATTCAGAAATTGTGTAAAATTTAAACTTTCTTCACCTCCAAGCATTGATTTTAATTCTTTTGAAGAAGGTACTTTCATTCCTAATGTTTTAAATAACTTTGCTAAATCATCTTCAGTGATTAATGAATCCTTAGAATCACCATCAATTAAAGTAAAGGCATTTCTTAGTTGTGCCTTTTGATTGTTACTAAGATTATTCAATGGTAACATTCTAGTGTAAACAAAGCTAAATCAAAAAAAATTCAAAATCGCGGTTCATAGTGTTTTTTTTTATTGATCTGATAAGCTTGTTGAATATGTCAGATACGCTATATAATCAACCAGTTGTGATTGACAATGGATCAGGTAATTTGAAAGCTGGATTTGCTGGTGAAGAAAGACCAAAAGTTTTCAGTTCATCAATAGTGGGTAAACCTAAATATCAAAAAATAATGACAGGTTCATTAATGGGTGGTGGTAATGGTGAAGTATCAGTTAGAGATGATACATTTATTGGTAATACCGCACAAGAATATCGTGGTTTATTGAGCTTATCATACCCAATTGAACATGGTGTAGTGACTAATTGGAATGATATGGAAATTTTATGGAATCATTTGTATAGTCAAGATTTAAAATCATCACCAGAAGAACATCCTTTACTTATAACTGAAGCACCTTTAAATCCTAGAAATAATAGAGATAAGATGAGTCAGGTATTATTTGAAGTTTTCAATGTACCTTGTGTTTATATTTCACTTCAAGCAACTTTGTCACTATATGCTTCAGGTAGAACCACGGGAGTAGTGATAGATAGTGGTGATGGTGTAAGTCATATTGTTCCAGCGTATGAAGGATTTTCACTTCCTACTTCAATTAAGAGAATGGATATAGCTGGCAGAGATGTTACAGAGCAATTGGTTTATAATATACGAAGAATGAGTGGGTTATCATTTAAGAGTAGTTCGGAATTTGAACTTGTTAGAGATATAAAGGAAAAGACATGTTTTATTTCAAAGGATCCAACAAGAGATGAAAAATTTTATAATAATTTACGATATTCATATTATGCTAGTTCAGAGCAATCAGAATCTGAATTCATTACAAATTATAAATTACCTGATGGTCATGTTTTACAATTAGGATCTGAAAGATTTAGGTCTACTGAAATATTATTTAATCCCCAAATAATTGGTGATGAATCTCCAGGGATTGCCAACTTAACTCATCTTTCAATAGCTAAAACTGATTTAGATTTAAGACCTTCATTATACAGTAATATTATTCTATCTGGTGGTAATACTCTTTTGAAGAATTTTGGTGATAGATTATTAAGTGAATTAAAAGAGTTACAACAACAATCAGTACCTAGCAGTACTTGGTCAACCAATGAACCAAATTATCAAACGAAAATGAAGATTAAAATTACTGCACCACCTGAACGTAAATTTTCTACTTGGATTGGAGGATCAATATTAGCTGGACTTTCCACATTTAAGAAAATGTGGGTTACTAATCAAGAATATCAAGAAGATCCAGATATAGTTCACAGAAAGTGTATATAAGAATTAAAGAAAGAAAAATGTTAATTAATTTAAAAATTACTACTTACACACATAGATAATATATATAAACAATATTTTCGATTAAAGGATTATTAAATAGGGTTTAAATACCATAATATCTATCACCAAAATCACCTAAACCAGGAACAATATATTTATTTTCATCTAATTTTTCATCGATTCCACCAGTAATGATTTTAACATCAGGATATTTTTCTTGGAATGCAGCTATACCTTCAGGGGCAGCTAATAAATTAAGGAAAAGGATTCTATCCATCTTAACACCTCTTCTTAATAAAACTTCAACTGCCATCATAGCAGAACCACCAGTAGCTAACATTGGATCTAATAAGAAAACATAACGATCTTGAATATCTTCAGGTAATTTTTCATAAAATAATTTTGGTAAAGCAGTTTCTTCATCTCTTTGAATTAAAATTTTACCAATTCTAACTGATCTACAACAATCTCTTAAACCCATTTCCATAGATTCACCAGCTCTAACAATTGATACACCACAAATTTTCCCTTGAAATTTAGCTCCAGTATATTGGTGATCTCCATGACATTTAATAATTGATTCAGTAACTGGTAATTGATTTAATCCTTCTTCAACTAATAATCTAATAATTCTATCGGAATAGAAAACAAAATCACCTCTTTTAGTGTTTTGATCTCTTATAATAGAGTATAAACCAATTAATTGGTTGGATTGTGGGAGTAAAATAACGTTTTTATTATTGGTACTAGTCAGCATTTGAATGTGAGAATATTTCCTCATCCCTCATCGTCTTCTTATCTTTATTGGTCTTCTATCTCTAGAAACCCGAAAAATTTAAATTAATGTTAATATCATATAAATTATGGAATACGTCTATTCAATGGGGTTGGTTTTGAATATTTCAATCTTGGTTTTGAAGAAAATTATAAAAAAAAAGTGGTAAAAAACTGCATTAATGGGCTTTTGTTTGCAAATGTTAGTAAACTAAAAGACTATTTTTCAAGCTGACGGTAGTTAATGCTTTATATTGAAGCCCATTTTTATACTTCTAAGTTACACAAGAGCCCTCAAAGAGACCAGAGACCTTACAATGGTACATTTAGTTCCATAAAACAAAATATAGTAAAAGAAGTATCTTTTGCAATTGAAATCAATATCTTTTTATTATACAATCTATTGAGGAGCAAATGGATTATCAATTATCTCACTACCATCTAATGGAGATATAGTTAATAATGAAGGACCTCTAACCACCACTTTACTTAAAGATCTAGTTTTATCCGTCAATACATTATCATCTTCAGGATCTCTTAAAGTTTCTTCAACATCTTCTAATACTAAATTCATTAATTGATCAAAACCTTTTAAAGTACCAACGATTTGTCTACCACCAATGAATTTAACTCTAACCTTTTTATCATAATATTTATTAAGATCTAAAATGGCTTCTCTTTTGGGACCTTCTGGTTTTTGTGGTCTTTTTTTATCATTTGAATCTTTATCTTGTCTATCTTGTTTTTTATTATCCTTTTGATCTCTGTTCTTATTATATTTCTACAATGAAGTTAGTATACTGAAACTAAATGTAATTGGTTAATCTTTTAACTAAAAGAATTTGATGAAGTTCTACATACCTCCATTTTTGTTGAAGTTTTTCCAATGCGTGAGAATTTGTTGCAACTAGTTTATAATTTTTCACCAATTCCCATAACTGGAAAATATTGAACCAATTGTTTTTTCATTGACAATTTGGCAACTTCAAGGGGATATTGGTAGTGGGAGTGTGCTAGTTGACTAGATAAGAATTTTATATATTATAAATCATATATTATATATATTATAGAGATCAAAAGGTACCAAATCGCGTTCAGTATGAGTGATATAAGCATCTACGTAACATCAGATTTAACATCATCAGAAAGGAAAATTTCACCACAATGGAAATTAAGTTACTTTCAACAAAGACTTGAGTTGATTACTGGTATCCCAACAAAATTTCAAAGGGTTCAAGTTTATCCAATACCTAATTCCAATGAATTTAGAACAGTTATTGATGAGAATATGAAACCTAATGATTTAGAAATTAAAGATGTTGGTAGTTTAAATTTAATACCATTTTGTAGAATTCATGTTGAAGATACTAATCCAGATTCGGATTTAAAAGATTTAATTGATTCTGAAGTTCAAGATTATGAAATGACAGAAGAAGATTATGGTAAAAGAAATAATACTGTATTGAAATGGAAACAAGAAAATAAATTAGGTAGATTTAACTCTGAAGCTGCTGACGAAAGAGCTAAAAAGGCATTATTAGATGATAATTTAGTTTCAACAATGAAAGTAGGTGATAGATGTAGAGTACTTAATATTGAAGGTGAAAGAAGAGGTACGGTAAGATTTATTGGTAAAATTCAAGAATTAGATAATGGGGTAACTAATTGGGTTGGTATAGAATTTGATGAGCCTGTAGGGAAGAATAATGGACTGATCGGTGTGAATAAACTTTTCAGTTGTAGAGATAAACATGGTAGTTTTGTTAGACCAACTAAAGTTGAAGTTGGAGATTACCCTGAATTAGACCCATTTAATAGTGATGATGAGGAATTGTAAAATTTACTTTCAATCTTTATACATCACTTTCTACACTTTCTACAGTTTCTTGTGGACGGTTAGTTGTATAGAATTTCTTTATAGGTACCTAATTAATTTTTGTATTATTAATTTCCCTCAACGCTCGCTCTATTCGGTTTGATCTGTTGACATATTTGAAATTTCCAATCACAACATTTTCATAGTGGATTTTCATAGTGGATTTTCATAGTGGATTATTTTAGAGGAATAGAGTATTAACAAGTTAAAAGATGGAAGAAGAAGTACCAACTGTTGCTGATTTATTATTCAGATATGTTGAAAAAGATGCATTTTATAAATATTTAAGATTAACAGTTATTGTTTGTGGTTATATATTCTTCCGTGCAATTTATTCAAATTATCTTAAAGCTAGTCAAATTAAACAACAATTAGCAGCTGATGAAAAGGAAAAGAGAGAAAAACCAGAAAGAGAAGCTCAAGCTAAGAGAGAAGAATTTGAAAAATTAGAATCTGAATCACAGCAATTTGGTTGGGGTAAAAAGACTAGAAAAAATATTAAATTACAACAAGAAACTTTAGAAACTCAAATGAATGAATTAAGGACTAGACATCAAAGTGCTTATGATGCTGCTGAAGATCATGATATCGAAGATCTTTTAGAAGACGAGTAAATTTTTTTAATGCAACAGTTATATTGCCACCATTCATAGACATTATTAATTCAATAACTTGCAGTGAGCAAATGTCACTTTTAATTTCTTACCAAAAATAAAAAAAAAAAAAGAAAAAGCAACATTGGCGAAGTTAGTTTATAGGATGACTTAGTTAATGCATATTTAATATAACCATTATTACTTATTCTGATCACACAAAATTAAGATTTTTGGTAATTTGTAGTAGTTAACGTATAGAATCCTCAATGTTATCATATATCGCATCTCTTCCCTCTTCGCACTACTGAAAAATTTTAGAAATTTTAGTTAATCACTAGGTATGGCAGGAGATCCATTTCTTTCAGATCCTTCAAGGAAAAGGAAACGTAACAAGAACAGTAGTACCACCAGGAAGATACCCAAGAATAACAATCGTTCATCTACTCGTTCCAACTATAACAATCCCCAAAACAATGATAATGATGAAGATGATGATATTTCAAGTAATACTGAAGATGAGAATTTAAGTGATGATGAAGAAGATGATAATAAAGAATTTGAAAATTCTGATGAAGAATTCGAAGGAGAAAATGAAGCTGACAAAAGAAGGAGGTTGGCTAAACAATATTTAGAAAATTTAAGAGGTCAAGATTTAGAAGATGATAACGATGATGAATTTAATGCAAAAGATTTAGATAATGATATTATAAGTAGAAGATTACAAAAAGATGTTGCAGAATCTAAAGGTCATATATATAAATTTTATGGTGATAAATTATCATCTCAAATAGAAGAAATCAAAAAAAAATTAAAACAAACTAGAATTGGTTCAAAGAATTTAACTTCATTATCAATAACTTATCCATATTTATATACAGTTTCAAAAGATATTGAATTAATTAAATGGGATATACTGTCTAAACAACCAAAAAGAATTAAACATACAAGAGGAGGATATAAATTTTTCAATTTAAATGAAAAAAATCAACAAAAAAATCATCATTTTGATTCAATAAATTGTGTTGCATCATCACCAGATGGGAAATTTATTGTAACTGGTGGTAATGATGCTAGATTAATCATATGGTCAACTGAAAGTTTAACTTGCTTAAAAGTATTAGAAACTAGATCATCAGTTAATTCTATTGTATTCCGTAGAAATACTAATCAATTATATGCAGCTTGTGCTGATTTAAAAGTACGTACATTTGAAATTAATCAATTTAGTCAATTGGAAATTTTATATGGTCATCAAGATAATATTGTTGATATTTCTTCATTAAGTAGAGAAACTTGTGTTAGTGTTGGATCAAGAGATAAAACTGCATTATTTTGGAAAATCGCTGATGAATCAAGACTAACATTCCGTGGTGGAGATTCAGATAAAAAAAGAAAAGAAATTAAATATCTGGAAGGTTCATTAGAATGTGTAAGTATGATTGATGAATCACATTTTGTAACTGGGTCTGATAATGGTAATATAAGTTTATGGTCATTAGCTAAAAAGAAACCATTATTTATTGAAAGAATTAGTCATGGATTAGAACCAGAATTAACTACACAACAAACAAGTGCTGAAATTAATGCTAATAAAATTACAGTACCAAAACCTCAACCAAATTGGATAACTAGTATTTATGCTTTACCATATACAGATATTTTTATTAGTGGATCATATTCAGGTGAATTAAAATTATGGAAAGTTGATAAAGAAGGATTCCGTAGTTTTAAATTAATTGGATCATTAACAGTTAATGGTGTCATAGTGTCTATTGAAGCAGTTGAAGTTGAGAAAACTATAATGGTTTATGCATTAGTAAGTAAAGAACATAAACTAGGTAGATGGTTAAATAAGATTCAAGGTGGTAGAAATTCATTAATGTCATTTGCATTTAGTATTTAGATCAGGAAGATGTAAATAGATACAAAAATAAACATAAAAGAAAAATAACAAAAACTAATTAAATTAATTAAATTAAATATATTAAACTCTAACTATATAGACTATTTTTCTTTTTTTAATTTTAAAATTCGGCTTCGTTATTATCATCGTTATCACCATCATCTTCATTACCATCATCGAAATATTTTTCAGCATTATAATCATCATCGTCATCATCTTCATACTCATCTTCAATTTCTTCTTCTACATCGTCATCTTCAACTTCTTCCTCTTCATTATTATCTTTTAAATCATCTGCTAAATTTTTCAAATTTTCTAATTTTTGTTTTGATTCATTTTCAACTTTGAATTGATTAATACCTCCATTAGTTTTATAACTTGATAATCCTAATTTCTTCCTTTTACTTACCCCCATAACTGAATATAATTCATTGGGGAATAATTCTAAATTATATGGATGTTCATCAATGGTAGTACCTATCTTTTTAATTTTTTTATATTTATCACTATGTCTTTCAATCCCATCAGGTAGCGTTGTGGTGGTGGTTTTTTGTTTATCATCTACGGTACATCCAGTATAAAATGGTCCATCCAACACTATTTTAGTTAAATTTATTGATTGTTTTGCTTCTAATTCTTCTTTCTCTGTTAATGGGGCATTAATAGGTAATATAAGTTTAGGTTTTTCAACTTCATTATCAGTAGTTAAAACATCACTATAATCCAACCCAAATGGTAATAATGTTCTTGTTGCACCTCTACCTCTGAATGACATTATATAGAATCTGGGTCTCAGTTTCTTTCGGTTTCTCTTGGTTTCTCTTGGTTTCTTTCGGTTACTCTCTGCAACAGTACCTACAGTGTAACTATTCACTAACAATTTAAGTACCCTCAGATCTAAAACAGAAGAAAATTTTGCGATGGTGCGACACCGTAGTTAATTTTGCAAATTCTAAAAAAAATAACGTCTGTGTCGCATGTCGCGGACCTAAGTAATTAATTTTCTAAATTGGGATTAAGAATAAACAAAGGCTCATCAATCATTTAAAATGGATGAGAACCCTATTAAAAAATATTAATTCTATACAGACTTAAAGAGACTAAAGAGACTTCTATAAATCATTCATTATCGGTAGATCATAAGTGAAAAAAAGGTACTTTTTGTTTTGAATTTTTTATTTGGAAGATGGAAATAGATATGGATATGGACTTTCATCAAAGTGTTAGTTCACAAGGTTCAACTGTTAGTAATAATTCATCAATTACAAGTAATTCAGTTACAACCCAAGCTGCAGAAGGGACATTAGTTGTTATAGTATGTAGGGCTAAGCATTTACCCAACAGACGTAAACTAGATAAACAATCACCATATGTTACTATGAGATTAGGTACAGTTGCCAAAAAGACACCATCACATTTTAGAGCTGGTCAAACCCCTGATTGGACTTATGAAGTTAGATTTCAATTAACTAGAGATCGTAAACCAATTATTAGATTGGATGTATTAGATGAAACTAAAAATGATCCTACACCAATTGGAACTTGTGAAATTGATGGTAGTGTAATATTTGGAAATGAAAATCAAAGAGATGGTAAATATATTTATGATAAATGGTATGATTTATCATTAAATGGTAGAAGAGCCGGTCAAATTTATTTAGAAATGACATTTTATCCTACTGCACCAGTATTACCACCAAAATTATATGAAAATGTTCAATATGAAGAAACTAGTGCAAATTTTAGAAATTCAACTTCAAGTTATATGAGTAATAATAGTGGTCATGCTAGTGTTCATGGTGGAAGTCAAAATGGTAAGGGATTACCTATGCCCCCACCTCAACATCCATCTAAATCTAGGAAACCAAGTGTGGTTGATGATATTTTTGTTAATGAAGATAATTTAAAGAAACGTAATAAATTCTTTAATAATATTGAAGATGCATTAGGTAGTTCATCTTCCAGTGTTGAGCCAGATACTGAACCACCAGAAGATAATGATGAATATGGAGAAGGTGCAGAAAAGGATAAAAATTTTAAACAAAAATATTATGCTAAATTTAATAAATTTACCAAAAAATTTCAAAGTAAAGAACCAGTAAGTCATTTTTGGAATATTGAGTCAAAAGATCAACATCAAAGAGTTCAAAAGATTTCTCCATTAGATACTAAAGAATTTGATAATTTAGATGATTTAGAAAGAGATATTCAAAATAATCGTAGTGAATTTTATAATCTGGAATCATTTGAAATGCCTCCAAGTCCTCCAGCTCACTCGGTTAATTTACAATCACATCCACTCCCACCATCACCACTTCATAATTCACCAAATCATCGTTCACCTCAACATTCACCAAGTCGTCATGAAATACATCACTCACCTCAACATCATTCCTATGGTCATTATGCTCCTTCTACACCTTCCAAAGCACCAAAAACTCCAAGTAAATCACCTAATAGGAAACCACCACCATCAGTAACTAGATCAATGGAAAACTTAACCCTTACGTCCCCACATACCACAGCAGTACCATTTTCGGCAGATTCAATTGGTATTGACGAGGAAGGAGATAATGAAGAAGCCTTACCTACTAAAGTTTATTTTATGGATCAACAAGTTAAGTCATTATCATATTCATGTAATCCATTCCCTGTTGAACCAGAAAATCTTGATGAAATAAGTCCCAAATATTATGCTCCGACTCCACATGAACATTTTAATAATAGTAAGAATAGACGTCAAGATAGGAAACCAATAGATTATCGTACTAAAGAAACTGGATATTTAGGTGATGGACAATGGGATAAGAAATTTAGTCCATCGATATTTGATAGAATGACTATTAATGATGAAAATCTAGGTTTTGAAAATAAACCCAATGTACCACCAAAAATCCCTAGTGGCTTAAGTGAAAAAGAATATTATGTTTTAGATAAAGAAAAATATCTTGTAGATATTAATGGGAGAAGAAATTAATGAAAGTTTAGTTTATGTATTTTAATGTATTTTATTCCTCTTGTAAAATTTCATTACTCTTTTAAAAATTATATCTAATTTTCTTTTAATTAGTTGAATAGAGTAACTTTTGCATCATCTTACCAAATCCCAAATCGTCTCAGGTATAAATTCTTGTAAATATAAGTCCTTTGGAACGGAGAAGTTTTGTAAAATGTTCCAAACATATTGGGAATAAAGTATGAGAAACTTAGCCCCTATTCTAACAAAAATTCTAGACAAAAGATCACAACCAAATCATCTCTACATCGAACATTATCAAACGTAAGCGAAAAGTTAATTATAAGAGATAAGATAAGATTATTTTTAACTATTTTATTAAAAGTACACATAAATTATACAAGACCAGGATATCAAAAATAACAAAATTCAAAGAAATTCAAATTCAAATCCACAAAAATAAGTAACAATTTCCACACAAATCATTTTTAAAACTATTCAGCGAAAACGGGGATATTATAAGAACAAATTTAGAAGCAATAAGCAACATTTAAAAATATTACAATAAAGGCAAACAACAAGTGGGTAAAAAAACAAAATCAAGCAAAAAAACAGTCTAATGAAAAGAACTTATTGTAGTTGAAATGATAATTTGAAAGTAATTGATAATTTGGTATTAAATAAAGGGGGGTTTATTGCTATCATTATTATCATTAAAATAATAATAATAACTTTAACTATTGTCATCAGGAAGGAACTCGAATATAACATTGAATTCGCTTTTTAAAAATTTCTTCTCTTTTTCTTTTACAAAGGATTATTTGATTTAACTAGGTAGCTTATAATAAGGCAATAGCAGCGAAACCAAGTACACCATAAGCAACACCATTCATTGAACCAGCGTTACCAGATGAAGAACTTGATTCATCATCTTCATCTTCACCTTCAGCGGTTGAAACAGCTTCAACTGATGAAGAAGTTAAATGAGCAGTTGAAGAATGATGAACTGAACTTGTAGTATTAAAAACTGATGAAGTCATATTATGAGAAGTTGAATTAAAATCTGAAGCAACAGCAATAACACCTTTAAATCCATTTAATGATGGAACAGCAGAAGAAGTTAATTCAGCAGCAGCGGAGGCTGAAGAAGCTGATAAAACTGAAGCAACTGAAGCAACTGATTCCATTGAAGCTAAATAAGCAGCTGAAGCTGAAGCAACTGAAGCTTCACTAACAGAAGCAGCATAAGCAGCAGCGGCAACTGAAGAAGCTGAAGCAGCAGATGCAACTGAGGCAGCAGAAGCGGCTGAAACTGAAGAAACAGATGCAACTGAAGCAACTGAAGCAGCAGAAACTGAAGAAACAGAAGCAACTGAAGCTTCTGAAACTGAAGTACTTTCTTCAGGAGTTAATAAAGTTTTAGTAATAGTGATGGTTGAAACAACGGTAGTATCTTCATCAGCTTTAGCTAAAGCTAATAACATTAAAGCAGTTAATGATTTGTACAACATCTTTTGTTTGAAATATAAAATTTTTTGGTTTTTAAAATATTTTTATTTTCTGTTGTTTATTTATTTTCCTTTGAAACACTCTTTTTATGACAATAACACTGGACAAAACACTGGATTGAAATAAAAAAAATATAAAAACTTTGAGGGTATAATAAATATAAGTTAAAAATCAGTTGTAAATGACAAATTGTCAATTGAAAGAACGACTATAGTTAAAAATGAAAGACTAAAAGTTGGATACTGATTTTCTGTATTTGAAAAATATAGAGAAAAAAAAAAAAAATTCAGTTATGGAATTGTTGATGGTTTTATTTACCTTACCAAGATCTTAGTTGCAAAACTGTTTTTTTTAAACAATTATGCATGAAATTTCAAATACATGATTGGCTCATAGACTAACTAAACTGAATGCACGCTGCCCAACGGGGGCGAAAGGTAAATATTTACTTTAACGAATTGCCTAATCGGGGGTGAATTTCACTCAATTGAGTAATTACACGATCCAATGAGAATTTTGAGTTTTGTCTTTGTTCTCGTCTAAGTTATTTTTTTCGGTCTCAATGTGATTTTTTCGGTCTCAATGTGATATTTTCCTCTGTTTCGGTCCTGTTGCTTTCCAACAACGCTCATTTAGATTGTGGAGAGTTTTATCAACTCCATTTCATATGAACAGTAGATTCTAATTAGATGGATGACCCTATACACAAATATAATCATTTTAATATCAAAGCAATAACCACTGCTTACTGTGGAATTTAAAACAAGAGTAATTCTAGAAGGAGATAAATGGGTCTATGACGGAAAGGATTTATTATTTTTTGTCTGTTTTTTGTCTCTTTTCGCCTTTTCTGTCAAATTTTCTTGTGATGAGGCTCTAACTCTTTCTTTATTCCGTTGTATTTTGCATTTTTTGGTATTTTTCATTTTCTTTTGGTATTTTGCATTTTTTTGGTCAAAATTGTTACATTAAACTGAATCCTAATTAGTAGAAATTCTAGACTAATTGGACTTTTGTTAGAATTTTTCCAATTTTTTTTTAAAAGAGGAAACTGTCTTATGACTCCTTTTGTACCATTATTATTGAAAATTGCAAAATACCACATATTTTTTTTCTTATTTTTTCTAATTTTCCATCCCAAAACAGTTAAATTATTTTTTAAACGGTGTATTTTTTAAAAATTTCATTTTTATCTTTCTATAAACCATTTATGTATAAACTAAAAATTCCTTTTATTGCATTTCTCATTCATTTGTTACTCATTTCTTATTGATTTCTTATTGATTTCTTATTCATCTCTTGAATTCAATATTTTTACCTCAAATTAACAAATTATTACCAACTCAACTATTGCTTTCTATTGTATCACTCCATTTGATGCTATCGATTTTTACCTATTTCTAGAAATATTAGAGTTATTTGTCCTTTTCAATGTGTTCTAATTTTTTCATTCTTCATTTGGCGTGTTTTAACAATTTAGGAATATTAGTTGATAAGTCAAATTCAATTATCTCTTAACTACCGTTTCTCCCCTTACTGTAAATCGTTTGTTGTTCCTTATTTTTTATTATAGATATTATTTATCGTTACTTTTCGTTACTTTCATTATCTTTTTGCCTTTCAATTAGATCCTCTTCCTTATTCAGATTTATTCTTTTATTCGTCTATCAAGGGGACAAAATTAACTAAAATCATTCGTTTAATTTACTGTTTTTAACCTAATTGAACCTATTTATTCTATTTCGGTCATATATTGATTTGAAAGTTCAAGATTCGATTGGTTTGGTCCAAGAATTCTCTGAATACTCTAATTGGTTTTTTTTATCACTTTGGTAATTTTTGATTTAAAAATGTTTGATAAAAAGTGGCGATTAGGTGCTGATGTTTCAAAAGTAGTTGTGGAGATTTTAGTTGCCAATTACAAATATGTTGCATATGAAGTGAATGGGGATTGCAAATAGAAAGTTTTGGATTTGTAATTCCAGAGATTAATTTATTACGATTGTGGGAGTTTTTAGTTATTTCAATATTTTTAAAGAATTTAAGTAAATATTTTAAAAATTACACAAAAACAAGTGCGGTGCACCCAAAGTAAAGAGCAATATAGAAATTCCATGAAGAAAATTGATTAAGATCCTTTACAATAACACTAACAAAGAGATATTGGAATACTATAATGGTCTACAGTCCTGGAGGTTAACTCGCTGGTTAATTTATTAAACATCTTTAATTATCAAATGTTCTCATAGTAATACTCTCAAACCTTTTGATTCTGATAGAATCAGTGCGAAAGAGTGAAAATTTTCACTGAGGATGCAGAGATCGTTCATAAGAACCTTAACAAAGGTACCCTTTGAAAGCAAACCACCAAATAGATTTAATGCCAAAACATCCGCATTTAACCTTAGACCAAAACCAACCCAAGGAATAGTTTATCAACCACCATCAAGTTTACCAAGTATTCATCAAACGCCTAAAGTTTTTTTACCACCTAATGATCCTCGTAGAAATTTACCAATTCATAAAGAATATTCAAATGATGAATTAGATGATATGCCAGTGGTGTATGGAGCAAGTAATAAAAGGTATGAAGTGGATGATAAAACAGCGCTAGAAATTATAAAATTAAGATCATCAAATCCAAAAGAATGGACAGTACTGAAATTAGTTAAAAAATTTAATGTTGATGCAAATTTTATTATTGCTATAAATAGAGATTTTAAACCAAAAGTTGAACCAAAAGCATTAAATAAAAATCAAGTTGAACAATTAAAGAGAGTTCAAATGTGGTTAAGGAATGAATTTTAGATTCAAATTTGTATATAGACCTTTTCCCCCACTCATTTTTTACCATAAGAGATAGAATCATCGTCATAAATAGCTACATTAACAATACATATATTTACGTTACTTCCCCCAATCACCACCATTCTCTGTTATATATAGGTTCATGACCTTTCCAGATTTCAGAGTACGGTAATGAATATTTTGGCCTCCATAAAAAACGAGTATAAGGTTCTGGTACTTCTTCCCAAATTTGGATTGGTCTGTAATTTGAAAAATAATTTGAAAAATAATATGGAAAATAAACGTTGCCTGATAATGGTACTGGGGTGAAAGGCTTTGGTAATTCAATTGGTTCATTTAATTGTTCAGAAAGTTTAGCATTATCAGTAATTGGAGTTGTATTTGCAGTTAAAAATTTCTTCTCTTTGATCTTGCCAGTATTATCAGGTTCATTATCGTTATCACTTTCACTGTCACTATCACTATCACTCATATCATCATCTTCAGATTCTTCAGGACCAGCCCATTTGTCTTTACTGAAATCGTGATTAAATGGAGTAGGTGATGATTTAAGACAATAATCGGTGGAATAATTAATTGAAGAAGTTGAAAAAATTTCACCAAAAATTCCAGTAGGTAAACAACTTAATAGTGATGGTGTATACTCTAAGGGGGTTTCCAAAGGGTTATAGTCGTCACCAGTACAATATAATGGAATTTTATTTTCATCCTTATCATTTGTAAAACTTGCAAGATTGTCAATTTTATATTCTACCTCATATTTATCATCATCATTAATTCTTAAATTTTCTAATATTTCCGGCATTTTAACAATAATATAGTCATCAAGCTCAATGAGTTCAGTTACATTAGTTTCTTCTTTAGACATATGGTTAAATTTGAAAAATTACTTGACATGGTTATTTATTATCTCTCGCATACTATTTTTTGCAGCATAAACAAAGATATCGAGAATTATCATTAGAGTAACTATAAAAGTAGCGTAATTACAGTGATAATATTACTAATATACATTAATATACAAAATTATTAATTATTGTGGTTACGAGTATGGTTGTGGTTATTCGGTTTCTTGTGGTTGTGATTGTTGATCTTTTAATTGCTGTTCCTTTTCTTGTTGATCTCTTTGTTGTTGTTCTTGTTGTTGTTCAAATTCATTTATTACCATTAATTCTAAATTTTCTAAAATTTCTTGAACCCCAACTTTAAAAGAAATTGTAGTTTCTAAAATTTTTTGAATATTATCATGAAGGAAAGATTTGTTTTTTAAAATTTCATGATTTAATTCGTCAAATTCAATTGAAATATTTTGAAATTTATTCTCAATTTCAATAAATTCTTGATTTGTATTAATTTTAATTGATCTTAATTCTCTTTCAATTTTTTCAATTTGCATTGAATATGTTGTATTATCATTAATCATTGTTTCGTAAATTTCATCATGAATCAGTTTATTATTAATTAATTTATTTTGATAATTTTCAATTAATTCTTGATTTTCTAAAATTTTTTCATTTAAAATATCATTTGATTCATTAATTTTAATTAATTGATCTTTAATTGAATTAATTATCAAATTAATTGAATTTTTAAATTTTAATAATTCAATTTTTTCAAATTTTAAATCTTTATTATTTAAAATTTCAATTGGTTTGAAATTTTTGTTTAAATTTTCTAATCTATTTAAAAAATTTGGTGAAATTTCTGAATTTAAACTAATCTCAAAATTAAAATTGTTTTCTTCTTCACTAGTACTACTTCCAGTTCCATTACCATGTTGTTCATTGTTAATTAATAATCCTTTATTAATTTGAATTTTATAAATTAAATTATTATAATTTTTAATAAAATTTTCTAAAACTTCAAAATTTCTAATAAATTCAATTGATTTTTCATTTATAATTATTTCTAGATCTTTAATTTTAAAATTAATTAAATCAATATTTTTAGAAATTATATCTCTTTCATTATTTAAATTACCTATAATTTGAATATTATATCCTTTTGATTCAATTGTTTTCTCAATTTCATTTTTTTCTTCATTTAATTTATTTAATTCTTTATCATAATTTTCAATTTCTTGATTAATTTTATCAAGTATTATTGTCCATTTATTTTTACGTAATTCCATAGTTTCAATATATGCTTTAAATTTAATTAAATCATTTTCTAATGCTTTTGATTTTTTTTCAATAAATTCATAATTTTTAAAAATTTCTTCAACTTCATTAAATTTTTTACTTAAAAAATTATTTAATTTTTCTCTTTCTTCAATTTCTTTATCTAATTTAATATTAAATTTTTTAAATTCTTCTCTCATTTCATCTAAATAATAATTATTTTCATCCTCTCCATTAATATACAGAATATACGATTTTTTAGTAAAATTAACAAAAATTAAATCTAATTCATCTTCTAAATTATCAACTTTTGGTTCTTCTCCAATTTCAATCAATTGTAAATTTAATTTTACTAACCAATATAATACTCCTAAAAAATTTGGCCAATAATTACCCCCCACAGCACTAATTTGTGATCTGGTTATATTATCAATATATGGATAATTTAAAATCTTTAAAATTGTAAAAATTTCAATATCCATGTTTTTGGAAAATTTATAATATGGATCAATTTTATTATATAAAAATTGGAAAATTATAATAAAATCTTTTTGTGTTGGTGTTCGAAGGGTTTTAATTGTTAATGGATGATTCATTTCTAATTCAAATTTATTCATATTTAAAAATTCATATATTTCATTAATAATTAATTGTTGATAATTTCTATCTCTTAATGGTCGATTATCAGGAGTCATGGGTGTTAAATTTATACCATTACTAATGTTATTATTACCATTATTCAAACTATTCATATTATTTATATTATTCATATTATTTATATTATTTATATTATTTATATTACTTGTACTATTATTATTTTTAACACTTGAACTACTTTGTCCACTACCATTTATTTGACTATAAGATGAACTTGGTGTTCTTCTATTCAAGGGGGTAGATAATAATGATCTTCGATCAATAGATCTTGATAACATCGACAGTCTAGTTGCTCCTGCCATACTTAATCGTTTACTTGATGATAGTAATGTTGAAGTATTAATATTATTATGATTTGAACCACTAGAATTATTATACTGATTATTGGTTGATCTCCTCAATATCGACGATGGAACATTAACATTACTCATTGTTAATTATTGAGGTCTCTATCTATAATTCTCACTATCGTTTTTATATTATTATGTTCTTCAATCTTTAATTTAACTTTCAATATATTGTTCGCTTTCTCTTCTCCCTTATCCCTTGGTGTAAATATGTTGATCCTTTTGTTTACAATTAACTTCGCGAATTTTTTTTCCTCTATTTTTCTTTCGAGTATCGACGGACAGTATTAATTAGTGATAATATAGAATTTATCCCATTTACCCAAGAAGATAATTTAATCCAACACTACAAGAACAACCAAAGAGTAACTTTTACAGTTGTGTTTGTGTGTTGTGTGTTGTGTGTGTTTTTTCATTAGGTTCTATATTTGAGTGTGTTGTTTCAAAAGTTAAAGAAGAGCATTAACAGCATTTAAGTTCTTCTAATCATCCACATTCCCTTAAAAGTTTCATATATAATACTTTATACCTTCATTCTTTCATAGCATTTTAATAATAGATAGATAACTAGCAAAAAAATAAAATTCCACCCATTGGGAACTCCACATTGTTGAATTATATATAATTTATAAATGAGTAAAACTCCAATATCATCCCCCAAAATAGGTGGTTTAGATAATGTAAATATTCATACTATCCCCAGTACACCCCCACTGAATAAAAAATCAAGACAAGGTGGTAATAATGCAAGTAATAGTTCTAATTTCATTTCAACACCAGAGAAAGATACCCCATCAGTACCATTTACACCAAGTTTAAAAAGAAATAGTAGGAATTTAGGATTAGGACAAATTGAAGAATCTCCATATGGATTGTTGAAAACTCCAAGACATCAAGATAGTGATGATGAAGATGGATATGGAGGTAATGGGAATATTAATTCCATTGGTGGTAGCGGAGGAAGTAAAAGAAATAGTAGGTATAAATTCCCCCGTACCCCAAATTATTTTTCACCAGGGAAGAAATTATTTGATGAAGATAAAGAAAGTAAAGATAGGGAGAAAGAAAAAGATAAGGAAAGAGAAGATATTAATAATATAACATTACAATTAAAGGGGAAATTAAGTAATGCTATTGAGAAATTAAATAAAAGTGAAATTAAAAAGAATAAATTTGAGTTTACTGAATTAACAATAAATAATATTTCACCAACTAGAAAGAATAAATTTTTTGAAGAAGGTGGGATGGTTGAATTTAATGAAAGTGGACAAGGACATGGATATGGACATGGAGGTCAAAGTAGTTTACCAAAATTTGATCATGATGAAAATATACGGAGAGCTAATTTAAATTTACAAAATATGACCAATAATGGTATAATAGGTAATCTGATATTGAATAAATCAATTGATTTACAAAAATCTCCAATCTTTAAAGAAGAAAGAACAATTAATATTCCAACTCAAGAAGATCTGGCTCATAATGCATTAATGACAACATTAAATCGTCAAAAAAGATTATCAAATTCTCAACAATCACAATCACTTCAATCACAAAGTGGTCCAGTTCCACCACTCCACCCCCATCAACTTAATCCTCCACCACATAATCTTTCACCAACTCATTCCCATTCTCAACCAACCCTGGCAAGTGGTAGTATGCCAAAAGTATCAAGTTTCGCAAAAGCTCAAACTAGTAGTCCTGATAAAATTCAATTACCTCCAATAACGGTCCAGAAAAAAAATAATGAACAAGATGCAGTTTATTCATTAATGTCATTATCATCACCACAATCAGTTAAATTTTCCCATAGTCGAACTCATAGTTTAAATTCAGTTTCTAGTCCTATAAATATTCATAGTCAATTACAAGCTAATGGAAATGGTAGTAATAGTAATAGTAGTGGTTCAAGTAATTCAAGAACTGGTTCCCCAACTAATCCTAAACAATTACCTAGTATATCACTGGCTAGAAATTCTATTAGTTTACCTCCAATTTCAGGATTAATTAATAATGACGATACTGATATTGAAGATGATACTGAATAAGAAATGAATAACAAAATGAATAAGAAAAGATGAAAAATATGAAAGGAAAAGATGAAACAAAAAGAAAATAGACATGAATGAATATGATGATTATAATGTAAAATATGTAATATGTAATATAGAAAGTTCAAAACCAAATTTGCTCTCTGTTTTTTTTGACCATTTTTCTAACCTATAAATCAATTCGTTTATAAAATTACTAATTCGCTATATAAATTCCATTTTCTATTTATTTCTTTATCGAAAAGATCAGTAACTAAATTAAGTAAAAAGTAAGTTTAAAAAAATGTAACCAATTACCACATTGATTAATCAAAGCGAAATAGGACCGAATGGTAAAAGTACACTACTTTTGGTAAAATGATGCGATTTGAGATGAAAGATGACAAATTGCGAAATCTTACTTATAACGGAGAAGAGCCTGAATTTTATAGTGAGTCTTGAAAGAAAAACTGAAACAACTGAAACAACTGAAACAACTGAAAGAACTGAACATTTTAAGTAACAGTAAGAGATAGAGAGAAGATGAAGGTATTATATTTATTACATCCAACAGTTGTCACTAATGAAACTTTGGTTATTGAAACTAAGAAAAAATTTGAAAATGAAGAAGTTAAACAACTGCTTATTTCACAAATTAAACAAATTGAAGGTAAATTTAATTTAATATATTATTTAAATCCAAATAATGGAGAAAATGAAAAGTATATCCCCAATGAAGTAATTGAAATTTTTTTCAAATTATTAGAAGAAGGTGGTAAAGTTGATGGTAATTTACCAAATGATCAAAATTTAGATATTTTAATGAATGGTTTTATTATTGAACAAGATAAAATTTGGGTTAAACCAAAAAAATTTGAAGTTATTAGTTTAAAAAAACCAAAGGCTAATAATGATGGTAAAAGTATAAATGATAAATTATCAAAATTAGGTTCATTTAAAAAATTAAACAATGTAAACAATAATTTAAATAATTTAAACAAAGTTAGTGAGGGCAGTTCACCAATCGGTTTAACTGATTCAGATACTAATGATGAATTAGAACAAGAAGAAGAAGAAAGAAATAAAAGAAAATTAGAGAAAACAAAATTAACATATTTCAGTGATGATGAAAATGGTGATGAAGATTTTGATGATGAAGATAGTGAAATTGATGAAGAAGAATTATTAAATTCAAATAATTATAATTATAAATTAATTAAACCTAAAAAATGTGATTCATCAGGTAAAAAAAGGAGGAAAGCATGTAAAGATTGTACATGTGGATTAAAAGAAATTGAAGAGAAAGAAATTGAAAATCAAAAATTATTACAAAATAAATTAATTTCAAATATGGCAAAACTGGCAAATGAAGAAGCAATTAAAATTGAAAATAAATTAAATAAATTAAAAGTTAAATTAAATGATCAGGATATGTCAGAAATTGATTTTACAATTAAGGGTAAAACTGGTGGTTGTAATTCTTGTTCTTTAGGAGATGCTTTTAGGTGTGATGGTTGTCCTTATTTAGGTTTACCAGCTTTTAAACCTGGTGAAGTCATTAGTTTAGATAATTTTGGTGAAGATATTTAAACCCACAAAAACTACCACCACCACTTACACTACCACTAACACTGGAAGTTAACTTTATATATTATATATCTTTGAAAGATATAACAGAAAATAAGATTATATATAAAAATAGTTTATAGATATTTATTGGAGGCAATATAGGATATGCGTTTTATTTACTCTCTATAGTTCAGCTTTCACAGATAAAATATGTGATTAAACAAAGACAATCTAACTTACTTATGACATGCTCGGGTCTTCAGCTGTCTTTAGACGGAACTAGGTTTAGATTCAACTTTATTCAATTACCATTTCGACATCGTCAGTTTTTATTTTGTTTGGCATCTGATTATTGAAATTAATCGTTTGATTCTTGGTATCTTTATCTGACATATAACAAGATAAAAACTGTGAGATAAAGGAGTGTCACAAAAAATGGTACGACTTGAAATGTAAATAGCAAAAGTTAAAATTTCAAATGGGAAATTCAGACACAGATATCAAATGTACAAAATGAAATTAAAAGGATTTTGAATAACCTAGTTTTATCCAGAAACTACTACAAAAACAACAAAAAAGGGAAAACAAAAAAAAAAAGACACAGTACTGATGAAACGACACATTATCGTACTGCATTGTATTATAGACTTGATATTTCTAGAAAATATTGTTCATCAGGCCCTTTAATAACAGATTTCTGACACAAAGTTAAGGAAAAACGTTAAAATAATTCATCTTAGATAAGCAATGCAATTGTCTAAAAAAGTCTGGTGTTTAATACACAGAATTAAAAGTTCTCCAAACAGAAACAAAATTGGGTACTTAAAAGTATAGATTTTTTTATTGTTTTCTAAATATTAAAGTTCCATGTAAAGGAAATATGAAATAGTTTAATATGAAAAGTCATAGTTCAAAATACTAGTAAGCTAATTTCAATGATAGTGAGATGAGAATAGTGAAATGAATCAGTGATATGAGTGATGACAGATTATAATCATTCCACAGCTAAAATTCTGAGTTTCTGATTTTACTAATGTTTTTTCATATGGTTTGTCACATATCCATTACTTAAATTACCTTTTGGTGGATGGTGAAAAACATATTTTATTTTAAAATCATAAATGCAAAATAAACTAATATTTTTTTCAGTATTTTATACATTTTCTTGGTCCTCGAGATTTACAATACCTTTTGTGTATTGAGTTATTGCGTGCTGTATTTACCTTTACTTTTACTTTTGAATTAAACCACCAACATTGGTAAAAAATTGTAGATTTACCTGGGTACAATGAGCTCTGTTTGGACGATTTAATTGACTAGAATTATGCAAAGTCTTAAAATTAAGTTTTTGAGGAAGTATCCTACATATGCCACTCGGAAAAATAAAGCGCAACTGTAAATATAAAATAACTGAATAAATTAGTATCAGACTAAACATACTGTACAAACCAGGCATAAAATTTATAATTAATTAATTTCAATGATCAGCGATAATGACAGACCATAAAAAAGAAAAAAAAAGAAAATAGAAATGGAATATTAGGAATGGGAGATAGAATAGGTTAAACAAAGTTTGAGTTAGGTCAAATTTATTCAAATTAAGCGAATTAATTAATTGATTTGGTCGAATTACCACAGAATAAACTTTTATTTTCACAGTTAATATAATTAATTTTTAATCTGTAGTGGTGATGTAAAGATTAAATTCATAATTAAGAAAATCTTCACAGGAATAAAAAGTACAATAAGATTAAATAGATAAAAGGTGGTATACACTGATTAGTTTGAAACTGATTACGATAAGGATAATGATAAAGATGAAATTTAGATAACACATAATGGAAATAAGACATTAAAGGAGAATAAACAAAAATTTTTACCAATATGTAAAAGAATAGGAGTTTACAAGTTTTTTCCCAGTTATTTCCATCATTAATAATAACTATTTCAGTACGTAAAACTAACTGAACAAATAAAAACTTGAACTTGTACCCGAACCAATCATGAAATGAAATTGGAAAATTGGAATTTAATGTATAACGTATAATGTATAATGTATGATGTATAATAATGTTGATAAGTTTGTGGACTAAAGGTCCCGACTAATAACCTAAACATCGCCTAATTATTTTTATTTAACCAATAATAACTATTTTTCTTAATCTTTACCACTTCATAGTTCCATATTTCTTTATTTCTCTATTTATTTTGTTTTTTTTTTATTTTTTAGAGTTTTTTTCATTATTTTGTAAAATTTATTCGGTTGTAAAGTTAAGAGAATGTAAACCTTCGTTGATACATTGTTTAGAATTAACGAAGTAATGCGCGTTAAAGCAAAAAACCTATTGTTTGTCACTACTAATTATTTGAGAAACCACAACCTTCGCTGCACGTCGTAAAACGCACATTGGAGTTACCGGGTTGGAAAAAAAGTTGTTAGAAGAAGGGTCAAGGGGGCATTAATGTACATGACAAGAATAGATGATTTGTAATTGTTACTACATACAATTACAGAGAGATACTTTAAGTGAATTGTATTGAAACCCACTGAAAAAAACCCATAGTAAATATTATTGAATGTTGATAGATAGTGAGGAGAGTTGAGAATGAGGAAACAAATAAGAAATCACCCAAAGGAGTATAGATATGGATTAATGGAAACTACTAAAAGCCAATGATTATTCACAGTTTCACAATTCACAATAATAAATTTAATAAATTTAAAATAGAAACCACTAAAAATTGAATCATCCATAAAAATAAGGTTATTTGAACCTAATCTATTGAGGTGGAAAAACCGAATTGTATGAATTAAAATACTTAAAACTTAAAATTAATATTTTAACATTGAGTGAATAATTTAACTTTTGCGTTTAGTATTATTAATAATAAGAATTAATTGTCAAAATCTATGCGAGTTAGTTGTTTAACAAGACAACGTTTGTGCTCTGTAATGAGTTTTGTTTGTGAGGTTTCGTCTTCAAGTTTTTGTATGGTAATTTTCTTTTTCTTGTGTATTTCTTTTTATAGTTTATTTGATGACGGTTAAAGATCCAAGAGATAAGGCTAAAAATTAGAAATTAGAAATTAGAAATTAGAAATTAGAAAGTAAAATTGAAATGGGTCGATTTAAAAAGGGACTGTGAAAAGGGACTGTAAAAATGAGAATGTGAATTAAATTAATCTAATTAATTAATGACTTGCTTTATCACGGGTAATCTTTAACAAATTAAATAAATCATTAATTACGAAGGTTTATAACCTACTGAAATTAATAACCACTAAAACCACTATCCCAAATAGTTTTACAAAGTATTTATAAAATCACAAATTCAATATGAAATTATGAAATTCTCTTAAAATACTGCTAATCCCCAGAGCGCAAAGTCACATAAAAATAAGACATTTTTAGCTGACTGTCTTAGCTATGCGGTAGAATGATTAGGTTTAAAATTATGTAATTTTTTCTTTAATAACTGAGTAGATGATTAACTCTGACTAACTCTGATTGAATATAGATAAAAAAACGTTTTTCATTGAATGATATTGGACTGAAATGATAATACCAATTTTAAAATTCTTTAAACCAAAAAGAGACTGGCTGCGAATTGAATTTTTGATAAGGTAAGGATATGAAATGAAATTAAGTGAGATTGATAGTGTGAAATTTTGGTCATTTATTTTTAATTATAAAATTACTGATAGTGATAGTGATATCGATAACGATAATGATAATAATAGATGATGTTATATTATAGTTTTTTTATTATAGTTTTTAAAATTCTTGATAATTAATTCATTAATTGGCATTTTCTTGTTCAATCGCCTATAGTGTGATTCAGTTAATTTTTGATTCTCTCGCATTAAACAATAAAAGCAGGTACTCAACAATTACAGTTAAAACCAATGAATCAAAAACCAGAAATAGAAATAAAGAACTAGATTACAAATAGAAATGGGGATGAATAAAACTGAATAAAACTAAATGAATAATAGTAATTAAAATGCCATTATATTTTTAACTTATTATCTTACGGCAAACGAAAATTTTAACTTAACAACAGGTTCAAAGAAAGTTTAGCCCTCCGGTTAAAATTAACTTGTGAAAGAATTGAGAATTAGAAATAAGGAACTGAGAATGAGTGAGGGAATGAGTGAGTGAAGGAATGAATTGAGAGAATGGAAATGAGAATGCGAGTGTGTTTTCAGCTATTAGTACTTATTACTTATTCAATCAAATAATTCATTGAATTATCAGTACTAAGTCTGGTAATATTATGAAAAAGTAATGGAAAAGTTAAAAGTTTATAAACTTTTAAATCCATTAAACACCATAATTACGATTTAAAAGATCTTAATTAAGACAATTATTCAATTTTAAAAAAAGCAAATGGGATCTCAAAGAAATAACTTAGTGAGTCAATGTGAAATAAAATTATAAAATAAAAGGAATAAAAGATTAACGAGAATTTTAAAAATAAAACTTTATAAAATTATACACTTTAAATGACGAGAAAATTTGTGTTGTGTGTTGTCAATAATAATTGAGAAAAGAGAGAAAAACAAGCCAAAAGGATAAAAATTACTTCATTAGGTATGTGTCATAAGATCCTTTATATAAAGATACCTTGTGAATAATTTAGAATTTGAAATCCAAATTTATCTCCGCTGTTCGTGTCTGCATTATAATCACACAGATTTATCTCCTAAGTCCCCATTGTTGCAGCCTATTGTTTAATTTTCTTTTTTTTGTTTCCTATCATCTTTTATACTATTTTGAATTATTTTGACTTATTTTTCATCTACAGTATTGCACTATTTTTTATCATCATTTGGTGATTTTTTTAAAAGGGTTCCTGATTAAGGTAAATTAAATAGGGATAAATTAGTTATCAGATTTTTTTAATAAATCCTTTTGCTAAAATTCTTTTCCCATTTTCCAATTATACATTTTCACATATTTACTGTTTAATGCCGATTACTTAATATTGGTAAATAAACTTTAAACCATTTAGAAACTACAATTAATTTATTCGCATCAAATTAACTATAACTTACTATTAACTTCAGTTGAGTTGAGTTGACTTGACTTGACTTGACTTGAGTTGTCGATTTTAATGCTTTTTTAATTTATTTTTTACCATTTCTCACAATCTGATTTTACTTTAAATTAGTTGTTTGACGATAGAAACTTGTTTAATTACCAAAATGGAAATGGTTAAGAATCTCCCAAACAAACCAAAAACAATTCATTTAAATGAATTTATTTTTTAAGATTGTTATTGTTATTATTATGCGTTGTCCCAATTATTAAACTTTGTTTTTAAATGTGGAAAATTCAGTTTGTTCCTATTATAAATAATTTAATTTTCTATCCCCTGGTAACTTAATCCCCCTAACCCTTTAAAGGTAAAAAAGGTAAAAAGAAAATAAAGGATGGTTACATTGATTTTTTGAAGATTTCCTGGTTTCCATTAGGTATTTTGTAAATTTATAAATTAGAAATTATAACCGGGAACCCTAAACTTATTGAATTCACCCAATTGTTTTTAACTATTTCAATTATTCCAATTATTTTCAATTAACTGTTAATAAGTTTATCCTAACATTTTATTCACCACCAACAGAAAAATTGAGGTGAAAAAAAAATGGGTGAGAAAATCAAAGGGAAAGAATTACCCAGTTACTGGAAACTTTAAATTCTTTTTGTATTCCATCCACTCTCCATTCCCCTAACTCATTCACCAACTAATTTTTTCCAACACTAATATTTTCCAAAACTAATTTATACTATTTCATACCAATTTACACTTTTTGAACTAATATTATACTTTTAAAATCTTAGTTACATGTCAATGACATTAATTAGATTTAATCAGATTTGATCTCAGTTAGTTCAAGTTGACACCTAATTGAAACTGATCTCATTACCTGTGTGTAAATAAAGTTAAAAATATTAATGTAATATGCGGAACGAGATTTTAACTTGCTATTCAATTATAATTATAATTATTTTAACTTAAATAGAATAAAATCAATTCTTAACCATCCAATTTATACCATGTATACCAAGTATACTAAGTTGGATCCACCAAATACTTTGATACACTCAATTTTGTGGTACATTAGATACTATAATTTGTTAGTAACTGTGATTATTCACAATTTTCTCTCTATCGCATTTGTCAATTATAATGCTCCCCAGAACAAATAACTAAAATATAGTGAGTTACAATAGATATTAAAAAGTATATAAGCATTAAACTAAGACTAATGAAGTAAAAGAGTATAGGATTATAAAAATATATAAGTATTAGAGAACAGAAACAGTATAGCATTAAATAAGTATATAAATACATTATAGAATTAAGCCAATATAGAAGTAAAGCCATGAAACCAGAGCAGAACTAAACTTTAGAACTAAACCACTATTACATTCAATAGAAAATACAAGATAGAGCCGCAGAGAAAGAATAAAAAAAAAACTATATCCCTAATATACACCTAACCTAATTACTATAATTATTTTCAAATCCGTAAGGATTTGGTAAATTAAACCTTTCATAACCAATTGCAAATTGAGGATTAAATGGTTGACTTTGAATTGAATTTGAACTTGGAATTGGAGTACCTGAAACACCACCAATATTACCACCATTAACGTTACTAGTGTTATTGTTGTTGTTGCTATTGAGGTTACTACCAGTAGAAGTACTGTTGTTTTGATGAGAATAATGATGATCAAAAGGTTGAGATAAAGGACTTAATTTATCTTGATCATTATTATAAAATTGATAATTTGTTTGAATTGGATTTAAATTTGATGGTATGAAAAATTGCATATTATTTACTGGCACATTTGAATTAAATTGTGGATAATTATACATTGGTTGGTTAAAATTGTTTACTGGTTGTTGATTATAATTACCATTAACTTGAGAAAATTGTTGATTATAATTATTTTGTAAACCTTGTCCTTGTCCTTGTAATTGACTTTGGGATTGTGATTGTGATTGTTGTAATTGATTTTGTTGTTGTTGATTTTGTTGTTGTGGCATATAATATTGATCTTGTAATTGTAATAATTGTTGATTATGCATTTGAATTTGTTGTTGTCTTAAATTTTTTTGTTTACAAAATTCACAATTTTTATTTTTACCATTTCTTCTAGGAGTATATCTATAACCAGGATATTTTTTAGCATGATTAGTTTTTTCTTCTTCAGCTAATTGATTCCAATGTTCTCTATCTTCATTATTTAAAGCTCTCCATCTTCTACCTAATTCTCGACTAACTTCAGGATTAGTTCTAATTACTGATCCTTCTTCTAATACACTTTGATGATATTTTTGTCTGAAAAGGATAAAAGCATTTCTTGGTCTTGGAATTCTATTGGCATTACTTTTACAAGTACATTTATTATTATTAATACCTAAACCAATTTGATTACCATTTACAATACCTTGACCATGAATAGATTTTTGAATAGGAGAATTTGATGAATGTTTGATATTTTGTTCTGGTAATCCACTTTTACCAGAAAAACTTGAAGCTGGTGTAGTATTAGCAGTTGATGGTTGAGAAGAATTTGAAAATAATTCTTCATTTGAATTTGAGTTATTCATACTAGTACTAGGAATAGTATTATTAAGGTTATTATTGTTATTATTGGTAGTAGTATTACTGGTTGAACTATTGTTCATAATCGATGATAATGAAGGTAAACTATGTTTTTCTTCAGGATAGTAAAGTGCAGTTGACATTTAAAATTGAGAAAAAAAAAACTATTGATATAACCGAAACTATAAGGTGAATGTGAACTGGCAAATATTCTTTATAATGTATATTTCCCCTCGCAAGAATATAATATTAAAACTAATATTAGAACTAAGACCAAAAAAAAACTTCAAGTGAAAATAAGTTTTTGCAAAAAAAATATAAATTTGATAAGATAAGGAAAATTTAACTGATATTTATATTTTTAGTATTTTCTTCCCTTACTAAGAAAAACTAAAAAACATCCAAAACTTCAATCCCAATTATAATTTACTGTATACAACAGAATTTAACCTAAAATAATGAAAACCAAAAAAAAAAATAAAAAATAAAAAAAAAATTAAAAAAAAAAAAGTCTCACTGTGTGGTTATGAAACTCCACCAGCGGTTACGGGTCCCTGAGCTTATCTCTGTGATTTTTTTGCACCAAAAAAAGAAAAAGGGGAAATTTGACCAAAAAAAAGGACACAAAATAAATTCTCCCTGATATTTTTAAATTTGTGTCCTATTGATAGCTTTGCAGCACCCGGGGCTCGTCATCTGGGAACAATTTCATTTTGCATTCCGCATAGTGAGTAAGAGAACGACACATTGTGCAGACATTATAAGTGGTTTATCTTCTCAATCATCGGAGTAATCGAAAATATCATGAGTATCATGAGTATCATTACTGCTTAGCACTCTTATTCTCAAAGGCCCTGTCAGTAATAGCACACTAGCAAGTATCACTGTAAATCACTACTATACTTTACACTTTCATTATAACTATACCTAGTAACTTAAAACTACTAGTTTTTACTAGTAGCTACTAGCGAATTGGAAAATTTCATGACAATTCCATAGTGGATGGTTTGCTTTTGAATTAACCCTCGGAAAATTTGTAGCACTTTAGATATGATAAAGTTTAATTCTTTTTTATCAAAATTCGGTTTGGTTTTGTCTTGTGGTTTTTTTTTTTGTCGTTTCTGGTTCATAGATTTATAGCGCAACTTTAATCAGAGTATTCAATTTTACAATCAACTTTTGTGTAATTTTGAACATTTGCATTAATTTTGAATTTTAGAATTTGGGATTTTAGCTTAATTTTTAAATTTTTATTTGGTTATCTCCCATAATTTGGCAATCAGGGGAGTTTAACCATTTAAATCCCTAGTTTGAAAACTAAAATGATTTGTTTTAAAAAGTATTTTTAAAGAGAGAACTAAAATTAAAAAATGATTAACAAATCAGACACAAAATAATTATTAAATATTTCTACAATAATAAAATAGATGACAACAATTGGAAAAAATAAAAAAGGAGTGAATTATTTAAAATAATAAACGTTTATTCGGTTATAATTACATTGATATATTGTAAATGAGCAATGTACCTTAAAAATTATCGGGAGTAATGAGTTTGTCAATGGGAAATAACAAATTTTGAGAATTCTTCATTCTCAATAGGATAATCTATTTACTATACGAAAGAATTAAGTAATTATTTAGAGAATTTAACACAGAATGATTAATGGTTTAATGGATGGATTAAAATGTTAATTATATTGTAAACTTTCAATATATTAAACTTTTAATCATTAAACTATTAAATTATTAAACTATTAAACAGCAATTTACTGATATTTCCCACTCTTTTCTCTCTGTTACTGTTTATTTTTTGGTACCTTTTCTCCTCGTTGATTACTTGTTCATAATTCAAAAAATATGCATAAATTGGATTTAATTGGTTAAAATTACTTAATTTTTCCCATTTATAATTATTTTTGTAAAAAAAAAAAACCAGATCTTAAAAATTCCATTTGCATCTTATTGTGAATCTAACTAAAACTATTCCGTTCCTTTTTGAATTTTCCTTTTCTTTTTTCACTTTATTTTTTTATTTTTTAGTTTCACAGATTCACAGATTCACAGATTCACCCGTTTTGGGGTGGTAAAAATTTTTGATTATTTGTCCTTTTTAACTGTTTTAGTTAATTTTCCATTAAAAAATATTTTTATGTCCTTACATTGAAAAGGGAACATTGGAAAGGGAATAATCCAGAGACACAAGAAAGTGACTTTGTTTGTTATTTTAAAGACTTTTCTTGTTGTTAACCTTAATATAATATTATTATTAAAACAATAAAAATGTATTGCAAAAAATAGACCCTTTTTGAATTACTGGGAAATCAATATTGTATTGTATTTCGTTCTATACATAATTTAAGTCAATAATTGAAAAGTTTAACTACAAATGTAAACTAAAGTGCTAATTTGAGAGAAAACTATTTAAAAAAGGTCAATTAAAAAAAATTATAATTACACAAATTCTATTAAAAATTCTATTGAAAAAAAGAGTAAAAGAATTAAAAGATCTCTAATGAAATTATTATAATTTCAAATATAGGAATTATATTTAAATTTTTTATTTTTTGTACCTAAAGATTTCAAGTTATTTTTTGTACCTGTACCTTTTCCAGATTATTTTTTTCTTCGTCTAAAAATGAGATTCTGTTTTAGGAATAATCTTACACGAGTTTAATCTAGATTATATAATGGTTAATTGTTAATTGTCTCTTTATTGTCTCTATATTGTTTTTTTTTTCAATTTAGCTTGAATTGTTGTAGGTTATTGTTGTCAGTAATTGTTATAAGTAATTGTTGATTAGACATTTTTAATAATGAAAGGCTAATAACTAATGCATTTTACTTGTATTGTGAATGAATTCTTAAAATTGCTTTAATTCTCCAATTTTTTGGTCTTAACATCCTAACTATCAATTTCAAATTCCTACCCTTTTTTCCCAATTTCATTTCTTTTTCTCTTGTCTTATGAATCTTATTGTTCTACCAAAAGGGATAAAAACAATTCATTCAATTGATAAACAATCAATCCTATAGTTCAAGGTTATTCGTGGGCCATTGTGAATAATAAAGATTTTCATCCACAACATTTCTAAATCTAGGGTTTTCAAAGGGTTTATTGTGAATGTTGATGAATTATTAAAATGTTTACTACTATTGTTTAAAACACTAAAAAATTGGATCAGCCCACCAACCAGCAACCTTTAGAATAGAGATTGTTCCCAATACAATTTACTACCGTTTTACATACAATCAACCTTTATTCTCTATCTCCTTATATTTCTTTATATCTCTTCAAATCTCTTTATATCTCTTATTTTTAACGTATATTCTTTAATCTTGATCTTATTCAGATCCCTATTACATTCACAGCCTCATTCGCTAATCAATCGATGAGTTAAATACCATCTTTCACATTCCCCTTGAATTCTAAACTAATTCCTAAACTAATAATGTAAATAAACATTCGTCTAAGTTTCGTTTAACTATAATTCCCCTAGATTATTTTATAAATATTTCCTAAATTAATTTCCAACACCAATTTCTAGCCAAATCCTAAAGTAAATTTCCTGGGTTTGATGGGTTTGATGGGTTTCATAGTTTACATTTGGGATTACGTGGTTATAATTTCTAATTACAACTTGTTTTTATTACCTCTTTTCAGGTATATTCTTTGTTTTTTCACTAATTAGGAAATTATCACGAAAAAAATCTAACCATAAGGCTGGAAAAAATAAAAAAGTAGAAAAAAAAATATCAAAAAAAAATTCAATTGAGATTGATTCACGTTATTTTTAATGTACGATTTATAATATCATAGGTCCCACCTTGAAAATTTTTTACAGCCATTTTTTGTCTGTATTTGTCTTGATTTGTCCTGTTATTCATTTTATTTATTTTATTTTGTTTTATTTTGTTTTATTTTATGAAAGATGCAATGGTTAGATTTATGTGTCTGAGTACACCAATGCATTCTTCGGTCTTCAAATATTTATTTTTTAGTATTGTTACTAACCTTACATTTCTTTTGCAAGACAAAGTAACAAGACAACAAGAGACAACTAAACAACAAGACAACCACTATTTCTTTTTCATTTTTTAGACTGTTCCATTTTTTTTGTTGTCTGCTTGTCTTTGTCCCTTTCATGTCTCCCATTCTTTATTCCCTCTATTCCCTTTTTTTTTGGCTGGTTATTCGTCTAAAATAATGAATAATAATAATAATAACAATAATAATAGTAGTAATAAGTTTAAAAGTAGTTTAGGGTGGTATTGTTTCTCTTATTGTTTACCTCATTGACCTCATTGCACATTGATTAAATCGATTTTATTCTTTTAAGGGTTTGGAGTGGGAGTTTAGGTGTTTGGGTTTTGTGGTTTTCGGGTTCTTTTGGGGGTTTGGGTACTTCCCTCTATTCCTTTTTTGAAATACTTGATTCTTAAACGTTATAGTAAGAGCTTCAAGTGATCATATCAGAAGAGATAACGGTGGTAATAAGTGCTCTTAAGGTAGTTTGATAAGTTACCTGTTAAGTTTTTAGTTATAATGGGTTGTTTGGGACAAAATGGGGATTGTTAGAACAAGGGTCCAACTGTCAATCATTGTAATTGTGGATTGTTGATACAAAGGACTAAATGAAAGTATGGAAATGGAAGAGACAGTAAAGAGTATGAGTTGTGGCTTATGGAAGTGGTTGATTTGTACTTGTGAAGTTTGGTATGCAGTTGTCATTTGGAAGTTTTGTTTAAGATGTGAAATTTATAAGATACTAAGAAAGATTTAATATGAGTACGGCTAAGAAGTACTTAAATTGCTTCATAGTATTCATATTGACTAATGATTTAGAATTGGGGGAATTGTTATTTGGAATAATATTGAATTTAAATTTTTGTGATTCTACTTGATGATTTATATTTGAAGATGTAGAGGGTACTTGATTTTAGTCTAAATCTGTGAAGAATTTTTTATAGGTAGGTTTGATTATGACTGGGTTAAGTTAAGTTATTGAAGTGGAAGTAGTGGGAAATGTTTCAACTTGTTTTCATGATAAAATACCACTAGTTTAGATAACAAATGAATATAGAAGTAGTAGAAAATGATATAATCAAGTTCTTTCAATGCATAATACCAGTAGTCTAATGATAATATTTCAAAAATAGGGAAAAGAAGTGGAGTTGAATAAATGGTTAAGGGAATATCAGGAGTTAATGATGTTCTTCGATTGGTTTTTATACTTACTTTACTTTTAAGTGTTCATTGGAGATATAGATCACCCTTGTATCTCAAGTTACAATTCAATATTGATATTCGAGGAAGATATCGATGGGGGGAGTGATAATAAATTAATTTTACTTGGATATAACCGACTGATAGTGAATTTGGGGAATTTATAATCGAATTTAAGATAATTTTGAAAGTGAATAAGAGATAAGTGGATATTGATATTTTACATTAAAAGGGGATAAAATTTACCTCCATGTTAAACTTGGACTAATTCAAACTGAAGATTAATGAACTGAAGAATGAACTGAAGAATAAACTGAAGGATAAACTGAAGAATAATAAACTAGAGAGATTAAACTAAAGAATTTAACTAATACTTTCCCTCTAATCATAATTATGGAGAAATTTGAATTGCAAATGAATGATTTCTCTATTTGAACTACTATAATTGTGCTATTGTAACTTAACAGCAATATTTTACTTAGTAAATCAGTATTTATTCTCTAATTCATATATTTATTCATTATATTTGCTAAAAATGTGGTTTTTACAGTATTGAGGATAATATTTTTCAAATTTTAAAATAGAATGATATTGATACTATTAATAATATCAATTGAATTAATATAAATATTTAATGAATTATAAGAAATTGTATTAAATACTTTTATTATTCCAAAAATTCAATTTTACATATTTATAGTAGAAGCTGGATCCTCAGTGGACCAACATTATCAGAATAAAGTGGTGTTTGGTAAGTATATGATGATTCTTTAGAAGTTGATAGTTCAGCATTGACATGGTATCATGAGGTAACTTAACCTTTTGAGTCTGTAGTTTGGAATTGTGGTAAGTATTTATAACGAGATCGAATCTACTTTTGGCTACAGGATGATGCCTGGGTAGGACAATAGTTACTCACCAACACCTCAAAATTAAAGATCAGCTTTTCTTCTTTTCTAATTTTGTCATCATATTCTGATCTACTTGATACTTGTTCCATCCTAATCGTATAAAATATTACTCTCGTCACTCCGTCGTATCACGGACAATCGTCTACCTTTTTGAGTGGTTGCAAAAGATACAAATGCGTAGGAAAATAATTGTTGATTTCAATCTCAATCTCAATCTCAATCTCAATCTCAAAAGAACAGAATTCATATTCTAAATGACAGAATTGAATTTGTTGAATTCTAAAAGTATTAGAAATCAAATTAATAATGAAAATTTCGAAGTAACTGAATTTTTAATATCAAATAGATATGAACAATTAGATTCGTTAATTAATGATTTAATTAATTGTGAACAAGTTTTAAATAATGAATTAATTTTATTAGTTAATAATAATTTTGAAAAATTTATTGAATTAGGTAATTTAAATGGATCAAAAGAATTAATTTATAAAATTTCAAATAATTTAGGTAATTTTAATTTAAAATTAAATAAAGGTATAGGGAATTTAGAAAAGATTAAAAATTTAGTTATAAAAAATCAAAAGTTTTTGAATAATTTACAATTAATTAAGTTGAAAATTAAAAATATTAAGTTAGTTAATTCTTTGATTGAAACTTTACAAAATTTAATTAATTTAACTGAACGGACAATAGAGAATAACAATTCCAATGCCAATGGTACTACCAGTACTACTACTAATAATAATGGTGCTAATAGTAATGATGATGATGATGATGATGATCAAATACTGGCAAAAGACTCAGAAGAAGAAGATCCAGAACAATTAGTTAAAGAAGTAGGAAACTTAATACTTTTCATAAATACCCTTATTATACCACATAAATTAATTAATTATCAAAAATTTAATTCATTAATTTTTGAATTTCATGAAATCTTGAAAAGATTAGATGGTTTTGAAATTAATAAAATTAAAAAGGCATTAATTGAAATGAATCATTAATTGAATTATTAATTTAAATTAATTATTAATTGTAGACTATATAGATAAATAGGTAAAAAATAAATGGTAATAGTTAATTTATATGATGATCACGTGACATATATACAAATTGTTCAATATCTACACCAAACTTCAAATTTTGACTTTTATGTTTTGACAAGAAGTTATAACTACCGCAACAGAGAGTTTTAAATAACTTTAATGGCATATATAAACTATAATAGCTCAATTAAAGCTCCCCTTAAATGGCTCACCAAATAAAATACTCAAAACTTTCTACTTGACCAGTTCGCGAAAGAACCAATAAAAATAAAATAATTAATCATGCTTGGAAACTTTTTTGGATCAAGACATGAATGGGAAAATAAAGATCCTAATTCATTACCTAATGATATACCAGAAGTAGATGAAGTAGGTGCCACCTCAGCACCATTATTATCATCCTCATATTTCATTGGAGCCAGATGTAAACCATATAATGATGATTTTCTTAAATGTAAAGATGAAAATAATGGAGGTACAATTGAATGTTTAAAAGAAGGTAGAAGAGTAACTAGATGTGCTATATCCGTATTACAAGATTTAAATAAACATTGTTTTGATGAATTCAAATTACATTATGAATGTTTAGAACAAAATAATCATCATTTAGGTCATTGTAGATCAAGTGAAAAAATTTTTAATTCTTGTGTTTTCACAAACTTAAAATTATCTAAAACCATCCCTGGTGTTGAAAAACAAATTCATTTAAATGAAAATCCAATTTATCAAGGTACTTCAAAAGATAAATCTTTATCCAAAGAATTTTTAAAAAATCAAGAACAACAACAGCAACAATAAATTAAATTAAATTAAAGTAAATTAAATTATTTAGTACAGGTTAAATAAATAAATAAAAATGCATAAATTAGAATATACGTAAATTTCTTCCTATAATAACTAAAGTCCCGTCATTAACGTCACTAAACACTCTCTTTAATTACTGTTTGCTGTAGTCTAGTAAAATTTCCAGTTTCAAAATCTCTAGATCCTTAACGCTCGCTCATCGAGATTCTGCGTCAACAAAAATGTTTGGAAATACTTCTTCATTTGGATCAAATTTTGCATCAAATTCAACAACAAAACCAAATAATTCAGGTTCAATGTTTGGTGGTGCTAGTACTTCTAATAACAATGGTGGATTGTTCGGTAGTAAACCAAACAATACTGGGTTTGGATCAACAAA